>OX419636.1:2402500-3002500 GCA_948473465.1 Lithophane ornitopus | reverse complement strand
AGTACGGGTATACGTGCTTTGTTCGTCGTAGTCACTGCTGAGTCGTTTGGTCGAATGCGATGCAGGTCTATTACTATTTATGTCGTAGTGGGATGTAAAGTGCCTGCTACACGGTTGCCAACGTCGTCCCCGACAGTTGGCGACCGGCAGAACTGTTTCAAATTTGGTAGTAAATCATCATCTACACGGTTGTAAACTACCAAGGTCACCTCTGGCGACTATGTAGCAAGCACTTAAGAAAACAAACAACTCACATGAGAAAAGAAATAAGCTGATCTAATCCTCAAGTAACAAACTAACAGATGTTTCGTATCGCTAACACTAGCTAAACTATTTTATGCAGTTGTGCCCTTTTCTATGCTCGCCTTAACTAACACAAAGATATAGGTTTTTTTTAAACCATGTTCTTGGCATCTAGTATTACTAAAAAAAAAAACACCCCTGAGCCCCGTAGATTTAGACAAAGGTCTACCTATTGTCAAAATAAATTGGCGTACTACTAACGGTCTGACGTAGCGCTTTATGACATAAGGAAAAAGAGTTTCCAAGTATCTATAACAGTATTTAACGTATCATTTTGTTAAGGCTCCCAGCAAACAGGCGCGACGCGACTTTAATAAAACAATTTCTGAGAAAACTTCACGGTAGAACAATGTGTCGCGTCGCGCGATATGTCGCGCTAGTATGCAGGAGCCCTTAAAAAGACACCTCACTACCCCTAGACCTTTCCACAATAAATATTAAACGTCTCGTTTGTACAGACACAGGTGCAATTTAACGAGCGTTCGCGCACTCTATAAATATGGGGTCAAGATAAGATAGCGGTCTACAATCTACTGTCACTATAGTCACAGTATAATAAAGTAATAGTATTATATCTCGGCAGTGACCTTGAAATAATTACCTTCGGCCGCTCGGTAGATAAACATTCCGTGTCCGTGGCTATCTGCCGCGAAAAAATTACACTAAGATTTCGGAGGGCGTCGTTTCGGCCGTTTTCTTTGAAGATATAATACTGTTACTTTAGTTATACTGTGCTAGTAGTCTCCTATTAAGTGTGAATGGTGGACTTACAATAGGACACTTACTTTTATTTTTGTTCCATTCTGTCACAATATTATTAGGAGAAAGTCGCGTTGGAAAGTCATCATCGATTCCATTGCAATTGGAAAGTACCTATTACTTGCAATAACATTTCGAAGATTTATCTTAACTTTTAGATTGACCTCGTAATTGCTTTTTTTCGCATTTTTGTCAAAAACTTCGTAAATTTAAACAACACTAAAGTTGAACCATTTAAATGACACATGTCTCAAGTGCAAGTGTCAATGATTCAACCTTAACTTGGTTATGCAATTAGAAGATCAACTATACATCTGAATAAATTATTTCTGACTTCATCAAAAAACTAAGATATGAGTGAAGTTGGATTTGGCGTAAGTGCGGTGTCATAGCCATGCATGACTGCATTATATTATAATATCAGACACCTAGATAGTGCTCCATTATTACGTTCATTAAATACTAATTACCGTTATTACACAGCACGTGCCAAATACGACTTGGCAGCTCTCATTCAAATCGTTGAAGCGCATGCAGCCGATGGACACGTTTTCACTTTCATCTCGGATGATTGTCATTGTATTCCTCGTAAATCGTCATACCCCTTGGACAATATAGTAACATAACGTAACATCACGTATCGACGCTTTAGAGTGAAAACATCGTAACTGTAAAAATTAACTTGTCAGGAGGAAGAAATACTGCGTGCTGTAAAATGTTTGTACGTTTTATTAATTGCCGAAGGGCGGCAGAGGTATACCCATAGTAACAACTAAATTTCGCCTGTTATGTTCAACTCGAACCTATTGTCATCTACCGTCAAAATCCAGGCTCCGGGCTGCTACTGTGCAATTCTTGACGCAAAAACCCAATAACACTTTGGCCGACCTGGAAATTGAACCCAGGAGCTCATGCTCAGCAGTAGCGCTTGCGACCACTAGACCAACGAGGCAGTCACAGTCAGCAGCATAGTATTGTTACAAAATAAACACGTTTTCTTTCTTTCTTCTATAAAATAAAATATCCAGCGAACCTATATAGTGTATCTACAGGACTCATTTTGCCATCCCTATGCGCTTCTTCTGAATTTGTTCGAGTTCCACGCTCTCTAAATATTTCACATACAAGAACAGCGTTCTTTACGAGATACAAGAGAAAAATCTCGGCGATACGACGTTCTTGACCGCGGGGGATAAAATATCGCCAGTATAAACCATCAAAGAGCCTTTGGCAGGTCTTTTATATAAAAATACTTAACGTTCAAAGAGTACTTTATATTTTTGATAGTGAAGCTCCAAAGAATTCCGGCTACGTTTTATGTATGAAAGAATATTGAGCACCATTCGTGGGGAAAATGGTGTTTTAAAAGTAGGTCCATATGATAGAGCTCGGTCAAATAAGACACTGGAGAAAAGGCCATTTCTATAACATTTAAAACGATTCATCCCGAAACTATACCATTATGTCAAATCATTTCACTGTTTCCTTTTTGTAAACAATATTCCAGTTTCATTTCGAGCTCTTGGCTGAGTAATAACAGCCGCACGGGTCGATCCATCAGGTTAAGCTACTCTTGCCGGGGTTGGTCCGTGGATGGGTGACCATCTTTACATACCGAGACTCCTCCGTGCCTCGGAAAGCACGTTAAGCCGTTGATCCCGGCTGTCATTCGTGGATCTTTGACAGTCGTTCCGGGTCAACAGAACCCCGAAAGACTGACAACCAGTCTTACCAAGGGGTATCGTATTACCCAGTAACTGGATTGTGGAGGTCAGATATGCAGTCGCTCCATGTAAAATACTCGTATTCAGCTGCATCCGGTTAGACTGGAAGCCGACCCCAATATAGTTGGGAAAAGGTTTTTCGGCCTAAACCAAACAAACCAACACTGAAATATTTAAAACCTAAATCAGTTATTCCATTTGTCCCAACTTTAGGTCCGAATTCAGACATCCTGACTAAAAATGGTACGAACATAAAGTTTGTTCGACTACTTGAACTAGTTTTAAAGCGTCCGCATTCTATCCCGTTTCGTCCGACATTGGGACAAATATTTGTTGACCTACATATTCACTTAGAGTTGGACTGATTAATCTAAACGTATGTAAAAGCCACGAGAAATTCGGAGAAATATTTGCGTGGGAATTGTTAATTTTCTTAATTGTAGAACGATTCAATCAGTTGGTCGAGCTGTTAAGGTCGAGTTCACGGTGACTATAAAAACGTCAAATTGCTATGTTTAATATATTTTTTGTGAGATGGTATTTATCGTTTCAGTACTTCCCAAGGCCGAAGCTACCTAGTAATGAAAAAGCTGTTAATCACGATTTTGGTACTTTGAAAATGTTGTTGGACTTAAATGGCGCGTAATAAATGTAATCTCAATTTGTTTTTTTTTTATTTTTTTATGTCGCGATGAATTTTTTGCACAGCGAAAACATATTTTTCTACTACATTGGTAACATACACATTTTGCACGTAAGTCTTTATGCTAGCGTGTGTGAAAAAATGGAACAGATGTGTTTTCATACGGAGAGGAGTGAAAGCTATTTTTTTTTTCAATGCGTCTAGTTTGCCTTGACCCCTAAACAACATGCGCAGCGGATAAAGCATTTATTATACAGGTAACGTTACTGTTCATACCTACCTTTTTAAAAATTCATTTGATTGACCTTGACCCAGTTATGTACCACCTAGTACCTACCCCAAATGAAAATGCAACTTTGTGACCTTGATCTATATACATACATAACATAGGTACATACCAACAGCCTTTTAAGTGAAGATTGTACTATTTATTAAGTAGTAAGACAATTTGCTAGTTTTCTTGCAATCAATTACGTCTTCCAACGGCAGAGCTTACCGCTTTTTACACATATTAAAAACTACACGTGGAACTTTGCTTACTCAAATGATCTATCGACTTGGAGATTTTATTTTCAATCAGAATTTGTGTAATCCGTTTATCCAATATCTGAAATTCTGAACTGTAGAAATCTTACAAATCCTTGTAATAATATTACCGCATAACATCATGCCTTCAACAAACAAAGTCACTAATCCAATCTATTTCCTTTGTTGACTCGCAATCGCATCGCAACTCGGGAGGAAAAAGCAGCTGACACAATTTCTATCTTTCCCATGGCAATAGGGAAGCGCTTCCAACACTTCCTTATTGACATGAAAATGTGCCGCCGTGTGTTACCGTTCACTGGCATTGTTTACACATAATGCTGATACTGTTCCGATAAGAATACGTCGTCGGTTTGTGTATCGAGAACTGTATAGTCAGAGGTAGAGCGTTGGGTCTCGGCATGACTTATGATTTATTGTAAGTTTGTTTGTAAAAGGTAATCATCATCATCATCTGCCTAGCCTTTTTCCAACTAGTTGGGGTCGGCTTCCAGTCTAACCGGATGCAGCTGAATAACAGTATTTTACATGGAGCGATTGCCTATCTGACCTCCATAACCCAGTAACTGGGTAATACGATACCCCTTGGTAAGACTGGTTGTCAGACTTTCGGGCTTCTGACGACCCGTAACGACTGTCAAAGATCCACAAATGACAGTTGGGATCGGGACCAACAGTCTGGGTATGCAAAAAATGGTCACCCATCCACGGAGCAACTCCGGCAATCGTAGCTTAACATAATGGATCGACCCGTGCGGCTGTTATTACTTAGCCACCAGCTCCTCAAAAAAAAGGTGATCTGGAAATAAAATACTGATCTGATTACAAAATATCTTTATCTCATAGAAAGCTACCTATTCTCGATTATGTAAACATTTTATAAAGTTGCTTTTCCGGTCTGCCTTTTTGTTAAATTTGTCAAGATCACGCCAAAAGAAGAAAGAATATTATCTATCCCTTTCGACATATCGAAGCCTAAGTTTAACCGCGTTGTTCTGCTAAACTACGCAACGGTTGATTTTGATGTGGTTTCACTATCATTCATAGAATTTATTCCGGAAGGTTTTTAATTATGTATAATACAATAATATGTAAATAAGAAATATGTTTTGCAAAGTCGTAAAAGCCGTGGGAAGCAGAGGCGGGTCGCTAGTCATCTAATGAGATATTTTTTATGCAGAAAATAGTACCTACGGTTCCTTAGGGATTCTCCATGAGGGCGGAGCTAGTCATAAATAAAAAATCAATAAAGGCTCCCGCAGGCAGGCGCCGCGATTCTGGTATAACAGAAAAAAAAACATAGTTTTCATATATATTTTTATACAAGAACCGCGTCGCGCCTGTCTGCGGGCGCCTTAAATTTTATGTGCCCATTCGGATTCATATTGGGATATTTTCTGTATGTATCTAATATAATAACAAAGTACTATATACTTACCACTAGAGACTAATTAATCCACGTCGTGTATCCAACACAACTCAAGCTCATTTCAATCCTTAATTTTTACATCCAGATCCAACACACGTCATGCCGGTTTCTGCGAAGACTCGAACAGGTGTTTATTATCTACGAGTCTGACTCATTGTAGTTTATTCATTGATGATAAAACACCGTGTAATGGCATGATAGTCTCGCTTTATCTTCACTTGAAATTAAAGAATCGTGTAGTGTCTGCACCTCAAAGCTGCATGGAACAATAATTGTTGGATTAGAAATAACGTTCACGCATTATTTGTAACTGCATAAGTGATAGCTCCGAAGTCCCGTCATTCCAGCATTTAAACTGAGCCTAAACTTAGGCTTCGATATGTCGAAAGGGATAGATAATATTCTTTCTTCTTTTGGCGTGATCTTGACAAATTTAAGCATTGGTTTGCGCTACATTTTGGCCCTCAATCCTTACCCATATACCTCTGCTGATCAAAAGTTGTGTACCCTCATAGTTCTCATTAATTCTCCTTCGCTTAGAAAGATCTCTCATTACTCTAAATGCCATTCTAATGTCTCGTTCAGTGCATTTCCCACGCAACGATTTACGTAATTACGTCGCAGGTCGAACCACACATGACATGAGCACTCCGGGTTACTAGTCCACGTATACTAGACGAATGCTTACAATCATAAAGTGTTGTCATAAGTTTTACTTAGCAGCTACTTTTTATAGGTATTACAGGGCTTTTGAACTTTGTTAGGGAACTTTTAGTTACTGTACGGTTCAGGTGAAATAGGTGTGGGGTATAGGTACACATGTAAAATTGTAAATACTAGTTACATTTAAAACAACTAACATGTAGAGGACTCGTTGATGAATTGCTCTCAAACCCTGTAATCAAACTTTCAACTAGTTATTATGAGTTCGTACGACGTACTAGACTAGACTTGTCATTAACCAGCTAATTAGTGTCTGAGTCGACTAATATTTGCGTGTCATACCACTGAGCTTGCATACTCATCATAAGTAACTTACAATTAATCTTACTGTGACCTTAAAGGTCGGCCAAGTGAAGATTAATTGTGACGTATGTTGACATAACAAACTTGACTACGCAGCTACTTCTCAATGAAGAAATTATGTTGTTATTATTAAGCATAGATTAGTCTCACCTGTTACTGTCATGTTGTTTCCATTTCAAGGAGACAGATTACACATAATATAGTTAAATAAATAAGATATTACCATCTGCATATATTGTTTGTTAAGGAAAATATGAGTGTTGTTTATACAGCGACTATTTAGCTTTATTTAAGAGCGTATACAACCTCAGATTGCTTAGCATGATCCTCAGTTATGTCGAAAATACTGCAGCATTCATTTTGAAATAAATATTTATGTTAAAGTTGAGGATCTAGGTACGCAGTTAGTAACCCGGAGTGCTCATGTTTGACGAAAACACGATTACATAACATTTTCTCTATAGAAAAAAAAGCCAAAGTTACTGGTATTCAAAAATACTTTAATTTAGATCATGAAACTTTGCATAATAACCGAAGTAACTCTACAGCAGATTTTATGTTTATTTTCTATTTTTTTTTTACATTATTTTCACCGTAAAAAGTAATTACCTAAACTATTCGGGCCTTCGAGCCGCCAGCACCCCACTCCGTCTCGCTCTCACTCAGTCCGCGAGTAGTATGGTTCGAGCGAGATAAAAAAGTGAATTGCAGCTGAGGTAGTATGCGCTCTTAATATATGAAGATGCAAATCGTAAGATGCTGCGATAGATGTCAAGGGCAAACCAAGGCAACTATTTGCCTTGGTTTGCCCTTGACATCTATCGCAGCATCTTACGATTTACTTTACTTCTATTATGAGAATTCTCTAACGGAGCATCAAATTACTATTAATTTGATGCTCCGTTAGAGAATTCTCATAATAGGGTTGGAAGTAGAATTTCCATTCATATGGAAATGAGTCAAGGAAGTTCTCGAAAGTCTGGGATAACAACCTGCTATGCTATAGTATTAAACCTGGCAATCATGGTATATAACTTAAAAACACCTCAAATAATTTTTATTTCAAATAAACCAATTGCAGGCACTTTTTAATTGTCAAGGGGTCGGTCAGTCAGAATTCAGAAAAATGAAGATAGTTGCCCATTCCAAAGCGTACTAGGTTCCTATGAGAAGAACGGGCGATAAACTCCAAAGACACTCTTTTAAATCAAAATACTGTTATAAAATATTGGTTACATTATCCATGTTGAAATTATACGTACAACGTATGTAACTAACGTGTCCGCTTACACTGCAAAGAATTATCTCTACCATCTCATTCGTGTAATAAAATCAATCCAGGCAACCTAGCTACAGTGCTTGCTCTCAGCACATAGCCAGGCCATCCAGCGACTACATGTACATATGTAGTATTGCGATCGTTAAATGTAACTTATTGCCGTGTGTGGCGTGGCCTCAAGCCCCCGACTCCCCGAGCGGCTGGGAGCACTTAGCGGGCGGCTCGGAGATCAACTAACCTTGTGCCAGGATATACGATAGTTTTCCTTTAGTTTACGTTACATTATTGTTGTTACGCAGGCCCCGGAGTTTCCCGAAACGCGTGAGGTTGGGAGTCGATCGTTGTTAATGGATTGTTATGAGATTTGCACTAGAATAATGCAACCAGATTTCAGTAAAAAGTCAATGATAGCCTAGTGGTGTGACCGTCGGACTGCCAAGTCATGGGTCTAGAGTTCAAACCCAAGCCACGCACCTCTAACTTTTCGGATTCATGTGCGTATTGCATCACTTGCTTTAAAAACGGTGAAGGAAAAGATCGTGAGGAAACCGGCATGCCAGAGAGATATTTCACGACGGCATGTGAAGCCAAGTCCCATTGGCGGCTTTAAAACTCTGATACTAGGTTAGTCACTAACCATACGAAAAGAAGAAGTAAAAAATACATTAACGAGTAAATCCGCAGTGCTACCGGAATACTCGGAAAATTGGTTTTTTAGGTTAATCAACTGTGTAATTAGTAACATTTGCTACACCTATACAGGACTAAACTAAAATTTATCTTCTGTCCTTTTCTTAATGAAATAGAAAGAAAAAGATGCACTGAACTTAAATTTAGTTTAGTTTGTGTACAAGGGAATCGGCACCATTGTGTAACTTTTTTTGCTTTTAATGCTATCCTTATGCCTACGGTATAGAAGTCAAAATCGGTTGAACGGACTGTAAAAGGGTTTGTTTTATTGTCTAATCTTATTTCAAATGGGGTATAGGTTCCGAAAGAACTCGTCTTCTCACGATCATCCACCGCACCAAACAACGGTTATGTAATGCCAACATACATTTATCAGCAACAACGATGCTGTTACAAACGTAAACAGCTGTTTTGTATACTAAACAAACTCGTCCCGATCCTTTGGCATTCAGATCACCTTCCGCATTTTGATGGGGTTCTATCCGTTGAATGTTTTGTTTTGTAGTTATACTGTATGCTAACATCATCCTTTCCGTCGAGGGGATTGGCAGTGGCGTATCACGTATTATGTACGCGTTTTGTCAGATGTAATTAGAATACGACTTGTCAGAAATAGTTATACCGCTGAAAATACGATTGCTAATTTACGGGCGTAGTTTCGAACTTTGGACTGTTACTGAGAAATTCAATATTACTGCCTATCCTGGGAGTCGAACCCAAGACCTCATGATCACAATCAGCATACGCAGAAATGAGGCAGTAACTATGATAGTAATATTGTTTATCTCTACATAATTATCTCCGGCAAATGTTAATTTGTTTTCTATTCTTCAGTCTAATGTCTTCCCTGACCATTTTAATATAGGTCAATCGATTTAAGTCAACATTCTTTCCAAGTTTTGTAGTTTTTAAAAGCTTAATATTTTGTAGCAGCTTACTGAATCAGAAGCGTACGTCATCGGGGTTAATAGGGTGTTTATACAGGGACCGTTAGTGCAGACAGCCAAGCACTTAGCCACTGTGCTAATTGGGTATTTAATATTTAATTTTGTGCTTAATCATTCACATCACACTTTCGCATAGTACTATTGGAGCGTCCTCAATAGAACTCGCAGCTGCGGTAACAGAATTCAGTACTCACATTTAAACTTGTAGTATGAAATGGCAAATTATAAGTATCGGGATGAGAGTGACCGAGGATTTAGCTAAATGGCAGTGTGCAATTTGGGGACCTATGTCCAGCAGTGGACTGCTGCAGGCTGATAATAAAGAGGTTGATGAAGATAAGTAGTACAACCTCGGACCAATTAAAAAACCACGACTGAGCGCTGTCAACAGTGACGTGAGGCCGGTTTCATAAACATGTGTGCACTTAGTGAGGTGTAGTTTGATTATAAATGTGTGCGTGTGAGTGTGTATGCACCGAAAGGAGGTGTAGTTTTGGCATGCTTCACTGTACTGTTCGCAGCGCTCTTTCTTGGATTTTTATTTGGTCTGAGAGTACAACTCTCATAGTAATATTTAATTCTGGCAATCAAACAGCTGTTATCACAATTTACGATATAAAATATTCAACGACTATACAGTTCACACATAAAACCTTGAGAAACATGTCATAATGTTCTCATTGTACCGGTTTTTAACACAGCACATAGTTCTTTTATATTCTAATGTCAGGCATTCAAAATAAGTAAAAGAAAACGCATACGCCAAACGGCTGCCTATAATAATAATGTATTGTATTTACAATACAGGCGAGCCATTCAACGTGGTTAAGATGCTTTTGTTGTTATTGAAGATATTATGCAAGTTATTGCAACTATTTGGAATGTATGTCAGTCAGTATTTTTATTATTACATTACCTGTCTGTTAGCGCAGAATGGTTTTTTTTGTGTTGTTAGTGTCAACGTTTCAGCTCAAACAAAAGTTTGTTTCTACATTTTTTTTAATTTTTAAAAAGATTCCATATTCATTTAACCATACATTGCTTGTGACTAAGTAATAACAGCCGCACGGCTGGATCGATCAGGTTAAGCTACGCTAGCCGCGGTTGGCCCATGGATGGGTGATCTTTACATATCAAGATCCCTCCATGCCTCGGAATACACGCAAAGCCGTCCCGGCTGTCATTTGTAGATCTTTGACAGTTGTTACGGGTCGTCAGAAGCCCGAAAGTCTGACAACCAGTCTTACCAAGGGGTATCGTATTACCCAGTTACTGAGTTGTGGAGGTTAGATAGGCACTCGTTCCATATACAATACTGGTATTTAGCTGCATCCAGTTACACTGCAAGCCGACCCCAACTTAGTTGGAAAAAGGCTAGGCAGATGATACATTTAACCATACATTTCTATGTGACGTCATTTTCAAAGACTACCGCTGTATATTCCACATGCAAACGAAAAGAACTATGAACTTTATTTTAGCCCACCTTGTTACAATTCAGGAGCCATCAAGTTCCTAAAAAGAAAATGATACATTGTTATTAATAACATATGATTAAATACACTTCGAACAGCACTTAAAACTATACACAATACACAAGCACTATGATTGTATGCGTTAAACCTATCATTAGATACGTTTATCACTCAAAATCATGGTACTTATCTGACAGGTTACCGATTTATTATTAAATAGCTGTTGCCCGCGATTTTGAATACGATCTAGGTTGAAAAGTATCCTACGTCCTATTCCAGGTTATGGTTTATCCATGTGCCAAATTTCATCCAAATCCGTTCAGCCGTTTAGCGTGAAAGCGTAACAAACAAACTCACATTCGCATTTATAATATTAATTAGGATACATATAACTAGTTTTTGCTCGCGGCTTCGCCCACGTGGAGGTCGGAAATTATGCCACAGAAAATAGAGAGGAGGATTTTTTATTCCGTTAGTACGTTACTAACGGAATAAAAAATCCTCCTCTCTATTTTCTGTATCCTATGACGCAGGTCGTGTATCTGTGTGCCGAATTTCATCGAAATCCGTTCAGCCGTTAGCGGCGTCAAAAGGTAATAAGATAACCAGACTCATTTACTTTCGCATTAAGGCTCGCGCGTCTCGACGCCCGCCGCATTGTTCGCCGTGAAGTTTTCTCAGAAATTGTTTTGTTTAAGTCGCGTCGCGCCAGTATATAAGAACCTTTATAAATATTAGTATGGATTAGGTATGGTTGAATTATTATTATCTATAGACAGGATTGTGTTAATAAAAGTTAGTCGTGGAATCTCTTCATTTACTCCAATTAATAATGTTATCTAAAGCAGTTTGGTGTAGCCAAGTTATTTACCGAAATCAAAGTGTTTTTGTTAAAGAATAATTTATTAGTCTAGGCTCGAACTAAGACTGGGCTTTCGGACTGTTTACATAACTTGGCCAGACTGTTACATAACTTTGCTTAGACTATGGTAGAGTGGGGAGAAATAGCGCTAAATTGTTTAATATGAGTTTATTATACATAAAATCTACGTAATATTAATTACACTCAGGAAGAATATTTGAAATTCATACCTTAATAAAGGAAAGGAAGGGTTAAATAGGGGATGAAAGCTTGTATGGAAGTAATTTTTGCCGTTAAGGGTCTTGCAGACTAGCGCGACCACGCGACTCAACAAAACAATTTCTGAGAAAACTTCACGGTCGATAGAACAATTACCGGTGTCGCGTCGTAGTCTGCACGAGCCTTTATGGAATCCCATCGGGCACACAAACGGCTTTTAACAGCGATAAATATCAAAACCAAGTGTATAAAGACACAGTTATGGTCCAGAATATGGTTCAACACAGCAAAACATTAAAAAGAACTAAAAAGTGAAAACACAATATAAATGAGCAATACGAAGCCAAAAAAGTATCCCAGCACAAGCATGAACAGTAAAGTATTTCACAGCGTTACATAACTTGAATATAAATAAACACAATGCCAATGTCAAGGGGAAGACAGACAACGGAACGCCATGTGCTACGCCATCTTCATGACCCCTCTTGCTGCTTCCACATCGCACCTCCGCTCGAATAGTTTCGTAAGTAAAAAAATCAAACTTTCGAGAAAAAGGTGTTTGAATGGAGATCATTCACCATCCATACATTTTTGGGCTATATTCGTGAAAGCCAAACAAAAAAAAAGCTATATTCCGAAAGAGTACGTTTTTCTCTTCATTTTTTATTACTACAAGCTATTACTTTAATTAGATAACTATTAATTATTTTAACTAAAACATACTGAAAACAGTATTTTTCAAAATCGTATAATAGCGCAGGGAATTGCCCTACAGATTTGGTCTAATAGTGAAAAGTGAAGAGAATAACATGTTCTAACGGAATATATATATTTTTTTTGTTTGGCCGGCACTTTCATAATTTAGCCCAAAATGAATTATGTCCTTTAACTTTCCAAATAAACTTTCATTTAACATTATAATGACACTAGTGGCATCTAGGGATAAATATTTAAACCATAAGTGTGACACTATCTGAGATGACTATGATCTGAAACGAATGGTACCAAAAAAAAGGTTTTACATTTTTTTGAGTTGTGACACTATTTGAGCGGAGTGGAGGTGCGACATGTATACGTCTTTTCATACAAGCACACCGGTTTCAGAGTGCCTGCTACGTCGTCCCTGACCTTGTACATCGCGGAAAACCATAACTTTCAAAACAAAATCCCGTGCACAAGATGACCACATCTGTTACCGCCCGGGTGCTATAGCGGTTAACGGTGCAAGCAAGAATAGTCCTTATGGTGGTTAGTTATGGCTTTCCGCGATTATACATTGTTGAGTTGATAACATTTTCTTAAAGATTGAGACAGGTTTACGCTCATCTTGTTGTTACAGAAATGGATGTTTACTCTACTGTAATAATCTGCTTGGAAGGGGAGAAGTTTCGCTTGCTCCTCTGAAGTAACGTTGCGTTGCGTGCTTGTATTTACTCCTTCACAAACAGCTGATAGGTTCATTTTACTGCTGTGTTGATTGTGTAAAATAACTTTATTAGTTATATCTTTCTTTTTCGTATGGTTAGTGACTAACCTGCTATCCAATTGCGTAAAAAAAATTCGTAAACGATTAAGACTAATCTGTTTCATTTTTACAGTTCAACAACTTTCATTACTTTGTTGAGCAGATTTTTTTGGGAATTATAATGCAATGGATTAGCTATCTGTTTCAAAACGATTCAGTCGTTGCTTTTTTAGTTCAATAATACCTATTGACGATTTAGTATGTCAGTAAACAAGATTTTTAGAAGATTCATATCAATAACATTATCTTCCAACTGAGCAGTACCTATCCTCAATCAGTTCTGATTTTTTTCAGAATAAGCCATGCTTGTTAAATAGTGCTGAAATTAGGGCTTTTACTACGCTAGACGAATGAATAAGTAAAACCTTGGCGATTTTTACCGGATATGGTGTTTTTTTCCAAGCTACAATGTTTTGGAGAACAAGGTTATTGCTAATGTAAATAATTAATTGATCGAAAGCCTTGACTCAGTTACGCGTCGTTTATTGGAACTTAATTTAACTACAGTCAAATTGGATTGGTTTAAAAAGTTTAACCTACGACGATTTTGTTTTGTACGTCGCGAAGGACAAACAAAATAATTGTCGACATCCCTATTAAGTATTTAACACAAAATGTAAAGAATAATAACAAACTCCTACTATGCACTTTCAGAAGAGCGCGTAAACCATAAACGTGTATACACGTTTATGGTTTACGCGCTCTTCTGAAAGAAAGAATATAATTATAAGACATAAATATATTTATGTCTTAGTTATTTATTTATATATTCTTTACACGTGCTGTGGTAATATCGATTTTCATATTCATAACAGTTCAATGACTGGAACGTGGCTAGTTTATTTAAATGATATTGAAGTATAATTTAATCTGATTAAAATAGAGGAATAAATTATGAGTTTATGACACTTAATATTGATAGCTGAAAGATTCTTTTAGGTTCATACACAGGTTGCCATGTCCAAGCCCATTTAATAACTCGTAAACTTTGCCTAAATGTCTTTTTTAAAGCTCCCGCAGATAGGCGCGACGCGACTCTGGTGAAATTCCTATGAAAATTGTTCTACCGGTGTCGCGGCGCGCCTGTCCGCGGGAGCCTTTATCCAGCCTACACTTGTTATAATAAATTGTTATTTTTTTTGGAGTTTTCCTTTCTACGTATTGAAGTTTAATGATGACTCTTGAATATAATGTCCGTATAAATAATGTAATCTAAAATGCGCCTACCTATTATAATTTTGACTAGGTTATATTAAAAACTCGTCTGCTTTTGATGTTGGTTAAATTACAAATGCTTAAGTATTTACTTAGATGAAAAATAATTTTCTTTTAAAGGATTGTTTTAGCGTTATTTCGAATCCATGACCCTTTCCTAAACCCTCATCAACTATGCCTATTTTATGTTTTCTCTTATCGATATGAAAGCCAACGTTTTCATAACACCCGGCTTTTGCTAGTGGAGCCCACCGCAAAGACGTGAGTGAATCCACTAACAAAATAAACATGATATTGTGCCTTAGGAGTTTTCCATTTACAAAGAAACTCGCCCCAGCGTTAGCTTTTCATGCAGTAGTGTAGAGCTGTGAAGGATCTCGTTCGGGGAAGTACTACCACCATTATTAACTTTTGCAGCTATCATCGTTACCGATGTAATTAATCGTGGCAATTTGTTTTTGTTCCAAATAAAAACTTTTTTACTTTATTCTTATCACAATACAGCTTTGCTATGTTCCGGTTCTAGGCATTTTAGTTTATTTGTAGTGTTAGTTTGTTAAACCGTGATGTTTTCTTACAAATTTTTGTGTTAGAGTCGCGTCGCGCTGTCCCGTCGCGCCTGTCTATACCAGGCTTTATTTCTAGGATCTCTGCTATTGCAGATGTCGGCGGAGATGGTTAGAATTGTTGGCAATAACGTAAAAAATACAATGTAATATGTATGTTGGCAACACGACCAATTTGTGTTTTGTTCTAAAAAATATGTCTACCTTGTGTTGAGCAATATGCTCTTGTAATAATTATGTCCTTTTGCTGAATAAAACTACAGTTGATTAAAATCTTAAATTCATAACCTTTGCATTTATTGTATAACAAGAAACTAAACTAAATACTCGTATTCAGCTGAATCCGGTAAGACTGGAAGCCGACTCCAACATAGTTGGGAGAAGGCTAGGCAGGTTGATTGAACAAGAAACATCGGATGGGCCGTCTTTGTTTCTATAAAATTATGTTAAAAATATATTTATTATGCAGCTTTTCTCATTGCTTTTTTTGTGTTTCCAGGTGACGCGCTGCGTAGCGGTGGTTAAAGCGGCTCTGCCGCTTTAAATGGACAAACGCAAGATGCTGCCAAAGAGAGCGCGTATGGATAGCATGCGGGGTCCCATCGCCAACGGACCCTTGCAGTCGAGGTGAATATTACGAACATTTGTAAAATTATTAAAGTTTTCCGTGAAACCGAGCCCTAAGCTTAGAAAACACCTACGAAACGTGTTTAGACCACTAATTATCGATCAAACAGAGACTTTGTTTACATGTTCGAATTATTGAACTAACTCCGAGTAATTAAATCACACAATTAAACAAGCCCCTACTGATTTAATTCAATCACAATCCACAATCAGAAACTCCAACAGTTTAGCAAAGATCGAATCTAGCGGAGTCGTTCGTCTAATTCGTAAGCTGGTCGCGAGTGAGCGCGGGCGCGGGTGGCAAGTTAACAAAGCGTCGTCCGCCGTCTATTGGGCTCACTCCACTTATTCTTTTCTCGCGCTAATCCTATTTGGTTTCCATCAAAACTTGCCCGAAGGGTTGCCCTCCCCGCGCCCCACACCAGTGCCCCCGGCCTCTTTGTTTGCCACCAAAATCTGTTTTCGTCTGCCCCCGGAAAAGTTTGGAATTCTGAAAACTCCTCCTTACCCGCCCGGAATTACTTTCCCGTTTCGCCGCCCGAAACTTTCCCCGGCAATAATAATAATTCCGCTCCGCTATGACGAAAGTTTAAATTATTAGTTTAATCGTACTGGTGTGCTTTAATTATTCGCGGCGCGGCGGGGGGATGTTCGGGTCACGTCCTCTCTTCGTGATTAGCTAACTTGTCCCCGACTGCTATCCCCAATCTCTCCTAGTTTCCAATATTTGTCGGTTTGCTTAGAAATTTAATTTGTCCATTAATTTTGGTTTGTCTATTACCAAAGCTAATTGGCAGTTACAAACTTGTAATTTTGCTGTTTGGCGTATCTCTTAATCTAAATTGGAGTACCCAAGTTATTTAGTACTAAACTTGAATGCCTTTAGTGTTGCAGCGATTCTCGCAAGTTACTTTACGATTTATTGTGTTGTGTCTAACTTAATTATTAATTTATGGGTTAAACCAGTTTCTTTGTATGGAAATGGTAACTTCCAGACACGTAACTGCATCTGAATTTGTAAATTGATTGCAAGCTTTCATCCGAAAATAGTCTCCTACGTTTCAAATCCAAGTACGTGTTTTCAAGAGAGAAAGTGACCTCATAAGTCGACGTGCGTCAATCAGACATCGCAGTTAATACACAAACGATATCAGAATATCAATTACGTATAAAAAAGCAGTTTGCATTAATATATGACAGATAATAGCGAAGCATTTACATGCAAATGTTTTTTATTGACAAACTTTGATTCAATCCCCAGATTTGGACATAATTGGCATTCAAGATTTGAACTGATCAAAAAGTCACTATACATTTTAATTTTTAACCGACTTCTTCAAAAAGAAGGAGGTTCTCAATTCGTCTGTTTTTTTTTTTTTTTTGTTTGTGTATGTTACGCGATTGCTCCGCCAATCATAAATCGATTTTGATGATTATTTTTTTGTTTGGTAGGTCATGCTTCAGAGGTGGTCCCATATATTTTATTAACTTTGCTTGCGTAGTTTTTGAGTTAGCTTCAATAATTACGTATTTTTCCCACTTAGTGTATGTAGACGATATATTGTTTGACTCCGCTACTGTTATTTACATAGCAGGTAGTGGTATTCGAATTTGTGTGGGGTAGGTACCACAACTAAAAAGTGAAAAATAAAAACTTTTTACAAAAAAAAAAAACAACCGACTTCCAAAAAACACAAAGCACGTGAAAAAGAAGAAGCTGGCATGTTCGTGTTGTTATGTGTATTTATTTGTTCTTATATGTATATATATTTAGGTTTATTATATAGGTATATATATATATGTATATATAGTTTTAATAGGTTTATGTATTTAAATAATATTTATTCCACAATTTTCGTTATTGCAGCTACCACTGTTTGTCTCTGCATCACCCAAAGGTTGACTGGTAGAAAATGCCTCAGGCATTAACTCCGCCTCTGTACATTTGTGTGCTTAAAGTATTAAATAAATAATAATCAAGTTATTTTTCACGTTTTAAGTGTTTTTTGGAAGTCGGTTGTTTTTTTTTTGTAAAAAGTTTTTGAATAGCTACATAGACATGAAAACAAACTCTGCGTGTTTTTGACATTAATATCATTCTCAGAAATGAACACGTCTGAAAAGGAAAAAAAAAGTTACTGGTTTTAACAATGTTAACAACTATGAATCACAACGAAGTTTCTTAATTCTAATGAATGACTCTAATTACAAATGAAATAACTGTACCGTTCCATATCGCTTCATTCATTGTGTAACGTTGTCTTATGCGCATTTGATTTACGTCCCATATTGTTTCAATACATGATAAACAAACTAGTGTCATTAATAATGTAATCAGACGTATTTCGGATATCCAAATATGGCGGCGACCTATACCCAGCGTATGGAAATTAATTAATCTTATAAAAGCTATTTGGATCTTTTGTGTATTACTTGTAAGCTCTTGGAATATCACATTCGAAATTAGAATAGGTTAACGGCGAATGTGTTTCATGTATCTCGAAAGCATGCGTTCGCAGTTTTAAATATTCAGTTAGAAAGTTATGTTTTTTGATGGATCGAAGATACGTCAAAAGAAACTATCTACTTATACTCCATTTGAAATAAGATTAGACATTTAGATAAAATTGGCGTGGTGGATTACGGCCCACTCCCTCTCACAGAGAGGAGGCCTGTGTCCCAGCAGTGGGAACATTATAGGCTGATTATGATTTAGATAAACCTTTTTTATTTACAGTCCGTTCAACCGATTTTGACTTCTATACCGTAGGCATAAGGATGGCATTAAAAGCAAAAAATTGGTTACAATACCAACTGTTTACTGCAGCTGTCATTTTTCATGCTACCAGCGCAATAGAAGTCAAAATCGTTTGAACGGACTGTTAAAAAGGTTTATTCAAATGTCTAATCTTATTTTAAATGGTGTATAAATGTTCGGAATTATCTTTTGGTGGGCATCGATACCCGTACGCAATAGCAAAAATGTGATTTGTAGCCCATTTCATTATCAAAAACTTTCAGAATTTCATAAAATTTCATCCGAAGTTTCACCGGAAGTTATTTAACATATTCACCTAATACCAAAGACAACATCCCATAATGTAGGGTGTCTAAAACCGTCATGTCGTGTGTAAAGAGTCGGCTTTGTTTGTTTTTGCGAGCGACCGGCAAAAGTTGGTGAAATTGACGGCCACGCTTAATAGGGAGTGATGAAAATAGAAAAGTAGCACCCGTACACGTGCCTGTAAACAGTTTTCGTGTGGGATGATTGATCTTAGTTCTGATAATAAACATGTTTACATGAATTCGGGTACTATCATAGTCGATTGTCTGTGTTTGCTTTGTATTTCTTATCTGCGGTTTTCTTCATAAAATATGTAGAAATTCTTGTAGTAGATTTAGTATGGTATTGTATAACAGCCGCACGGGTCGACCCAACAGGTTAAGCTACGCTTGCCTGGGTTGGTCCATGGATGGGTGACCATCTTTACATAAGCACGGCAAGGAAAGCACGTTAAGCCGTTGCTTGGTCCCGGCTGTCATTCGTGGATCTTTAACAGTTGTTACGGGTCGTCAGAAGCCCGAAAGTCAGGTAATCTACTTATATAGTTGGGACCCTAATATAGTTGGGAAAAGACTAGGCAGATTGATTGATTGAATGGTCGGTCGATATATCGCGTTGTTCCAGTAGTATGCCAGTTACGTCGCCAATAGTATCGTCGTTTGATAACTCGCTGTTACGCATTTCTTTATCACTTACGTTTTATGTAACGTTTGCGTCATTATACTGCTTTACGATGTTATTTATTACCACTTAGTGTTAATGTACGAGTTGATATGAGAGTGCTTTCTCTCTTTGCACGGTATGTTGGTACAACTTACTAATAATAAAACAGAGCCAGGCTTAGCTTAATCGTATTATGTGAAACAGGCGAGTGAGCATGTGAGCATGTTTGTCTGTGCAAAGTTTGGACACATTCACCAAGTCTTCGAATCTTTGAAGCTATGTCTAACACTAGGGCCCACGTGCACCACAAATTACTAAATGTATTAGGTAAAAGCGTCAGGGTAAAACATTAACGATGCGCCAAGGTAGCCAGCGAAATTCAAATTTCCTTACGTTTTTTGCAATTTGCAGGTCAGTATCAGGTTGTATGTTGATTTAAATATGATATTATGATAGCCGTAGCCGTATCAAAAATTTATTTATAGAATTATAATCATAAAAATCATCAACAATCAATACAAGTTAATGCAATCCTATTGAATGACTAATTCATAAAATCATGATATTTGAGGATTATTCTAACTTAAGGCGTTGTATTGCAGATTCCAATGATTATAATTCTGTAAAGAATTTCATATAAGAATTTTTTACCGTCGCGAATCATATTTTAATCAACACCTGACACTGAAAAATTGCAAAAAAACGTCAGAAATTTGAATTTCGCGGGCAACCTTGGCGCATCCCCTTCATGTTTTTAAAACAACACTTCGTTTCTCTGACAATCGTTTAGAGATGACAGAAGACAGAATTATGTTTTAAAAGCGCTAAGCGTTAAATGTATTTAGTGATTTGTGAAATTGTGATACAGTAAGAGGTCTAGATTAGATATTAGGATAGGTCATATTGTTTTATGAATCTCTCTGGTTCGCGTAATAAATGTATTTAGTTCTCCTACATTTTTTATTTAACTTTTGTAACTATAACCTTTCGAAGTTGAGCAAACTTGGAAACTTTAAACTAGGCGTGTGTAACTCTTTACGGAACCGACTCACTGATCCGGATCATTGAAGTGATTCAAAAGATTGGTTCAGTAACAACGTTTCAATCGCATCATTTGGATCTGAAACATTCTTTGCTCTGGCTCATAAGCTCATTCCGCGCGACGCGTCCCTCGCGAGGCGACTGAGCAGTGAGCGAGCGAGAGAGGGAGACTGAGGCACACTGAGTTTTTTGAGTCGCGAGTCGCGAGTGAGCGGGCGACATAATTACAATCTATACAAGTCAGAAAGAGATACCAAATGAGATGTGCATCACTCATACAATCACAGATTTTCGTTCAAATGCACTCTGTGCATTCGTTGTCGTTATCCATGCACGTAAAAATGACCACTAAGACGCTTACGTATCAAATACTATACGGTAGTTTTTTGTAATTTATACGTAACATTCTGTATTATATATCCTTTGAACCGATGATCCAAATGAAACATATCAGTTTTTCGGATCATTTCAGTGATCCAGATGCGAATGATCCAATCGCAAAAATGATACACTTTTCCCACGTCTACTTTAAACAATTAAGTATAATGGCACAAGAATGTTAGGTTATATTAGAACATGCTTTAGGACTGAACTAACTTCGTATAATGTTCAAATTGTTAACTAGTTTTTAATTTAAGATGGGGTCTGATATGGTTTGATGTTAAAATGTAATGATTGAAATCATAATCAACAAAATAAAAAGACAATAAAACAATCAAATATAATAATCTAAAAACGGTCCGACACTTTTTAAAATGCAGAATTTGTTTTGTGGAAGCTGTAGGAAAAAGATCTGATATCACATCAGATAAATGAAAAAATATATATATCAAAATATATTTAAAAAATATATACTTATATATAAAATCTTATATTCAGCCGTATCCGGTTGGTTACGAGTATACGACTGAATATAAGTTTTCCTCAATTATTACAGTACTTATATTCTTCAACCGGACCTTTTTTGGCGACGCTTGCTTGGCTATGTCCAGCAGTGGATGTCTTGGGCTGAAATGATTATTATGATGGCCTGTTCTTGATTCGACCAGTTGTCTGACTTCACGACTATAGATAAGACAGTAAATATTTTTTATTAATGATGATTAATTATGTGATTCCAGGCCCCTAGTGGCGTTATTAGACGGACGCGACTGTACGGTCGAGATGCCGATACTGAAGGACGTCGCGACAGTCGCGTTCTGTGACGCACAGTCCACCTCAGAGATTCACGAGAAGGTGCTGAACGAGGCCGTGGGCGCGCTCATGTGGCACACCATTATACTGACCAAGGAAGACCTTGAAAAGTTCAAGGCGTTAAGGATTATAGTCCGTATCGGCTCCGGCGTTGATAATATTGATGTTAAAGCGGCTGGGGAACTAGGTGAGTGTTATTTATCTTTTAAAGTAGCCTTACTGATTAAAACACGTCGAAAAACAAACACCCCACCCCTCCAAACTCCATCACTCAGGCAGTACATCTGTCCGAAAGCCGAGCACGAAATACCGGCACACGTAGCATGGCCACCATAGAAACAGGTCTTGTCGACGGAAGAATAGACAAAATGACAGATTGTGATTGTGCAATTGTCATTCAGTCTATTCTTGCGTCGACAAAACCCGTTCCTATCGTGGTAATGCTACGCGTACCGGTGGTGGCCAATCTGGAAATCTGTTAAACGATTGCGAGCCTAGGTTAGCCGCTGTAGAAACAATCTGGCCAAACGACTGTCGACCCTTCCTAGACACAGTGCCAGAGTATGAAGGCAACATTTGAGTTGATCGACACACGAAACGAAAATTGAAAAACAGATGGCTGATTTCATGCCCTCGTTTTTAAAAGAGGTTATCAAACAGGACTGCGATTTGGCAGGTGCCTGGGACCTGCATAAACAGAAAAGTCTCGTTGTCGTCGTGGATGCTGTGACAGCATAATTTTATATAGGTTAACATATTGAAATCTGGTGGTTAATGCTCAAATCTAATGATGCTGCTGGTTGCATATTAATATGTTTAAATGTGATGAGCTGCGGAGCGCAGGAGCTCGTGGCTAAGTAATAACAGCTGCACGGATCGATCCATCAGGTTAAGCTACGCTTGCCGGGGTTGGTTCGTGGATGGGTGACCATCTTTACATATCGAGATTCCTCCGTGCCTCGGAAAGCACGTTAAGCCTTAGGTCCCGCCTGTTATTTGTGGATCTTTGACAGTTGTTACGGGTCGTCAGAATCCCGAAACTCTGACAACCAGTCTTACCAAGGGTTTCGTTCTTGACCTATCAAACCTCAGAAATGCGATTCTAATTTAAAAACCCTTAATATTTGAAAGTTTCTTCTCTATTTTCTCTGCGTAACCCATGACTTGTAAATGTTCCAGGCATAGCGGTATGTAATGTGCCAGGCTACGGCGTGGAAGAGGTAGCGGACACCACGATGTGTCTCATACTGAACCTGTACCGGCGGACGTACTGGCTCGCCAACATGGTGCGGGAAGGGAAAAAATTCACAGGTATTCCGGCACCAACTATTATCAATGTTTTGATTGAAACCCCCTGGAAACAGGTGTCTACAACACTACCTACTGCCAGTAAACGCCTTTTTCTTTCTTTCTTTACCTGTTTCCTGGGGTTTGACTCTCATCCCAGGTACAATTCGATTCGAACTTAATGGCAGCTCGGAAGTTAGCTACTCGCTGCGCAGTACCCCACCCCTCGCTGACACATGAAATTGTTACTGCGCAGCGAGTCGCCTCATGTTCCGAGCCGCCATTGAGTTTGAATCGAACTGAAACTACTTAGTGTAGGTGCATTAGAGTCGATCAAACTTTTTAGTGTACAGGAAACAATATTCATCTTTATACTTTACTGCTAAAGTGCTAATATTCATTATTATTGTGTGCATAATAGCTTTAGGCTGATGTAAAAGAATTGACTACTCAGCACACACAACGTTGACTATTGCAAGTTGGATTGGACCTGGATAAAAACTTCTATATGTCTTAATCCAGGACATGAACACAAAATTTCAGGCAATTGAGCGCCAAAATTTATAATCTAAATCAGTTCAGTCATTTCAGCGTGATTGATTAACAAACATTCAAAACTCTAAACAAAGGTGGCATTGCGCTTGGCTCAGCTCTAAGTTTTATAAATAGACTTGAATGTATTTTCCCACATCCACATTTGCTGTATTTCACAGTCACTCACAGATTGTCCAAAGAGGGTTTTGCTACCTCTCATATTAAACTGCTTTATCAACGAAATGTACTATTGTCCGCGCGCGACTTCTGGTCACCGCCTAAGGTATTATTTATTTATTTATTGATATACTTCATGGTACACCAGAAAATACATACCGAAAATAAACAAATATAGGTATGTGAGCGGTGAGATGGAGTCCTATGACAAAATTGGCAGATTGAGTTAGCTTGGCCTTTGTTTACCTCTCCCGTCTCACCGCTCACATACTTCAAAAAGCCCCCGCACTTTCTAATTTGTAGATTTGATAAAATGTTTTGCTGTTTAATTTTTGATTAATTATATCATAACTTACTCTGAAATGAGTTTCTATCTTCCAAACGTTTACATATTATTACTCGGGTAGTTTTTAATAGAATCACCCACAAAAAAAATGGGCGTCATTATTCATATTCAGAAAAGTGATGTTTACGTTAACATTATGACGGAAAATTCGCCCTTGAGATGTAATAAAACTCGCGGTATTGTAATGAATTACTTTACTACGCTCACGACACGTGCAAGCGATAAATATAGCCATTCTTGAAGCTATTTTTAATTGTATTCTACTTAATGGACACTGATAATGTAGTTACAATGTTTTACGCTTAACAACAATCTTATAGTTGTTTTTAACTGCATAATGCGCGAAGCTTATCTCAAAAAGTTGCACTTGAAATAAAATATTCAACCACAAATTTTCTCTTATTATATTCGGGGAGTGCTTTCTGCACAATGATGATCAGAGGATCAGGAGTTTTATAAAACTGAACCCTAGTTCAGTTTTATAAAACTCCTGTTATTGCATTGCATTATAAAACTCCTGATCTCGTCATTTATGTCAAATGCTGATGTTGAAATGTTTGCGCTTCAGGTCCGGAGCAGGTGCGCGAGGCGGCGACCGGCTGCGCGCGCATCCGCGGCGACACGCTGGGCATCGTGGGGCTGGGCCGCATCGGCTCGGCCGTCGCGTTGCGCGCCAAGGCCTTCGGCTTCAACGTCATCTTCTACGACCCCTACCTGCCCGACGGCATCGAGAAGTCGCTCGGGCTCACCAGGGTCTATACGCTTCAGGTACGTACATACTACATAATAGATTAAATCGAAAGCTGGATAGTTTTAAAAGGGGCTGAGACGCACTGGCAACAGAGGACGAATGGCGCGATTTCAAACACTATTGCACTAATGACGTGCAATTTTTTGCACAAGCACTACATACAGGGCAGTGGCCACTACTTCTCAAGAAAACACCCTAAAACAGGTCGGCTGTTAACTGGATTAATCTCGCGACAATCTAAGAAGGCCGGTTTGACACCTATCAAAATACTGTAAGTAGTGATGGGGAAAAAAAATCGGTTGTTTTAAAAGCAAACACCCTGCGAAGATCGTCGCTCCTCTTTTAGATATGTTGACGAGTTTACACGATAACACCAAAATCACATAATAGCCGAGTCAGAAAATATAACAATAACCTTTAACCATTTCCTTTAATGACATATTAAATATCAAAAGAAAGCTAAAAACATATGTGATCTGATTTTATTTGTTATGTTACTCTCTTTTCTAAATGTAATGTTTGTAAAAGTATTGATTTTTCAGAACATCAATTTTATTCGGTCAAAAAACGGGTTAACATTTTCACAACACTACCGTTACCATAGCAATGAACCCAAAGACATGACATTGTAATAACATCCTGTCAGAATATTAATCAACGATTAGTTCGTGTTTTTGAGTGCATTTTTCCAATATAAACTGAATCTTGGTGCTTTCGAATGATACTCATTGTTATAGTGTATGGATAACATAGTAATTAATTAGGATTATGAATTTGATTTTTGGATCTCTTACGTTAGACTCTTACATACAAAGTTATCGCGGCATGTATGATGAGAAACGTCAAAAGAGGCTTCTTAGATTGTCGCAAGTTTAGATGCTAAGTAATGTCCCATAATTCAGTTCATTTGCCACCAGTCACAAAATAATATTGTGTATTAATGTAATGTATGTTTGTCGTTTCCAGGACCTCCTATTCCAGAGTGATTGTGTATCATTGCACTGCAGCTTAAACGAACACAATCACCACCTCATCAACGAGTTCACTATCAAACAGATGCGCCCAGGTGAATACCGTTCATTTATTATTAACCAGCTTTTGCCCGCGGCTTCTCCCACGTGGACGTCGGAATTTATCCCACGGGAACGTACTACCGGGATAAAAACTATCCTATGTCCTATTCCAGTTCATAGTCTACCCATGTGCCAAATTTCATCCAAATCCGTTGGGCCGTTTTAGCTTGAAAGCGTAACAAACAAACTCACTTTCTCATTTGTAATGATAGATAGGATACTTTTATCATAGTAGAAAAATTACGTCAGCTGATATAGAAGTATGGAAGAAAAAGATATGTTGCGCCGATAAATACAGATAATGCGATAAATTCGGATAAGAACAAGCGAACGATAATGATGATGGTAATAGAAAAGTTAAGGCTCCCACAAACAGGCGCGACTTTTCGCGCGACGCGACGCCGCTGCATTGTTCGCCGTGAAGTTTTCTCAGAAATTGTTTTGATAAAAGTCGCGTCGCGTGACAAGTCGCGCCTTTATGTAAGAGCCTTTAGCAATTGACGATTAAAGAAGTAGCTTCATTCTGATTTGTAAAAAGATTATACGCTGTAAAAGTTTGAAACAGATGATTGGAGAAGTAAATCAGCATTCTCGTGTTCGAAAAGCCTTACTATTCCGCAATAAAAAAATTATGAAGCCCATCAAAATCTAATAAAAATGTATAAAAATAATGACTTCAGTTCTTTTTAATCATAATTGACACATCGTTCAAGAAATTGTCTATTAACACGTGTTCAACACGTAAAGGCAACTTGTAGCTGTCATTTTTGAATGTCGTACACGAGATATCGATAATTAATTATAGCTGCGTGACTGCATGTTTCAACTCTTTTCAGCGTAATTGTTGTAAAGAATGTTCGATTTAATTTCATTCTCAGTTTGTGTGCTCATATATGACTAACTTTTACCCGCGCCTTGGCTCTCGTACGGGGGATTTTTCCAGGATAAAAAGTAGCCTATAACAGTACATCATTACACGAAAATATAGATTAAAAAATAAAGCTATTGCCCGCGATTTCGTCTTCGATCCAGGATGAATAGCAGCTTATGTCCTTCTCCAGGTCATGGTCTACCTATGAGCCAAATTTCATTCAAATCCGTTCAGCCGTTTTAGCATGAAACCGTGACAAACAATCAAACAAACTAACTTACTTTTGCATTTTTAAATCTCAGACTCAAACTCAAACTCAAAGCATTTATTTCAATTAAACCATTTACAGGCACTTTTGAATTGTCAAGGAGTCAGTCAGTCAGAAATATGAAGCTAGTTGAAATTAGTTAGGATATTAGTTAGAATTGAAAATCTACAGAAATTATAAACGTTTTAACTCACTCTTGGTAGCTGGAATTCACGTATTTGACAAATAAAAGCCGGCTATAAAAAAACTAGGTATCCAAAATTATCAGGTAATCCAGTATCAAAGAAAGTTGGATTTGTCAATAAAAACGTTATAGTTACAGTTCATACATAGCATTTAATTTAAATCATAAAGGCTTTTACATACTGGCGCGACATGTCGCGCGACGCGACAGCGCGACACGACTTTTACAAAACAATTACTGAGAAAACTTCACGACGAACAATGCGGCGGCGTTGCGTCGCGCGAAAAGTTGCGTCTCGCGACAAATCGCGCCAGTATGTAAGAGCCTTGATGAGACTTTACACCTGAAGTGAAAAAGCTTGAACTTACTTTTGCATGGCACTGTATTTCTCGATCAAAAAAAAAATACCGTCGATCCGTTGTGCGTTGTTGCATGAAAGACGTCCAATGAGACCAAAGAACACCAAAGCAACAAACACGCTCGCTTCGTCTGTTGGTCCATAGAATAAGGTTGTGTATTCCGTTCCAGGCGCGTTCCTCGTGAACACGGCGCGCGGCGGGCTGGTGGACGACGAGGGGCTGGCGGCCGCGCTCAAGCAGGGCCGCATCCGCGCCGCCGCGCTCGACGTGCACGAGAACGAGCCCTTCAACGTGTTCCAAGTATGTCATCAATCTGCCTAGCCTCTTACCAACTACGTTGAGGTCTGCTTCCAGCCTAACCGGATTCAGCTGAATTCAGTGTTTTACATGAAGCGATTGCATATCTGACTTCCACAACCCAGTTACTCATCTTTTGAACAGAAACTGTTCTGTGTTCTGGATCTGTGATCCTAAGGATTAACAGTTTACTTCAAGTTCACTTCACCTAAGTTTTCACAATGAGAATTTTACAGAATAGCTCTACGGGTTTATTTGAGCCATAGTTTGACATATATAGAGTGGGGCGTAAATATTGGTGCAAATTATACAGGGTGGGGCGTAAATATTGGTGCAATTTATACAGAGTGGGGCGTAATATTGGTGCAAATTAGTAAAGCACGGTGTTAATTTTTCGTATAAGAATAATAAAAGTGTCGTGGGATACCCTTTCGCTTTTACACAGTATTTGGCGAGTAAGAGCTAGACCTAGTTATCACATACCACAAGTAAAATCTTGTCGTGTGTGATAGCTGATTATAAGGTGTTTCGAACCCAACATTGGACCATTATTTACGCCACAAGTTGTATATACCCTGCACGATGAAAGTTTGTCGTTGTATGTTTAGTGAATTGTTGTTATGAAGCTTCACTGTTCCTTGGGCATTTCATATTATGAGATATTGATCGTCACGATCCCCCGCAGGGCCCGCTGAAGGACGCGCCCAACGTGCTGTGCACGCCCCACGCGGCGTTCTACTCGGACGCGTCGGCGCAGGAGCTGCGCGAGATGGCCGCGTCCGAGATCCGGCGCGCCATCGTGGGCCGCATCCCCGACTGCCTGCGCAACTGCGTCAACAAGGACTACTTCCTGGGCGGCGCCGGCGTCATGCAGGGCGCGCCGCTGGCCGCGCCGGCCGCGCCGCCCGCGCCCTACCCCGAGGGCATCAACGGCGGGTACTACGCCGCCGCGCAGGCCGCGCACTCCACCACGGCCGTGCACGACGCGCCCGCGCCCGCGCCCGCGCCCGCGCCGCACGCGCCCGCGCCGCACGCGCCGCACACGCCGCACACGCCGCACGCGCCGCAGCCGCCCATCTCCCTGGTCAGTGCCAGCGGTAATGCGAGCTGATACTATCTGCCTGACACTGTCCAGTACCCGCATCCTACGTCCACCTCCGACACCAACGGACATCCCACGCATGTATCCCAAACACGACGACGTTCCGCGCTCATCGTCGCGTCGTATTCCTCCTTACCGAGGGTCGTGATTCCCACGTCACATGCTACATGATCACAAAAGCGTGACCTTAGTAGTTCAATATTATCAATTCCTACATCCACAAGAGTTATCCAGTCCTATAGCTAGTGCATGCTTTATTTTAATTGTTTTTTTTACTGTATAATATCATCAGCTATTACATTTAGTAACTTCATACACAACGACACAAGATCGTTGACCCCAACATAAAAATTATGATTTTAGAAAATCATTTTTGATTTTATTATCATTAAATACAGATAGATACCTATTATGTCCGCCAAATAATCCATAAAGCCCGTTTGTTCTAGTCTATACTTTCATTGAAATTGCTTGTTATTTAAGATCATCGAGTAACGAGTATCTTCCCTGTGTTGCAGCCAATCAACACGTCGGATCCGGCCAACCATCAGTTGAACAAGCAGGAGAGCTCCGACGTCCATTAGGCGACGACGATGCGCTACGTTACAGTACCGTCATCACGCCGAGCGACTAAACAAACATACAAACAAACAATAGTTTTATTGATTCCATCGCAATTATGTCATAAGTACCTATGTCGTAAGCCAACGAGTGATATAATATGTAGTCGCGGCGTTTGCATAGAGGCGACACAACGCTTTATATTATAAAATAGTAAATTAGTGAGTCTTAGTGCGTCGGCGTCGGTCGCTACGATCCGCGGCGAGTGAGTCTGTCTGTCCTCATCCATTTTGTTTTATAGTGAAATACGTTCCTATCGCGGGGTTTAGGACAAATGGAGTGTGTACGCAACGACAAGACTTCTTTCCTCCTGCCATCTCACTAAATAGCCGAATTTGATTATAGGGAAAACTATCAGGATTGGCACTCCATTTGTTTTCTACTCCTTGATTTTCATAGTCGATTTCATGTTAACTGACAATAAAAATTACGATGGAAAAAAAAGATTTCAACACTATCGAGTGTCTGAATATGAAAGCACCGGTGATAAAAGAAACTTTTTGAAGTATACAGTGAGTCGGGACATCTCCATTCTCGAAAATGTTTTTATATACGTCTGATAAATGAGACAAATAATATAATTAGTGCATACGGCTTGTGTGTGACTGTACACAGTTTTATTTCAGTGTGATTATGAGATTCCTTGTGGAACGCACGCCCGTCTCGATGCAAACGTCGCGCGATATGAGCGAATAGTTGATTCTGTGTTTGTATTTGGTAAGTTGGGACAGCTATATATAGATACTGTTATGGTAAAATGCGTGTTTTGATCGCGGGCCGAAGCGTGTATGTTCAGAGTGTACTTGTACGTGTAAATAATGCGATAACATGTCAGAACTACAGCTCTACTTCACACAGTCGAGCATCGCGGCGTTTGTGCGGTGTGGTGACGCAGTCTTAACTCTGCCTTTTAAATCTGCCAATGACAAAGGCGATGACCCACTGTTTGGAGTAGATTTTCACTATGTCAATAGTTAACCGCTGGTTCTATACTCGAGTTGCGAAACCATAGCAAACGAGAATAAAATATAGATGCTTAAACATGCCTGTTCAGAGGCTTCGCGCTCTTCGCGGCAGAATTTGGAACTAGCTTTTTATAATGGAAGGTTTTTGCTCAAGGGTAATTAATATATTGGGTGTATTCAATTGTCAGTCAAAATTAGTTGATTGATAAGTTATATTTGCATATTAAATCTGTAAAGTAGAATCAGAAGTTTACGGGAACGCCTTACTACGGATGTAGCAAATAGTAAGTTGTGAAAACTTATTCACGGCTCCATCAATGTTAATAGGATTCATGTAAATTTGAATAAGGCACGCTTCTCTGCTTGCCCTGACCTTGTCAATGACAGAATAGCTTGTAGTACTGGGCTAGAATGTACGAATCGAAAAAACCCTAATGTTGTATGCAAATGAAATTGACAGTCTCAACCGTAGCCTCAGAAGAGTGGCGCACAGTTAGATATTATCGCGTTATTCAGACGTACGTACGTGTGTGTGTTGTATCAAAGCGCTGGAGTATACTGTGTACTAGCATACGTTCGATGCATGGTCCCAGCTGGTCTATAAGCATTTGATCGCATTTGTTTGTACCCACACCGGCGCGGCCCGGCCCGAGCGCATGCATTCGAACTGTTATTTTTAAGTAATCAACAAAAGGACTGTAGAATTCTATCATCACACTTTATTAACGAGAAAAACGGATGTCTTCGTGTTTCTTTTTTTTTTTACTTTGAAAATGTACAAAATCATCCTTCATTTGAATATTTTTTTTAAATAGAGTTTAAGTGACGAATTTGTACATGAAAGAACACCATGATATAAAATTTAGAACCGAAACGCAATAGAGGGGCTTCGCCCTGCCGAGCACCCGTTTGACAATCGTGAGAATTGGTATTTAAAAATTAGTATTTACTTACAGTTTAGTTTAATGACAAAAACAATGTGTATATTTTATGAGAAAGTGAAAAGTTCTTAAATAAAACTATTGTTTTCGGATTAATTACCTGAGTGTTTTATTTATTATCACACAAATGTCAACCTCGTGCGTCTTCAGTTCTGATTGACCCATAAATTACAACAAATTACTAATATGTAATAAAACTATTGAAATATATCTCGACCACTGTATTCTATACTTATCTAGCACATTTTTTAAGTTAGAAAAAGGTCTACTATAATAAAAATATACTTGCATTATATTTCACATTTGCATCTTTCAAAACACAAGTTTTACAAACATAACATTTCATGCAGTAATGAGATCATTAGTACAAATTGGCACGTATATTATTCCTAACAAATAAATTAACATTTCAGGGCTATCATTATTACCAATGAAAAATGTAACGCTTAATTTTTTTTTTTTACAAAAAAATTCCGATACCTCCTGTAACATTTTTATTGCTGCCCTTTCACAGTTATTTTACCTCTGAACAGCCTAGCAACAACCTTAAAACGAGAGGGGGAAGCGACCTAAATACTAATAATAGCTTATTAGGAAAAACGAAAATTTTATTTGCCTAAGGTAATTTACACTCGCGACAATCTAAGAAGTCCGTTTTGACGTTTCGTTCTCGTACATGTAATAAAACGTTAAGCCTTGAGAATCAGTTTTAGGCTATGTACATAAGTCGTCGATTACAAACTCTCTAAGAATGTTCAATCGATATGTATCGAGAATCAGTTTATAAGAAACCATTTTTTTTTTCATCGCTACACAAAGCATTTGTTTAGCTGTCAAAACGGACTTCTTAGATTGTCGCGAGTCTAGGCTACATCATTCATGAAGATCACTCATTTTGCAAGTGATGCAAAAAAGAGGTGAAAAACTGTGAAAGGACTATCTATAAAACTGAAGAAATATTGTCAGTCGTTTTGGGTCCCACACCAATACAATACGCAGGTGGGTACAACGCTAAAGTGCGTTTCATCAAATAGTTCCTACGCCGTAATGTGGGCTCCACTGTTAAATTTAAAAAACGGACCTAGTAGGTATTGCCGTAGCGGCGAAGCGTATTCGTATTGGTCCTACAACAGTAGAGCTTTGACAGTTTCCAACCCCATTTCTGTGTCATAGTTTCATTAAAAAATATGACCAACAACGCCCCCCTACGTCATTCAGGCGCCAAAATATAGTGCCCTTGCAGCACTACAGTGTGTTCATTACATCTTGACCCGTGACACGATTGGTAGTAGTTTTGTCAGTCGCCATTTTGAACTCTTAGTTTTTAAACTAAGCTTTAGAAGCAATGGTACCAACATGACGGCAAAGGGCAAGATATAGTGAACGGCTTGTAGTTTACCCGGTTACCCCCAAGTTGCTGTTCAGTCTGCTTGTGAGCTATCGTGTTTGGTTGACAGAAACAACCATAATTCTGCAACCTAGGGTAACTATGATAAAAAACGTAGCTAAAAGACTAAGGGCAAGATTCACGGAACGCACTTTGACTTTGCTAAATAAGCATTTCATACATATTATTATGAACCTTATTCTTATTTAAATAATGTTTTTATTCGTATAAGCGAACGCTTCATATGAATATGGACATTAAAATGATGCAAATAATGTTATTGTGACTTAATAAAGTCAAAGTGTCTTTGATTCTTGCCCTAACAGCACCCTCGATTACAAACCATGTCATCTTAACAATCCTCAACAATAAAAAATCATCATGCTAAGATTTAAAATCCACATCACCTTAGTCGTTACTGTGTTTTCTGCGAGCATGGTGAGCATGGCGTGACCACCTTGAGTCTTCTCGTTTCCTCGGCGTCCAACGCTCGCTTCATCCCGTAGTATTTCTGTTTGTACGACTGCAGCTCATTTTTGACTTGCTCCAGTTCCAAGCGTTGGTCGTTCACTTGGTTTTCACGCATGTTTACTTCTGAAAGACAGAAGTAGGGGTACTCCATAGGTTTAGGTAGTTAAAAAATGGTAAACAAAAAAAAACACGTGACTCATAGATGCTAAATCTTTTATTTCAAATGAATCATATTATATAGAGTCACATATTAATAGGCTCTATTCTGAATCTGAATCTGATGAACTATCTGTTACATTAATAATAAAGCGTTCAGTGGTATCGTCAAGTATTTTGTCTAATTTAAACATTTTCTGTTCTTATTTTAGCGTTGTCAACAAAGGCGTCTGATTAACCGATTAAACGTAATACCTGCCCCTTCAGTTGCCAAACTACGTCACAGTTGTACTCTTCAAATTAGTAACGTTATCTAATTCGTTGTATTTTCTAAAAAGGTTTGGGGAACCTGTCTTTTTGGGATCTTTACAATAGACAGATTACAAAACATTATATCCAGTGATCGGAATAGGTAGAGCTAATCTACCTAAAGTTTGAAAAAGAACAGAGACAAAGTGAAGACGACTTACGACAAAATATTTTTTGACTAATGTCCCGGGTTTCGGAACATTACTTGGGTACAACCAAAATTAATAAAGTAATACAACTATCGAATTCATTTCCTGTTTCTGTTTAAAAAAAAGAGTATGCACGATTTTTATAGTTTAAAAAAAATAAAGGTTTTTTAACCTAATCTTCGTTTGAATGATGTAAGCGCGGAACCTAATGTTATTTACAGAATTTTTTAATTTTTGTTTGAAGATATGAAAAAAAAATGCCTACATGTAAGTATTAGGGGTTAGTGAGTTTCATTAAGGGGGTCGAAATTTTCATTATTTTTGCGATAGGACATACCATTTTCGAGATATAAGCAAAAGAAAATAAAAAAAGATACAGTACTATTTTGCAACTGAAGTCCAGGTGTTGGTTTTAATTTTAGTTCATGACATCTAATTTTACTCCACACCGTGCATTTATATTAAATGTACTTAAGTGATGTCCCGAAATCCAAACATTAGTCCCGAAAAAATATTTTAGTCGTAAGGGAAGTCTCCACTTTTTTTGTCTCTGTTCTTTGAACTTTAGGTAGATTAGCTCTACCTATTCCGATCACTGATTATGTCATTTTAATAAATCTAACTAAAAAATTATGCTCAAGCAGTTACATCTACGAAGAGTAGTTTAAGAATAAATGATAAAATTTAGCATTCTATAATAAAAGAGGAAACTAACCTGTGATTGAAAAATAATAATTTTGTTATAACTTATTTTTAAACAAGAAAGTGTCAACTATAAAAACCCTTTTTACGATTTGTTTACCTTTTTTTAACTACCTAAACCTTAAGAGTATAGGTACCTTTATTGTAATTATGGTCATCGGTAATTTCATCATCATTATTTGCCTAGCCTTTTCAAGCTATGTTGGTGACGGCTTCCAGTCTAATCGGATGCAGGATACCAGTATTTTACAATTAGGTACATGGAGTGACTGCCTATCTGACCTCTGTATACCAGTTACTGGGTAACACAATACTTCTTGGTAAAACTGGTAAGGTGCGATGTCTTGGCTTGGGTCGGGCTTCAGACTACCCCTAACGACATCGGTGATTGATTTTTATTTAGTTTCCTATTGTCAATTGGATAGCTGGCTTGGCTGGCAATGATTTGTGTCGATTATTATGCAAGCTCCGAAATTATTTCTTTTATAATTAGGGATGGGCCGAAATTCGGTTCAACCGAATTTCGGCAGCTTGAACCGAACTTCGGCATTCGGCTGAAATTCGGTTCAGATGCCGAACATTCGGCACAAAAAAATTAATACCTACTTGCACTATTTTGACTGAAACTAAATTAAATAGAATTAGAATAGCATTACTGTAAAATAAAATTATGTGTTTTACTCACTCACGGTCATTTATTTTAGTTAGGAACATTGTAAATGTAAACCTTATATTAAATCAGTTCTTCTTATTAGTCTTGAAAATCTCTGCCTAATTAATAAGACATAAAAAATAGATATACTATTACAAAAATGAAATAAGCTTAGTTTTCTTCTAACAAACATCTGGAGTGCGTTCATGAGAAAGCGCGCGAAATTGAACCGAAGTTCGGCCGAAGTTCGGAGTCGGTTCAAACCACATTCGGCCCATCTCTATTTATAATTATTAATGCCAACTAATTCTAAAAGTGGTAAAACAAGTAATACCTTTATCTTATCATAACTATTGAATATTTAAAGGTACATAAAAATATGATCCATCAAGAGCGTGGACAAGCGTTTATTTTCCGCTCAACCTATTACGCCGGTAGCACACCTCCGCCACGAAACCATAGCAGCGAAACCGCAGTAGTTCAATTCAACTGGATCGCGTTATGTTCCGATACTTGCGTCTAATTAGGGTAGCGGAACATGACGCGATCCAGTTGAACTGAACTACTGCGGTTTCGCTACCTTGGAAATTTAGATGATGTGTCTAGTGATGCGTGTGACCTAGGGTACGCTAGTTCAATTTATGTTCTTAGATTACTTATTTATTTATGTAACAGCTACAAATTGATCAAAAAGAAAATCACATACCGGCAATTAAACACTTCATCTTGGTGGTCCTCTGTGTTAATGCACGTTGCGTACGATTTAGCGTGATCTGCAGAACAAAACGTACTTAGTTTATTTTTACGCGTTTGTTTTATTCATTGACAAAAATCTGCTCAAAATCCTATTCCGGACGAAAAAAAAGCAAGTAGAAGTAAGTACCTACCTAAAGTCTGTTTTTTATCTAATCTCGTAAATTGACAGGTGCAAATGTCAAACTCCAAATTGAAAAACAAACTACAATCACTTGAAATGTCAAATTGTTAGTCTAAGAGAAGACCTTCATCGGCTCATATGCCAAAAAAGAAAAAAAAAAGAAAAATTGGCAGTAGATACCTACGTATAATGTGTCAATGTGTTCTTGATACTTAACTGACTGTGCAGTCGTCAACAAAAGTCGATTAACAATTTTGTTTTTTAAATCATTATTATTGAAGAAAAGAACAGACTGAACCGGATCACACAAGATGAAATGCTAAAAAAACATGTTCCGGTAACAATGTTATTCGACTTTCATTGTTGACCGTACCTACCTACATCATCCTAGAAAAAAAAAAGCTATTTTGTGAAAACTTAATTATCACCTGTATCTCAGGACTGGGCTGTAATGCCAGCATGTCTTTGACGGCGGTGTACAGGTTACGGGTCTCCTTCAACTCCCGATCCTTTAGGACAATCATCTCGCTCTGAGCCAACACCTTTCTGAAAAAATAGCTAGGTATAGGTTGTAGGTAAGTATGTATTTGTCAGGCGGGGTCCGAGGGGGGGTCCTGGGGGTCATGACCCCCCCCCCAAAGTCATTCAAGCTGTCGAGAGACTGAATGATTTACGGCCTTTACTAACTAAAAACTGTAGACACTTGTGACCCCGATATATACAAAAAAAGTTTTTTGAGTACTTATCAATAGGTAACCATTTGCCTAAAAATATTCCTCGGCACCAATGGTGACCCCCCATGGTTTGAAAAAATGACTCTAAAGTCATTTTTCCAAAGAAACTCGATTTCGATGTTAGGATTTATTTGATAGTTCCAAAATACTATGCATTAGTATTGCCAGTGTTTTCATTTATTGTTGTATTGTCTCCACATTGTATAAGACAGACCCCTAAGGCCTGAAACTCCGTGCGGGCGTTCTCGACGGGCACCCGTCGCGTGTCTACGCATGTGGATACGTGGAAACGCGAGACGGTCACCGCGACGGGGACCGTCTCGCGTTTATTTTATATACGCAGTGCCAGTAGTTCAATTTTAACGGTGTTCATGCACAGTCTTGTCAATGGAGAACTTAATTAGGCGCGGGGGCGGGGCCCGACTCCCCGCGACGGACGCCCGCGCGTTTCTCCGCAACGGAGCACTTTTGTATGGAACCGCGCGGACGTCCGCATAACGCAGTTTCATGCCTTAGCTGGGAAGAAGAGAAGAAGTGGCGCAACGAACTCGCCAGGAGCACAGCTATCTTATACGAGCGTGTATTATATGAAAGAGGGCAACGTCACACAAATACAGAGTGTAAGGGGACAGCCCCTCGGCAAATTAACAGGGGGCATTCAGCTCCTTATTTTGAATCATTTTCCACCGGAAGTTTTCTCAGGAAAATTTTCTTTTTTTTTTTATAAATGTCATAGTGAATTTGTTTGTTACGCTTTCACGTTAAAACAGCTGAACGGATTTAGATGAAATTTGGCACAGGGGTAGACCATGACCTGGAATAGTATATAGGATTTTTTATCCCGATATTCCCACGAGATCGAGACTTCCGCGGGTGAATCCGCGGGGCGCAGCTAGTTCTTTAATAAAACATAAGACACCTACCTAGGTATTACGTTGATCGATTGTGTAGTAAGTAGTTGTAATTACTCATAATTAAACTTCTTTCAATGGTAAACTACTATCTGTTTACCATTTTGGACTTCATTCAAAGACTCTATTTTACTTTTATTCGTGTCAATGTTTGTTTATGATTGTCTAACAGATAATAAATGTCGTCACACTATTGTTTTATTAAATTAATTTAACCGTGGTTTTATAAACCAAGGGCACGTACGATCGATTGATCATTTAATTTTAGTTTTTATTATTGAATTACTTACCTACCTACGAAGTTTGGGATTATATTTAAACTTTTTAAGCCGCGGGCCGGCAGCACACCTCCGACGCGAAACCTTAGGTAGGTGCCATAACAGTGTCAGATACCTACATTCACGAATGCCTTACGATAAAGGAGATAGGCATAATGTGGGGCCAACGTTTATAGAAAAAGCACCGGCTAATTTTAAAATAAATAAAACAGATATCCGTTAGTAATTCCCAAAAAAACATTTACTACTTATAAAAATGATAATTACGTATGCGTTAATATTAGAACAGTTTCCCATATCGTTTGTTTAACTTATTTGGTTGTGATTTCTTACTGAGAAATACTGATTAATTATTGTTTGACTTTAGCATGACGTAGAGAAGATTTCGGTAAAAAGTCAAGGTAATGGTGTGGCTAGTAGGTACTTATTACTGGTGACGTAAAGCGCGGTGAATAGATTTTATTTGCTAACTCTTGCGCCAGATTCCTACGGATATTCCGATATTTTGTTGATCTTCTATTGTAAACTTAACTAGGTTCCGTGTCTGACTAACCGTTTGTATAATTAACACACAACATAGGTAGGTACAGAACCCGTGCGTAGATGAATCATGAAGCATTAGAAACATAATGTCACACATAATATACTTGTGCGATTTGTGTGGGAATCCCTACAGTCGGTTTTTTCTAGAACTATTACCGCCCAGCAGTCTCACAGTAGTGCCACTTTAAAATGTTGTGCTTAGATTTGATGGTTTGAATACCCAAAATTCTAATTTTAAATCTGCTAATTTTTTAGGAAGTGCCTCCGCTGCCGGCGCCTGTTGTTGAATTGGCTGCCGGCGCTGACTTTGGTTGTCAGTTTGGCGTATGGAGTAGATAGGCAGGGTAGGCATCATTAATAAAAACATGTAATAGAGCATTTTTAGGGTTCCGTACCCAAAGGGTAAAACGAGACCCTATTACTAAGACTCCGCTGTCTTTCTGTCTGTCTGTCTGTCTGTCCGTCTGTCTGTCACCAGGCTGTTGAAATTTTCACAGATGATGTATTTCTGTTTCCGCTATAACAACAAATACCTACTAAATAACAGAATAAAATAAATATTTAAGGGGGCTCCCATACCTACAACAAACGTGTTTTTTTTGCCGTTTTTATAGATAATGGTACGGAACCCTTCGTGCGCGAGTCCGACTCGCACTTGGCCGGTTTTTTATTTCCATATTCCAGTAATAAAGTACTGCCCGAAACCGAACTAGTAAGATTAAGTTTAATAATTTTAGTCGCAAAAAAGGTTTAGTTAGGTTAGGTTAGAACTGTGACCTACGACCAGAAAACGACTAGAATATGTAGAAAAACATATTTTAGTTACGGTTCTGAATACTGGAAGGGTTTCCATAAACGCCGCGCCGGCGGTGTTCATTATGGGAGCCGGCAGTGCCTGTCACTGCCGGCTCCCAATGGCGTTATTTTCGGGAGCCGGCGCCGGCAGCGGAGGCACTCCCAATTTTTTAACTTCAATTTTGTGTGATTATTTTTCAATTACAATTTAATTATGTCATTCAGCTAATAATTACTGGAAAAAGTAGTGAGACTGAATACAAATGAATGTGCTACTATAGTTTGACCGAGCCGCTGTTTCGCGCCTTAGGAATGCGCGGCGAGGTGGGCGGCAGCGTAGACGAATGAGAGGCGCACTGCGCCACGTGAGCCGCACATATACCTACAGGCTCCCACAAACAGGCGCGATACCGCGGGCGCGACTGGCAGCGCTTCCCTTGTCGCGCCCGTGATATCGCGCCTGATTGCACGCAGCGGTCTCGGTGAAACTAGTCCTTGCGGTCCTTTAGTTGAGTGCTTGCGTGAGAATGTAACCTGAACAGGCTTGTTTACACTTTAATCAGATACTTTTAGAACAGACATTAACTTACTGCTACGAACACAACGCCACTTACTTCTGCGTCAGTCTTAGTTTCTGCGTGAGGCGCACGCTCTCCGGGTCGGTGCCCTGCAGCTTTCGCCAGCGGTGCACGTTCAGAGGAGTCTCCAGCGCCTCCTCGAGGGCCCTCACTCGAAGGCGCTCCCGACCTAACTCACGTTCTAGGTTGAATACCTGAGGAAAGAGGAAAAATAATTCTATATAAAAATCTGCCTAGCCTTTTCCCAACTACGTTGGGGTCGGCTTCCAGTCTAACCGGATGCAGCTGAATACCAGTATTGTACATGGAGCGACTGCCTATCTGACCTCCACAACCCAGTAACTGGGTAATACGATACCCCTTGGTTAGACTAGTTGTTAGACTTTCGGGCTTCTGACGACTCGTAACGACTGTCAAAGATCCACAAATGAGCCGGGACCAACGGCCTATCGTGCTTTCCGAGGCACGGAGGAGTCTCGATATGTGAAAATGGTCACCCATCCACGGACCAACCCCGGCAACGTGGCTTAACCTGATGGATCGACCCGAGCGGCTGTTATTACTTAGCCACGAGCTCTTCAAAAATAATTATCTACTAAGGTCGATGATTTGAAATCTGTACTCTAATTGCTAAAAAAAGTTTGTAGGTACTCTCGAATGAATAGGAAACCGAATTTGAGGTCAAAGATGTTAATAAGTAGTCAATTATTTTTAATATTATTATGGCCTCAAGCAAATCTAGAGACTAAAGATGTTACGGAGGTTGTTTTACGGGAACCGGAACCGGAGCCAAGGTTGGAGGTTTTAAATTTGATTGATCAAGTCAGAACTGGCATCAGAGTCAAAACCGGAGCTGGAGTCGGAGAAAGATGATCCGACAGATTATTTGGCTTCATAATGAAATTAACTTATGACAACAATTAAACTACTTAATATATCGTGCAATTACTTCGAGTCTCAAATCCGTCATGTTTTCAATTCCCTTGGAGAGCAAGTTCTTCTCCTTGCGCAGTCGGATAATCTCCAGCCGCAGGAGTCTGATGTCTTCCACCCGCTGTTCGTACTGGCGCTCACCTTGAAGATATAGGAATTAAGGGATTTAGAAATAAATACAGAAAGACAGAATAACATTTATTTGGACACACTTCGTGAAACACAAAATACAAAAAAAAATATTGAAAATAATGTTGTAACAATAATGTGTGCGCCAAAAAGGTTTATTTCAGCATTAATGTCAGACAATTGCTGTCTGACGCTGATTTTCTTATGAACCCTTAGGGACAAGTGACGGGGAGCATACATAATTTACAGATAAATTATGGTATTTTTGGTTCATGGGCTTTAGGAATTTTGCTATCCCGGGTCTACATAGCGTTTTGTTTAGATATCTAATTTGTTTTGCATTTTGCTTTTTATTGCCTGTATACTTTTTTCCGTGGCTAAAAAAAAATGTGTGGATAAGTTCAGCGTTCCCTTATTTTCTTATTTTTTAAAACGTTCACATTCGCATCTCATTTGCAATCTATTCTACATTTTTGATATTGCGGCTTGAATGTGTACGTTTATTAAGTAAGAGAATTGGCCCTCTGGTTAAAATATGTGGCAGTTAGTTTCATAAAAAAGCTGTTTGTTACTTATATTATTTTTATTTGAGCAAGTATCTAGAAGGAAAGATACCGTCCAGTGTCCGTTGTCTTTCCAAACGGTGACACAGGCCTTTAGCTACTGTCGGGTTCACTCACATAAAGAGGCTCTTATTTTCCATGCTCTTGCCTTCCCAAAAATCAGCTTAAGGTGTAGCGCAGACAACACACTTTTTGTGCGATCGAGTCTGTGGCGCCCAAAATGTCTGCATGGCATGCAAAAAGTCCGTCGCGGATTTTACGCAGACTCAACGCACACGACGGACATCTTCGATCATTCTGTCAGCAGAACTGTAGGGACGTAGGCGCTATGGAAATGCAGATTGCATACTAAAAGCTGCGCTAAAAGTGTGCGCCGTCTGCGTTAGCGCGCGTTGAAGCAAACGTTCAATTTTTTTCGCGCACTCTTGGTGCGGCGCGGCGCCGAGCGATCTGTTAGAATGACACGGATTTTATATGCGCCGGACTTTTTGCGCGTCGTATACGTTACTGCACTATAATTGCTTAGGTTCTATTTTCACAAACTATAAAGTGCGTTACGGATAGTCTGCCGTCTGCGCTGCACCTCATTCACCCACCTCTCTGCAGCGTGACTTCCAGTATCCGTATCTTCTCGTACAGCAGCGAGATCTCGTCGTTCCTCCTCACCAGCTGCGCGCCTACCACGTCGCGCTCGTTCATCAGTCCTTCCAGCTCTTTCATCAGCTTGGCGCGAGCTGTGTCGCCCTCCTAAAAATGAATGAAGGTTAGAGATTGATGTGTTTGTTTTTTTTATTATCAACAAATGCGCTACCTAATTGCGTAACTTATTTTCGTAACCAATGAAGACTAATTTGTTTCATTTTGACAGTTCAACAACATTCATTGCGTTATTTACGTTTTTGAGCAGTTTTTTTTTCAAACATATTAAGCAATGGATTATACATTTGTTTCAAACCGATTCCAATTTTAATAGATCGTGTATTACGCAATCAGCGTTCGTAATAGTGTATTTATCTTGCCAAGATTTTGTCTTGAAGTGTAAACAAAGAAATTATTACTCTCCTTTAAAGTCAGTTCACACCGAGACGCGACGCGCACTTTTTTATGATCAAATACAATATCGAATTTATTTACTACATATTAAGGTACAAACGGCTACACATCAAGCTATACTTTTCCAGTTTATGCTGATCTCCCATTATATATGATTTCCGTACAATGCGAGGTCAGCTTATACTGGAAATTTATAGCTTGATGTGTAGCCGTGTGTACACGCGCTGCGCAGCGTAGTTTGACACGTGTCAACACGCGCACTGAAATTATACCTTTTCGTGAATAGTAAGTTCGATAATTGGTAATAGTGAAATGGTTCCAAAGCAGATGTTCTGACGGTTTTCAACTTCACGTAAAATCAATGTTTCTCTAAAAAAAACAACGTATTTGCGTATTTTTTTTGTATGATTACGAAAATTGAAGTGTCTTTAGTGAAGTATGAGGCCCGAAGCACGATTGACAAAACTTTCCTCGATTCAAAAAAACCGCAAAGTTTCCTTAAAATCTGCTTTTTTAAAGAGAAAAACCTTTTCCATTCGATTGTTATCAAAGCAATATTGTAATAAAATTTTGTCTACGTGTTCACTATTAAATACTTTAAGGGATAATGGACTTATTTTTCTATATAAACACCAATAAAAAAATTTAATAAATTTTTTGTAAACATAGTGCAATAGAATTGCGCGCGTGCGGGGTCATACCGCCCCCCCCGGCTCTCGTCAGTCCCACTTTGCCTTAAAAAGTGCGCGCAGCGTCGCGTCGCTTCACGTCATTGTCTGAGCTGACTAGTGTTGCCAGGTCGGATTTGTTTTAAATCGGGGCAGAATGTAAAACAAATCGGGATTTAGGGTTGTAGATAGGGACAATAAAAAAAAACAAGGATTTTTAGGGTTCCGTACCTCAAAAGGAAAAAACGGAACCCTTATAGGATCACTCATGCGTCTATATGTCCGTCGGTCACAGTTAATTTGCTTCGAATCTAATGGATCGATTAAGTATGTATTTCTGTGACCCAAACACAAACAATACCTAAAAATAACAAAATTGAAAATAAAAGCGTTTTGCAAAATCTACCGTGTGACATATGAAATTAAAGATCTTATTACGAGGATCTCAAATATATTTTTTATAATTTTAAAATAAATACTTTTAAATATATTTAAGAAAATAGATGAAAATTGACCATTCACCCCACATTTATTTCTGAAACTACTGAGCCTAAATTTTGAAAAAAATACAGAGAATGGTTCTTTACTCATAGATTACAGGAAAACCTAAGTATAAGCCAAACTTACCAGCCAGTCCAGCCTATAACCTATAGTCTATGGTCTTAAAATAACATGGTAAATCTCTCAATATTGTGCGTACAAACTTACATTTGCAGTTGGAATGTATAAGAGAATTATGTTTTTCAACTACAATGCTAAGTTTGTTCTTGGAATAAATTAATCCAACTACAGAACCCTTCATTGTGCGTGGACAGACACGCACTTGGTTTTTAAAATTAAGGTTTTTATTGTGATATAGTAAGTCTGAATTATTAAAAAAAAGTTATGAAGTTATGAACTCAAATGTTAGGTACCTATCTCTAAGGCTTATTACTTACTTGAATTTAGTTGTTTTGGGTAAATAAAGTGTTTTATTTTATTTTATGGATTTTACATTTGTTTCAAACCAATTCAGATTGTGATTGATCGTGTATTAGGTACGGAATTAGGGTGCTAGACATGTATTGATTTATCGGGACATTCGGTGTCCCGATCAGGTGCAAATCGGGACGCGTCCCTAGACCCCTGAAAATCGGGACGTCCCGCGCAAATCGGGACACCTGGTAATCCTAGAGCTGACCCTTACGCTACCCCGCTGCTTACGATTATTATTTTTGTTTTTAAATTTAATTTTGTCATGTTAGTACCTGGTATTTTCAGAACCTCACGGGTGTGGTCCAAGGTGATATTTTAGTTATTATTCTGAGAAGGTATTGCTCTGTGTGCACTGACCTGCACGATCCTATTCAGCCGGGCCTCTTCCTGCCTCAAGGCGGCGATGTCGGCGCGCGCCTCGGACAGCTTGACGAGCCCCGCCTGTATCTCCGTGCGCAGCTGTTCGTTCTTCTTGTTGCACTTGGCGAGGACGCCCTCACAGGACTTGAGCCCTGTCTCCTTGCCGCTTATATCTTCTTTTAGCTGTTCTATTTGGTATGCTAGCATCTGTGGTAGAAGTAAAAAGTGTTACTTCAATTCATTGTTTAATATTAAACAGCGTGCCGCTACAATGGCGACATTAATTTAACACACGGGTAGGGCTAGTGGCCAGTAATCATAAAAATTATTCGTAAATTGAAAAATTTAAATTTTCAAACAAACTAAATGACAAAAACATAACCAAAATTGATATCACTCTGTGTAAAAGATTCATTCATGAAGCTGGTTTACGTTCTATCGGTATTATGCTTTATAGGCATAATTTCTAAGAAATTGCGCGGCTTTCCTCTATTCACCTACCATATGATCCGTGACCCCGGCAAATGACCTCTTCGCTACAGTTCTTTAAGTACAGTTGCTCCAGGATGGTAATTTAGAAAAATGTAAATAAATCAATAAATAATAACGTTTAATGAAATTCAAATATTTTCATAAAACGAATACGCAAAATCGTACCTATACCTACGTGTGTTAAATTAATATCGCCATTGTAGCGGCACGTTATATATGCATTACATATAAAACTTCCGGAATAAATTCTCTAAACGATGGTGAAGACCTCATCAAAATCTGTTGCGTCGTTTAGAAAAACAATGCGGATATACAGACAAACACGAAAAGCGACTTTAATTTATAATATGTATAAATATAGAAGAGCGGTTTATTAGGGGAATACTGCAACCAGCAGGGGGCTGTGAGGTACTTATAGTAATTCACTGTAACTTGGGGCAAAACATTTATTTATTAAAAAGTTTATAATGTGTGACATCAGACAATAGGTACAGTTAGACTGTGTAGTTCGTATGTGGCTTCATAGATGGCGCCACAAACTTACCTTCATCTTCTGTTTCAAGTCCTGTATCTCATCTAGGGCTTCAGTATAGTTCTTGTGCAGCATGTTCCTCTCAGCGCGCGTGGCGTCGAGCGCGACGGACAGTTTGCGCGAGTTGATGGTCACCTCACGGAGAGCCTTCTTTAGGTCCAGGATGTCGGCAGTGCGGAGACGGACCTCCTCTGTGCAGATAGTTTTAAAGGTTCTCATATATTTGGCGGCCACGGGGTAATGTCCCCGAATTACGAGTTGTAGGTCGAGGATTCGAACTTATAATCCATTTAAAATAAGATTTGAAATTTAAATAAGTCTTTGTTACAGTCCGTTCAACCGATTTTGACTTCTATTGCGTTGGTGGCATGACAAATGGCAGCTGCAGTAGACAGTTGGTATTGCGGTTTTTTTGCTTTTAATGCCATCCTTATGCCTAATAGGCACTTTACTTCGTGTAAATAATTTCATCACCACTGCTCTAAAACGGTGAAGGAAATCATAGTGGGGAAACCGGCATGTCCTAGAACCAAAAATTCCAAGACATGTGACATCTACCAACCCGTACGGACCCAACCTCCACGGACTGCCTATAGATTACAGCCCCCTCCCTCTCGAATAGAGGAGGCCTGTGTCATGTGATTCATAGTACTATTCTGTCAGTTGCTATTTTGAACTCTATTATTATTGAAACGACTTCAAGACTGTAAAATTCAGTGCTACCAATCGCGTTAGGTACGTGTCAAGTAAAAAGATTTGTCCAAACATTGAGCGGTAATCGTGGGCTGCTGCCGCGCGCGAACGCTTCTGTCTAACTGCCGCGCACAAACATTTCTAGTAAACATTCGTCAGTAATTCATTATAAGCAGAGCCACGACACACGCAACCGCTTTCATGCCAACTGAAGTGCGCGGCGTGTTTCGGATATGCCGCGCAGTACTGCCGCGCAAGCATTCGTCGGTTTAGTCCTACTTAGAGCGGCAGGAATGTGTCCTGCAAACGCCGCGTGTTGTTTCCGCGCTCTTGCCGCACGTTTGGACATACCTACTTACCTATATTGAACGCACGAAACAATTGATTATAATTCAAGACTAGCGAAAATGAATGATCGTGAACAACTTGCCTGTTATTTCATCAATTTTCTCGTTAAGAGCGATCGTCTCTTCCAACATCCTGGAAGGAAGAATGTAATTTATTTTTCATGAAATATTAAGCAACATAAGATTAATATCTATCTACTACATAACATTAGTAATTTCATCATCTGCCTAGCCTTTTCCCAACTATATTAGGGTCGGCTTCCAGTCTAACCAGATGCAGCTGAATACCAGTATTTTACATGGAGCGACTGTCTATCTGACCTCCACAACCCAGTAACTGGGTAATACGATACCCAGTAGTATATACTGGTAAGTTTAGTAATTTTGAATCATAGAATAATTTATTATTAACTTTAATTCTTTCCAGATGGGTCTAAATTGTAATACATATTATATACCTATACATAAAGAAGACATTTAAATATTTAAACATTGCAGCAGCAGATCTTTCCTATTTACTTATTCGTCACTTAACGTTTTTATTTTCTAAAACTCCACTAGCCCCGTGAATCTCCTACATCTGTAGCTACTTTCATCTCTATCAATTTCCCTTGCAAAACATCTACTCCTTCTCAAAGTTCCGTATCATGAGCCTTTGCTTGTTGATCTGCATGAAGTTGACCTCCAACTACTTTTATCTCTATCAACTTTCCTTGCAACTCATCTACCCATCTCTCTCTATCTCTCACCTGTCCTTCTCCTTCTCAAAGTTCCGTATCATGAGCCTTTGTTTGTTGATCTGCATGTTGTTGACTTCGAGCTCATGTTCCAACTGCTTTCGTCTCTGCTCCTGGAGGTCCAGCATGGCCAGGTTATCGAGCGCTTCATCTGGAGGAAGAGGAGGATTTATTAGAAAGAATAAAAATAAAATAGGTTGGTGGAAAAAATAAGAAGACATGGTGGAGGTTAAAGGCTATATATAATATTACGCTACGATCCTAAGACGACCAAAAAGAAGGAACACTAATCGAAAACGATTTAATAGCGCAAGCGGGCGATGCGATGGAACGCGGTGGGTTGAGGGTAGGCTTGCCAACCTAGATGCATGAATTTACCGGGACTCTGGCAATTAAAATGCGGGACGTGGCAAAAAAAAGCGGGACCCACTTGTCAAAGTATAGCGAGTCGATAAATACAATTAGAAATAATTTTAAATGGTTTCATTGAATGTTTTACTTTGGCATACAAGTAGGTACGGCCGCGAATCATATTTAGATCAACATACAACCTGATACTGACCTGCAAATTGCAAAAAACGTAAGAAAACTTAATTTCGCAGGCCACCCTTACGATTTCGCCTTAAACGCGCGTTTACTTAAATACGACTTTTGCCCGAAGGTTTAGCCGTAGGTACGATAAAACGGGATAATTGGCGTCCCGCACACGTCTTTCGCGGGACGCATCCTCTAATGCTCTAGAAACGGGACGTCCCGGCTCTCGCGGAACGGTTGGCAAGCCTAGTCGGGGGCCGTAATTTGACGCACACAAAGAAGCTAGTGTATAAATAAAGCTAAAGTGAAGTGCGTGTACGAACTCTGTATCTTTTGCATATTCTTCAAGAGTATTTCCTTCTCCCTCTTCATGTTTTCTATCTCTCTCTTGTCGGCCTCGGCTTGCTTCTTGCCCAGCATGAGGTCGCGCTCCATCACCGACACTTGCTGACGAAGGCGCTCGCTGGGGGCAGATAGGAAGCAAGGAAGAACATAATACAGGGTGTTAGGGTAGACACCGTTATCCTTGAAACTAGTGGTTAGGTGTCATCTATAATATACTTTTTATATGGGACCAACTTTGAAATCGCAATAAAAAATCAGCTGTTCCATACATTTTGTCGATTTAAGGGAACACAAATGTATAGAACAGCTGATTATTTTTTCGCGATTTCAAGGTTGGTCCCGTAGAAAAAGTATATTATAGATGACACCAAACCACTAGTTTCAGGGATAACGGTGTCTACCCTAAAACCCAGTATAAACATTATCATCACGTCTGTATACCCCGTTAGGGTCATTTCACACCGGGACGCGACGCAATACCCGCTTTCTTATGATCCGGTACAATATCGAATTTATTTACTACACAATACTACTAATACTTTGACACGTGTCAACGCTCGCACTGAAATTATACCTTTTCATGAAGAAAATAAGTTCGATAATTGTTAAAAAGTGTGCGCAGCGTCGGCATCGCGCCGCTTCACATCGCGGCTTCGATGACTACCCCGATAATAAATATTTTATAACAAATTCTTTTTTTTTTCTATTTACACTATAACACCTTAACTACTGATTGTACCTTTCTCATTTTGATAGTAACGTGAGACGACTTGCAGAATGAAAATATTTTTATTTTGATTTTCTGCAAGTCGTCCTAAATGGGCCGTAGCGATGCAGGACGAGTTGACGGATTACTCCGCAGCAAGGGATGCAAGCAGTGCCAAAAAAAATCGATATATTTCGTATCGATATTTAAAAAAAAAATCGATATCGATTTCGATATATCGATAAAAAAATCGATATATCGGGGACATTTTGAAATTTTCAAAAAAAAAAAACGAACTTTAATTGATAATAAAAAAAAAAAATACTTTTACGGCTCTGTATTCCAGCGATTTTACTCAGTGGCGACAACGGTGTTGCTATTAGAAAAGATATATTATTGGAAAAAATATATAGTTTTTGATACATTTTCGATACTTGATATTTTATATCGAAATAAAAATTATCGCCAAAATATATCGATATATCGAAAACAAAATATCGATATATCGATATATTTTCTGCAAGCCTATCCGCAGCGCGTGTACCTTATTGTGTAGTAAATAAATTCGGTATTTTTATTGTACGAGATCAAAAAAAAAGTGCGCGTCGCGTCGCGTCTTGTTGGGAACGGACTCTTACATTTAAATAAATTAAAAATTTAATTTAAAATAAATTTAATTTTACTGTCTGTACATAAATAATAAATAAAATAAATAAATATTTATTCCTCAATTTTTCGTAATTGCACCTTTGCCGCTGTATCACCCAAAGGTTCACTGGTAGTAAATGCCTATTGCATTATGTAATGTAATGCATTAACTCCGCCTCTGTACATTTCTGTGCTGATTGTTAATACCAGTACCTACCGATCAGAATCGATGGCAGCTTTGCTATGCTCCATAAGTTGGTACTTCTTCGTTAGCTGGCCGATTTGCTTCGTCAGCTTTGTTGCGTCGTTACGTAATTTGTTGCCGTCGGTGATAGTGTTCTGGAAGAAAAATATAGAAACTAAACTATCTACTCTCATAAAAAAACTATTTGTAAAAGAAAAGTACGCTATAACCTATTAGCTATTAAATCTGGACTACATTGCCGCTGAAAACTTATTAAAACCAATATCTAACACTCACACACCTACACTTACAAACATTAAACACACATAATAAATATTTAAAAATGTTAAATTGCAATAATTATAATAGAACATCTTTGCAAAAATGTCTTACGTTGATGGAAAAAAGTAGGTAGCATAGTTAATATTTATTTCTTAATTTTAATGAAATTAATTATAATTATTATAGTAGATAAATCATTTTACTATTTGTGAAATCATAGTTCACACTTATGTATTAGTACTTGAGTGAGATACCTGAGATACAGGTTTATTCCTAGTTCAGGTAGAATCAAATTATTATATACCACCTCTAGTTTAAGGCCCTATTTTGTAAAATATTAATGTAAATCAATTATTTTAATAAACAATTTCAATTTCAATTCATTTGCCCATTACCATTATAAAATTTTTGAAGCTCATCTCTGCTTAGCCTTTTCCAAATGATGTTGGGGTCGGCTTCCAGTCTATTCTATGGTATTCAGCTGTATCTGGTTAGGATGCAGCTGAATACCAGTATTTTACATGGAGCCACTGCCTATCTGACCTCCACAACCCCGTAACTGGGTAAAACGATACCCCTAGGTAAGACTGGTTGTCAGACTTTCGGGCTTCTGACGACCCGTAACGACTGTCAAAGATCCACGAATGACAGCCAGGACCACGTGCTTTCCGAGTCACGGAGGGGTCTCGGTATGTAAAGATGTTCACCCATTCACGGACCAACCCCGGCAAGCGTAGCTTAACCTGATGGATTGACCCGTGCGGCTGTTGTTACTTAGCCACGAGCTCCTTAGCATTCTTTTAATAAATTATTTGACTTTGATTTTGAAAAGGTTAAACTATAGTCCAGCCAAGCCCAGCGTCTCGTCGTTGTCTCTGCGTCCAGCGCTCGGTGTGGCAACACGTCGAGTTCTGGTTTGCAATTGGTCTATCGTCATCCAAGGATGCCTCGTTGAGAGGTGAAACAGTTGTCGATTTCTTACAGAATTTTGTTAACTATTGAAGAATAGCTAAGCGGAATAGGTTAATACAGGGTGTAAGGGACAGCCCTCCTCAAACTGATGGCATGAATTCAGTATAACATACTAAGACGGCCGGTACATGAAATTATTTCAGGAACGTTTTGGGAATCCAATAAACCTGATTTGTTTTATTACCTCTCACGCAATGTATTGTTACTAAAGAGAATGTCATTTTACATTGAAAAAAAATAATAATAATAATTTCGCTGGAATAGGATTCAAAATAAAGAGCAGAAAGTTAATTTGTGGAGAGCTGTCCCTTACACCCTGTATATCTACGTCTGTTGTATTTTTTAAGGTTGTATTACTGTTGTTGATGTTGATACCTTCAGTTCCTTGGTAGTATTATTTAGCGTTAGCTTAGTTTTGTCAAACTCCACGTTGGTTTCCCTCAGTACTGCTTTAAGATGTTCGCTCTTCTGGACCGCGGCGTCTTGCTCTGCTTGTGCTATTTCCAGTTTCATCGTCATGTTACTGAGCTGACGGTCTTTGCGCTCCATCGTCTTCTCTCCTTTCGCCAGCTGTGTGAAGAAGAGGGTTGATGACATTTTTGTAATAACATCTTCTTATGCAACATGTAAAAAAATCCTGTCTGATCCGTGAGGGTTTTGTTAAGTATCGTATTGAGAGTCTATGTATGTGGTAATTGTCAGGAAAAAAGGAAAAAAAAAATCGGCACATTTTTTTTATGGGGAATTTTATCTTGTTATGCAACGTGCCGCTACAATGGCGACATTAATTTAACACACGGGTAGTGGTAGCTAGTGGCCAGTAAACATAAAAATGATAGAAAAATAAAATAATTGGTCAATTGAAAAGTTTAAATTTTCAAACAAACTAAATAATAAAAACATAACCAAAATTGAGGTCAGGTGTGTAAAAGGTTCATTCATGAAGCTACCTACCAGCTGGCTTACGTTCTGTCGGCCGATTCTTTGTCGGCGGCATAATTTCTAAGAAATTGCGCGGCTTTCCTTCTATTTGCCTACATATGATCCGTGACCCCGGCAAATGACCTCTTCGCTACAGTTCTTTAAGTACAGGATGCTCCAAGATGGTAATTTAGAAAATTAATGTCACCATTAAAGCGGCACGCTGTATAAGGCTGCCATCAGAGGGTCTGCATCGCAGTAACCGCGCGCAGTCGATATATTCAACTGCACAGTCCTTCAACAGTGACGTGAGGCCGGTTTCGTAAACATGTGTGCACTTAGTGAGGTATAGTTTGATTGTAAAATTGCGTGTGAGTGTGTATGCACAGAGCGGAGGTGTAGTTTTGGCATTGCTTCACTGTATTGTTCGCAGCGATCTGTCTTGGTTTTTTATTTGGTCTAACTTACCTTAAAAAAATACAATACACGTAAGTAGATATATTTAGTAAAACGAGACCACAGAACCAGAGCACAGGCATCGTGTTCTGGTCTGCGACTGGTCAATCGTCATCCTGAGGATGCCTCTTTGAGAGGTGAAACACATGTCGATTTCTTATAGGGATTTTTATGACTCTTGGAGAATAGTTAAGCGTAATAGGTTACTAAATATATTTACGTCTATTGTATTTAATAATGGATTTCCGCAAAGTCACTATCTAACTAACCCTATCAAGGAGGTTGACAATGGTGTTTCCACGTATTTCCAGCTCAGTCTTCAGTTGTTCACTCTCACCCTTCACGTGTTCGACCAGACGGTTCTGCCGCACGGCATTGTTTTCCGCTTCCTGAAATAACAAACGAATGAAACCGTATTAATATTGTTTAGCAGGGTATTCCTCGAAGCGTAACTAATTTGAAACGCAACAAATGAAACGCACCAACGATGAAACATAGAAGAGCATGAACGAACCGTAAGAAATTATATCGATAGACATTTTAAAATTCAACTGTCCTAATTGTTTAGTTATTGAAACTACCAGGAAAGCAAAAATTTCCTAGAACTAGGTGTTAAGCGACTTAATACTTAGCTCAATAAAGGCTCTTACATAGTCAAGTCAAGTACAAGTCGCGCCAGTTTGCCTTAAAGGTAAAAAAATAGGTCAATCAATCCTCATTTGTTGTTTTGAAAAGTACCAGGGTGACAGAAATGAACAGAAAATAGGCGCCTAAAAGATCTCAGTAAACAACCAACGATTAAACACAAAGAGCGATATAAAGTGAATCTGCCTATCCTTTTCCCAACTATGTTGAGGTCGGCTTCCAGTCTAACCGCTAATGATGAGTACGATGCAGCTGGATACCAGTATTTTACATGGAGCGACTGCCTATCTGACCTCCAAAACCCAGTTACTGGGTAATACTATACCCCTTGGTAAGACTGGTTGTCAGACTTTCGGGCTTCTGACGACCCGTAACGACTGTCAAAAATCCACGAATGACAGCCGGCGGCTGCCAACGGCTTAACGTGCTTTCCGAGGCACGGAGGAGTCTCGGTATGTAAAGATGGTCACCCATCCACGGACCAACGTAGCTAAACCTGATGGATCGACCGTGTGGCTGTTATTACTTAGCCACGAGTTAAAAAACAAAAATTATTATAAAATAAAATAATTATAATACATTACTTATTATTAGGTCCCAACCGAAACTGGTGTTTTGTATGGGAAATTTTAAAGAAGTTGCATTTTTTATACTAACATTTTCTTAATTTATTTAACAACCATGAACACTAATGTTTTAAAAATTTTATGGACTAATGTTTAAAAACTAAGATATGCCACTGAGATTAAGCGACAAAAATAAGTAATGGCCAAGTTAAAAAAAAAATTGTGGTCATTTCTGCTAACAAAATGAGGAGTCATTTTTAAGGTATTTTTATGTTTAGAAAATTATAAGTAATAAGGTTTTTTTACTATTGGTAGTTGTCTATGATGGTCATTATTCGATATAATACCAAGCAATTGATGAATATTTTAAATCGTAGAAGTGACGAGGTTCGCCATGTGTGAGAAAAAAACGCCAATTTCATAGGTGGGGACCCAATATAATATAAATTCCTCTTCTGCAAAGTTGCAAAATAATAATAAAGGAGATCGTTGGTAAAGAGGCCGGCATCGTTTTCCAAAGAACTCACCTCAATCTGCTCTTCAAGCTTCGCGGTGGTGACTTCCAAGGTAACGTTCTTCGCCTCCAACTCCTCGACGTAAGCCTGCGAGTTCGCCAGCCGTTGCTTAGCTCCATCCAGTTCGCCTTGAAGTCTGGCTTTTTCTTTTTCGAATTTTTCTTTCTCTTTGGCAGCTGATGTTGCCCCGCTTTTGAAAAATGAGGGTATTATGAAGGTTTTCTACTGGTTTCTACTGCTGGAATTTGGCGTACCCCAAATTTTTTGTAAGGAACTATTCTGGGTAAATAAGGGCTCATTTTTAACCGACTTCTTCAAAAAGGAGGAGGTGCTCAATTCGTCTGTATGTTTTTTTTTTTTTGTATGTTTGTTACGCGATTTCTCCGCCAATTATGAATCGATTTTGATGATTCTTTTTTTGTATGATAGGTCATGCTTCCGAGGTGGTCCCATATATTTAATTTTATTAACTTTGCTTGGGTAGTTTTTGAGTTAGCGTCAATATTACGTATTTTTCCCACTTAGTTTATCTAGACGATGTTTTCATTTACTCCTTCACTGTTATTTTCATCAGCTAGTGGTATTCGAATTTGTGTGGGGTAGGAACCACTACTAAAAAGTGAAAAATAAAAACTTTTTACAAAAAGAAAAACCGACTTCCAAAATATAACTTTAATTTCGGAAGTCGGTGGCAAAAACGAAAATTCAAAAGCAAAGACACCGACTTCCGAAATTAAAGTTATTTTTCAGTTTTGAGTGTTTTTTTTGGAAGTCGGTTTTTCTTTTTGTAAAAAGTTGTTTTAGGCAACTTATTTTCTTTCTGCTTTCTCGTCAGATATCTTTTATCCGTGAAATAAAATGTATGTAGGTACACACGCCACGGCTACACATCAAGCTACACATTTCTATACCCCATTTGAAATAAGATTAGACATTAAAACAAACCCTTTTACAGTCCGTTCAACCGATTTTGTCTTCTATACCGTAGGCATAAGGATAGCATTAAAAGCAAAAAAAGTTACACAATACCAACTATCTACTGCGGCTGCCATTTGTCATGCCACCAACGCAATAGAATTCAAAATTGGTTGAACGGAATGCAAAAAAGGCTTATCTATACTTATTTATAGTTATAGTCTAATCTTATTTCAAATGGAGTATAGTTAATGCTGATCTTGCATTGTATATAGGATTTCCGAACAATGCGAGGTCAGCTTATATTGGAAAATGTATAGCTTGATGTGTAGCCGTGTGTATATCCTAACTAATGTTATAAATGCGAAAGTGAGTTTGTTTATTTGTTACGCTTTCACGCTAAAACGGCTGAACGGATTTAGATGAAATTTCGCACCAGGGTAGACCATGACCTGGAATAGGACATAGGATACTTTTTATCCCGATATTCCCACGGGATCGAGACTTACGCGGCTGAAACCGTAATATAGTGACCTTATTGGTTACTAGCTTCTGCCCGCGTGGTAATTATGTCGATAAAAAGTCAGTGTCCTTCCACGGGATGCCATCTATCTCCTTGCCAAATTTTGTCGAATCCGTAGTGGTTTAGGCGTGAAAAGATTACATACAAACAGACAGTTACATTCGAATTTATAATATTAGTATGGATGTTCTTCAGAAATGTCAAATGCGTACTCGCAACCGGCGTGTGTGGATGACCAGATATATGAACGTAATCGAGGCATAAGGATATATGTGAGGATCATAGCAGGTGGTGTTCTGTAGTTTCTCCCTACCCCCATGGGAAAAAGGCGTGAGTTTATTTATGTTCCTACTAGCTGTGCCCCGCGGTTTCACCACCGTAAGTCTCGATCCCGTGGGAATATCGGGATAAAAAGTATCCTATGTCCTTTCCAGGTCAAGGTATACCCCTGTGCAAAATTTCATCCAAATCCGTTCAGCCGTTTTAGCGTGAAAGCGTATGAAATAAACATACTCACTTTATTAGTTAGGATGTAAAATTGATATCTGACAGTGTTTGAATGGAATTTTTTCTTCGATAAAGGTATCTGGTGTTTGAAAAATCACCTCGGAAACTAAAACCATTAGTGTACCCTGAGCCTCGGCCTTAACTACTGGCCCATCACGACATATTGTTAAATGTACACACACACGGCTACTCTTCAAGCTATACATTTCCAGTTAATGCTGATCTCGCATTGTATAGGATTTCCGTACAATGCGAGATCAGCTTAAACTGGAAACGTATATAATGTACATTAACCGTGCCGTAGCCGTGCGTACATTAAGTCTTGAACATTTCGTTATTGAATACTTACGCATCATCATCGCCAGCTCGTTTCCTGGCGTCGAGTTCCTTCTCCAGCTTGGTTAGTTGTTTCCTCGCTGTCTCCAGGGTCTCCACGCTTTGCAGCTCGCGAGCGTGCATGGCGTCTGCTAGAGCCTGGGCTACGTCTACCACGACATAAAGTAGGTAATTCACGATCATATTTGAATAACGGAAAACCATAAGGCATAGCACGCACTGAGAATTTTATTCGCGCGCTTTCTCAGTGTACAGTATTGCAACGAGTAGGTACGGATTTTAAATCGCCAGCGCGTGTAGGTAAGTACTGCGGCCCTAAACAAAGTGACATTCTATCAACGATAATGGAAAAGGCAAAAATGTATAGGACTGAAATTTAAGCTATCGAAAAGCTTATGTCAATTCTGTTGAAAGTCGTTGTTGAAAAACGAAACGCTTTCGAAACGATTGTCACTTGTCTAGGCCCTCTGCTCCCGTCACGTAAAAATAACGCTGAACGTTTAATTGCGCACTGACCGATTTATCGATTTCAGCCTATTCCAAATTAACTACTAAGTAGCTAGTCAAGTACCTATCATGATTCTACACTTATATTATTAAACAATAGCCTAGTACTTTAGAACGCGCCTGTACCCTAATAAATAGAGTAGAGTCATATACACCTCTCTGCCTTGAATTTGTATATTATGTATACATATATATATATATATATATATATATTATAGTAAATATGTATATAAGTATTTATGTATCATAAGTTGAATGCGTATTTATGTACTGTAAAAACTGTTTTATCTATAATGCATTATGATATATATATTTTTGCTTATTTTTTTTCTCTTTGTTCGTCTCAATCAGAGCAACCGCCATCTAATCTCTTCACCACCCTTGGTTGACTGGTAGAGAATGCCTAAGGCATTAAGTCCGCCTTTGTTCCTTTTTTGTGTGCGAAAAGTTTAAATAAATAAATAAATACCCTTGCGCAGACACATCCTCTGCACTGTCGCTCAGCGTTCTTTTTACGGACGACAACTAGCTATAATTAAGTTGCCATGTACCTACAGATTTTACAGTTGTCGTCAAAATTTTGAAGCCATAACTAATTTGAATCAAATCGGAAGTGGTACAGTCAGCTTCAAAAAGAAGTTTACAACGACAAAAAATCATTTAATTGGTACCAATGTTTGTTATATAATATTGCCTCAAAATATATCACACATTTGTAGCTACACATTGATACATTATTGGAACACAAATTGTATACAATCACATGAATTCTTGTCAATGAATACATAGCTAAGCTGAGCGATGAAAATCCAGTGTGCGGAATAAAAATCGCTCCGAGATAAAATCGCGCGTGCGGACGTGGGCTAAATATGACACAACGAGTGTCAGAAAAAGTTCGGCTTTGTCTTGCGTTGTCTCTGTCGCACTTATTCGTGTGAGAGTCCCTTTCTAAAGCTAGATGTGTTATTTAAGCTCTTCTAGACTCAGCCTAAAGCCAGTTGCAGACCAAGAGCTTAAACTAAGTTAGCTTAGCTTAGCTCGCACATGTTTAGGATATTTTGTCATATTTGTGTGCAAACCACAAACTATGAAAACATAAGTATGAAAAATTACGTCATCCGTTGCGGGGACCGCCACATACCGCCTGCAATGTATCGACGAATTACGTCACTGATATATGATGATGAAAGTAAGTTGGCGTGTTTTCATAGAGAGCGTTTTCTGACACCGTTAAGTCAAACGCTGCTCCAAAGATGTAAATCGCTAGATATGCCATCATTTTCATGACAGTCGACACTGCGGCCGTTATGTGGCGGCCACCGCTCGTCTAGGAAACCGTAGTTTAACTGAATACCAGTATTTTACATGGAGTGACTGCCTATCTGACCTTCACAACTCAGTTACTGGGCAATATGATACAGTTGGTACGCCTAAGCGAATTGCGAGTGTGATAGACAATATTGTCATCACAGTGTCTTGTTTTCTTTTATTGTTTATTTTTTTGTTTATTGGCTCCTTGTAGCATTTTTTTTTTTTAAACCTTTTAAATAAGATTTATTTATACATTTATATATTTATTTATGCAATTAGTTATTATTTAACCGTGCTTTTGTATGTTTTGATGTGCACCAAGTAAACGTTTTATCTATCTAATTATTTAAAGCAGTATTGTACTTACCGATATCATGGCGTAGTTTTTGAATAAGTTTGTTATTGTCGCCTATTTCAGTGATGTAGTCGGTTACGGTATCGTCGAAACGATTTAGTTTGCCCTAAAATAAATATTGCTAGTATTAAAATTCAATGCAATCATTTTAGAATGAAGTGGGGATGGATTCAAGTTAGATTTTTTTTGCAATCGCGGCCGATCCGGAAAATCGCCAAAACGGGCAGAATTGATGAAGTTGCAAAATCACTGACCGACATGCTACTTTCAAGTACCGTGTCGCTAGCTACGGGAGGTGACTTTTATTATTCGTAGTATTTAATAGAAAAACACAGAAATGTATCGCGGGGACACGTCGTCATCTTCTGTTGCTGCCTGCAATCGGCTACATATACCTACCTTTAATTTTCAAAATTTGTAATCCGTTACTAGACGAGCAACAGCCGAAAAACTGTTATTTATGCAGTGTGGCAGACTTTATAATTTTAAGTTATTGTTAAAACAGATTTAAAAAAAAAATACATGCGATATACGCTGCGGCCCATTGCGGTTGCCCGAAACGGGCGAATCGATACTCTTAAATAATGTAATTTTTGCTTGAGGCGATTCGCACGAAGTTAATTCTGTGTTCATGAAATAAATGAATATGAATTTGAAACAAAAAAAACCGGACCTGCCGATTCGCCCTCAAAAACTTCGTGCGAATCGCCTTACGAAAAAATAATATTATTTGAAAGTGTCGATTCGCCCGTATCGGGCAAGTAAATTCGTGGCTTGTAGTAATAGCAATAGTCGATTTATTTGTGAGAATATTGTTACATAGAGTTGTTAGGTACATTGTATTCGTCAGTACTTACCTGGAGTATTTGTTTCTCTTCACAATGTTGTTGGTTCTCCTCTTTGAGCTTGTAGTAAGTATCATAAAGCTTGGTGTAGACATCTGATATGAACTTCATGCCTTCTGTCTCACGAAGCTGGTCAAGGACCTAGAAGTATACAATGATGACCATTGAAATTGAAATATACCCACGTATACACTTATAAGTATATACATATCCCTTATATACACATATACCCTTGGATTGTGTGAAGGTTATGTCCAACAGCAGTTTGTAATGAACCTTAAGAGGAAATAGGGTCGGTTCTTTCTCCATATGAAAAGTCATAATTCGAGGCTCGGCTCTCGTCTATTTCCTCCTCCAATATTGGACCCATTTTAAAGATATTTTATATAAGAAGGATATTTACTGTGCCCCTATGTCTTTCTTTTTTCATTACTTAATAGTTTTCAAATTTGTACAATAGGCCTCTGATGACAGCGGTCTAAACAGGCAATTTTGAGCATTTTCTGAGGGTTCTAGTGCTTCTACAGATAATGTATCATCAAAACGGAAAATATAGGGGCATAGAACTAGTTGATATTTATTTTACTGTAAAAAATCATTGCTCTAAGGTCATAAACCAGAAAGAAAACAAGCGAAAGTGTTTGTATGGGGAGGGGCCGACCCTATTTCCTCTTAAGGTAGAATTCCGTAGCCGACCGCAGGCGACGACGGACGTGTCGTCGCGACACTACTTTTTATGTATATCTATGAAACTGACGTGTCGCTAGCTACGGAAGGTATTTCATAGAAATTCATAGAAACCAGTAGTGTCGCGGTGATTCGTGATCCACTTCTGACGCCTGCAGTCGAAGGGATCATCGTCACACGTCACACGAAGGGATCATCGTCACACGTCATAAGAAGGGATCATCGTCACACATCAAACGAAGGGATCATCGTCACACGTCACACGAAGGGATCATCGTCAAAACAGTGCAGCGGTGCAACTTTTTGTTGCTTCAACTTATAATTATTATGTCACAGGCAATTATATCGTACCCTGTAAATCAGGCTTAAGAGCTCTACATAAGTACTATGTATCCATACTAATATAAATTTAGACCGACAGTCCGAGATACTTTTGTTATCTTTTCACGCCTAAACCACTGAACGAATTTCGACAAAATTTGGAAAGGAGATAGATGGCACCCTGGGCAAGGACATAGGGTACCGCGGGCGGAAGCTAGTCTAGAATATCAAAGAAAATTACTTTAGCAAATTCCTTCTCAGCTTCGGTAGTCTCCGAGCCGATAGTAACGGCCATGCCGAAGTCTTCCTCGTCATCCATTTTGGAAAGTAACACTAAAACTTACAGAAATGACACTAAAAATATTAATAACAAACAATACTAAAACAAAACAGGTAAAAAATCTTTGTATAATCGCGTTCGGTCTCGGTGCACCGCTGTTTATTTGGTTTCCTTGGTAACGGCGTCGTTGGCATGTGAAAAATAAAAATAATGTGTAACCATAGAGCTTTCTAGGTTTTCTCTATGGATTTGGTGTAATACTTTTCGGATCTGACATTTATTTAACGTCGAGGCTTTTGCCATAGGACAGAAGCATTATTTTTATTGATTTTTTTAGCACGGATTTTTACAAATCCATTTATATTGAAGAAAACACTTAACCTAACCTGTTAAAATAAATAACACAACGGTCAAGTAAAGGAGACGGACTAGAATTTAGTTAGTAATATAATAATTTATTAGAATGTTCATAATGCAGGGCCGCACCTGTGTCTATCATGACCATAGATATAAGAAAGAAGATTGTGACAAAGCAATGCGTGCCGAAGTTAAAGTTATCGCGCTAATGCGTAAAAGATATTATTGTAACAATATTTTGATTTAAAAGAGTGTACCTACTACGCTTTGGAATGGGCAACTAGCTTCATATTTCTGACTGACTGACTCCTTGACAATTCAAAAGGGTAAATGGTTTAATTGAAATAAATGCTTTGAGTTTGAGTTTGAGTTTGCGTTGGTCACATTAGCAGCTTTATAATTATAACTATCGTGCAATAATCCAAGATGGCATAAGGCTTATAAATACCATACCGTCCCGGGATTATAAATAATAGACACAGTCTCTTAATTTTTTTAAATTAATTATTATATTCATGAAAGGTATTTCTATCATCATCGCTAAAAATGCTCACGGAAATTGGCCCTAAAACACAAATTTTGTAGTTCCCTCTTCAAATCAATCATCCAGAATCAACAGCAACTACCATCCTCCTCTTCCATAGTCCACCAGAAAGGGACAGACAATATAGAGGTTGATCTAGAATTAAGCAATTGCCGTGATTGAATGAACGATATAATTGTGATGGTAATGAGGATGTCGGTCGTTTGTCAATGTCCTTGGATGACCCCTCGTCTACGTCACGTTAGAAAATTGAAGAGATGGAACTTCGATCTAGATTTAGGTCAGTTAAGAGCATAAATATATTACCATGCACAGCTCTGCAATAATATCTGATTTCATGATTCATCCATGATCTGTCGACAAGATGACGGAAAATACAGTACGTTAAATAACAAAGGGCGTTCCCACGTTAATACATGAAAAAAAAATATAGCATAAAAAAAATGTTTTAGTGAAACATTCACAAAAAATATGAAATTGATAAGTAAAAGAAACACTCTGTACACGCATACTTGTATTTCAACGTAGAAAGACAAGTGTGACAAGTGTGCGTGTACAGAGTGTTTCTTTTCCGTATCAATTTCATATTTTTGTGAATATTTTACTAAGTATAAAAAAAATTATTACTTATATTTCTCACACAAAATCGAAAGGGAGTTTGTTTGTTTGTTACGCTTTCACGATAAAACGTCTGAACGGATTTGGATAAAATTTGGCACATGGGTAGACCATGACCTGGGTTAGTAGGACCTATACTTTTTATCCCGGTAGTACGTTCCCGTGGGATAATTATATATCTTCACGAGGGCGAAGGCGCGGGCGCGGCGAAAGCTAGCAACTTATAAATCAAACTCGGAACCGGAAAAGGAAGTGAGATGTAGTTAAAAACAAGTAATTTTTATTGTTGGCAGTACTTGAACTATACTTGTTTTACATGATATTGATTTGATACCACTACATAAATAGGTACGTACTTCTTGTATAATAATTGGACCACCACTTCCTGTATGCGACAAAAATTATCATTCTAGGTCGAGCTGTTTTTGAGAAAAATGCCTGGGATGGACGAGCTGACACACCGGAAGCTGGAAGAGTGCCTTTTTTTGTGCAGGTGAAGAAAATACAGTTTATTCCTTGGGCAGTATTCTCACATTCTCAGAAACTATATAATCATGAAACTATATAAGTTACCTTTAATCATGGTCATGTTGAGGGGCTCGTGGCTAAGTAATAACAGCCGCACGGGTCGATCCATCAGGTTAAGCTACGCTTGCGGGGGTTGGTCCGTGGATGGGTGACCATCTTTACATACCGAGACACCTCCGTGCCTCGGAAAGAAGTAATAAAGATTGGAGATTTTGAAGGGGCACTCAGTTCGGATGTTGATCGGTTTTACGAATTTTGCCGATCGATGCTACATCCACAACCCGTGCGCATTAACATGGCACCTGGCTCGGAACTCAATACTCCCCCGCTACCCGCGCCGCGCCCCGCCGTCGCCGTGCGGGGAAGCGGGGTGAGGTACAAACGTCTTTGAGCCAGGTGACATGTTAATGCGCACGGGCTGTAAATTGTGTCGTAGGTATTGTACCAGGGTTGAATTTTGAAGAATCCTCTACAGCATATAACAAAAATCCTGTCCGATCCGAAAGGGGGCGCAATAACATTACAAAACAGTACCTACCTAATTATTATTATTATTTTTTTGGTGAAAATAAGAACATTATTACTTATTTCAAATTCACGTTCCTAAGTACCTAAATTACCCTAATTTCATTATAAATTGGCAAATGTTCTACAGAGGTCATAAGACGAACAATACAGTGAAACATACCAAACTACACCTCCACTCTATGCATACACGCTCAAACGCTCACATTTACAACCATTTACAATCAAACTACACCTCACTGAGTGCACACATGTTTACGAAACCGGCCTCACGTCACTGTTGACAGCGCTCAGTCTTGGTTTTTTATTTGGTCTGAGGGAGCGACTGCCTATCTGTGGGCTTAAAACGGTCACTTTAGCAGAATCATAATATGACAATATCATGAATCATCGTAAGATGTCACAAACTGTCAATTCATAATATGATCTGCGTGCGATTCATATTACGAAATAATTCATCTTTTTGACAGTTTTCTATGGGGATTCGTAAAATGGTCCACAAATTACGAATTGTTTTTATGTCATATTAGAGGAATTGCTAATGAAAATGAACTGCTTTTAGAGGAATTGCTAATGTGGCCGGTTTAGGCCCCCTGGCCCCTACAACCCAGTTACTGGGTGATACGATACTTACGACTAAACATGTAATATTTTGCATGCTCTTGTATAGCATGGCAAAAAAGAGACACCCGCTAGACAACGGCCGCACGCGCCCCATGTAATTCCCCATAGAAAAAAAATGTTTTTTTTTCTCCTTTCTTTCCCAGTGGCCCAGGCTAATCAATGACCGACTTAAAAAAAATTACAGCCATTCATCTGTATCCGTTCGGCCGTTTCGGCGTAATTGACTGGCAAACAAACATACAAACTTTGAGATTATGCAAATCACGCCAACTGGATTTAGGTACTTACTCAAGGCAATTAGGTACCTACACGTGGCGGTCATAACATCTGGTCTCGGATTGTCATTGAGCATGTTGAAGTTGGGAAGTCAAAAAACCATTCCCACATTTAAATAAAATAGACTGGCTTTTACCCGCGGCTTCGCCCGCGCGGATATCGGGAAATATCCCACGGAAACGTACTACCGCACCGGGATTAAAAGTACCTTATGTAGTGTCAATCCAGGTTATGAACGATCTGTGTGCCTTTCATCCAAATCCGTACAGCCGTTTTTGCGCCAATACGGAGCATACATCCAGACAAATGGACGAAATTTCTTCTTTACTATTTTATTATATGTATATGTTATGGACCAAGTAATACATACGGGCATTTTTCATAATGCCCGCGCATTATGAATAATGGTGCCGATTCTCTTGTCACAAAATTCACTAAACTAAACTAAAAATCACTCAAATTTAGTTTAGGCCTGTCAAACGATCAAACTCATTCTGAAATAGACTTTAAATGACACAACTTAACTATAATTTACACTACTATTACACATTAGCACTAAGATGGCACTGAGATTAATTTAGTGAAAATGCTATTCTGAATTTGACGATTTAACCTAAAATTTTGTCCTATATCTAAAATCCTCAACTAAATCTGACTATATTTAATCGCATTTCAAAATGTGTGGAATAAAATTAGATGTCATGAACTAAAATTCAAACCAACACCTCGACTTCAGTTACAAAAAACAGTACTGTATTTTTATATTTTCTTTTGCTTATATCTCGAAAACGGTGTGTCCTATCGCAAAAATAATGAAAATTTCGACCCCCGACTCAACATGTTGGTAATTATTTTTTATTTTTTTTTCGTTATTTTCCATACCAAAACTGAAAAATTCCATTAAAAACAGGCTCTAAAAAAAAACACGGGGTAGGGAAAACAAGTACCAAGTGGAGGCGCGCGGTGGTCAAATTCGATTTAGTTGTGTCAAAATAACTTTTAAATTTAGAGAAATTATTTGGCAGAATAGCTCCAAGAACCCCATAGTCAAAAGTAAGGAATTTTAGTGATAGTTTAGTTAGTTTAGTTCGGTGTAGGTACAAGAGAATCGGCACCAATGACAAGCTACTTAGGGCAAAATAATTAAGTATAATTTGAACTTCCTTATTTATAGAAAGATAGAAGAAGAAAGAGTGTCTATAAATGGAAATATTATATTTTATTTTAAATATTGATTCTACGTTTGAAATCAAAATAATAGTAATAAAACCTGGTTTTAATTGTGCTGCCCCAAAGGTGATTAGCATAATAAAAAATGCCCGGTCGATTTGATTATTTCAATAGTTGTTAATCATACTGCACTCTCATATTGGGCATTTTTCAAACTGCCCGGGCATTTTTTATAATGCCTAATACCTAATCACTTGGTCCATAACATATACCTCCAACTGTCATTAACAAGACACAATAGAATTTTAATTGTTATCGGCCTTTAGAATGCCGATCGACAGTTGAGCGATAGATACCTATTGGTCATCATTATCTGTCTAACTTTATCCCAACTATGTGGAGGTCGGCTTCCAGTCTAACCAGATGCAGCTGAATATGCCTATCGTTTAGCACCCCTTGGTAAGTGTAGTGGACGCCGAGCGTGCTGTAAGAAAACATCAGTGAGACCCTATCTGGTGCACCGTGGCACAAGTAGCGGCGAAACCGAACAATAAGTGACAGTGTATTCGTGCGTTACAAGTGTTAGACATTGAATTAGAATCAGTGAAAATAGTAAACGGTGTAAAGTTAAGACCCCGTCAGGGCACTATAGCGCAAGTAGCGGACACCCTAAGGTGATTTTGTGAAGTGATTTTCAAAAACTAAAGTGAATCTTGTAAGTAGTCTAGATCTTATAAGTAGTTCTATGTCTAGTCGGATACCAATAAGAGTATGTATAATCTCATAATAGTCGATATAGTATTCTAATTAGATTGGTAAAAGTAAATTTCGAAGTTGTGAACACGTAGAACATTTTAAAATTACGTAAGTTGAAAATGCACTTTTTTGTTTATGAAGCAAATCATTTGCTTTTTGTTTCAATAGACAGGGGGGAGCCTAAAAACATTTGCCACGTTTAAATAATTAGAATCGGCCCACCCATTGCAAAGTTGTAAGCGTTTTAAATATGAAAGCATAAAGTGTACTTAAATAAGTAAGTAAATAAGTAAATAATGATGTAAAGTACCTAATAAGGGATATTTATGTACAAAGAACATAAATATAAGACAGTTGTGATATTCCAATAAGAAAATATTAATAAGTGTTAGTAAGTAGGTACTTAGAATCTTAAGGAAAATTGTATAAAAGGAGCGCTGTTTTGCTCAGAGCGGCATTCGGACGCCAGCGCTCAACCAAGCAACATCTCCCGGAATAAATCAAGAAAATTAAGAAGTCTTTTTATTTCAAAGAACACAATCAACATCAACATACAGTCCACGACAGTAAGACTGGTTTTCAGACTTTCAGGCTTCCCGTAACGAATGTCAAATATCTACGAATGATAGCCGGGACCAACGGACAACGTACCTTCCTAACATTAGCTAGTCCCTTACGACAACATTTTAATCATACTAGCTTTTGCCCGGGGCTTCGCCTGCGTAGAGGTCGGAAATTATCCCACGTGAACGTACTACTGGAATAAAAAGTATCATAATAATATTTTATGTCCTATTCCAGGTCATGGTCTACCCATCCAAATCCGTTCAGCCGTTTTGGCGTCAAAGTGAAATAAACAAACTCACTTTCGCATTTATAATATTAGTTAGGTTATAAATTAGATATAATTTATGATCTGCCTAGCCTTTTCCTAACCATGTTGGGGTCGGCTTCCAGTCTAACCGGATGCAGCTGAATACCAGTATTTTATATGGAACGACTCATATCTGACCTCCACAACCCAGTAACTGGGCAATACGATACCCCTTGGTAGACTGGTTGTCAGACTTTCGGGCTTCTGACGACCCGTAACGACTGTCAAAGATCGACAAATGACAGCCGGGACCAACAGCTTAACGTGCTTTCCGAGGCATGGAGGAGTCTCCTCAGTATGTAAAGATGGTCACCCATTCACAAACCAACCCCGTAGCTTAACCTGATGGATCGACCCGCGCGGCTGTTATTACTTAGCCACGAGCTCCTCTATCTCTATCCGATAATTAATATTAATTATACGTAGGATTAGGATAAGTTTTTCCTGCATCATTATTTAGTCCGGCCGTCATTCATTACTCCGGTCGACACTTGTCAGTTTCATGCTAACGAATATGTGTTTTGCAAAGGAGATCATTCACTGTCTATAGATTTTTTTGCTAATAATCGTGAAAGTGCCAATCATAAAAAAACTATAATCCGAAAGAGTACGTTTTTCTCTTAATTTTTTATTACTACTAGCTATTACTTTAATTAGATTACTATTTATTAATTATTTTAACTAAAACATACTGAAAACAGTATTTTTCTAAATCGTATAACAGCCCTACAGATTTGGTCTGATAGTTAAAAGTGAAGAGAATAACATGTTCTAACGGAAAATACCTAACTATTTTTTTTTTGCTGGCAATGTGAAATCTATGGTCTCCTTAGATCCCCGCTCAACTGTCGATTTGCCTTTAAAAGGCGATAACAATTAAAATTCTTTTGTGTCTCGTTAGTGACAGTTGGAGGTATCTGGTGTATTAGTACTAGAAATTGTCCATCTGACAGGTGTCAGGAGCGCATTCTGTCGACGGCCGCAATGTAGTCAAAGTTCATTGTTATTTTTTGTGGCGTGATTTACCTTGAATTATGTAATCATTCTCAATGATGGATAATTAATGAGAATTACATCATAGCGTAGCGGCAATGATTCAAATAATTGATTAACAATTTTTTATCACTTCTGATTGACAGTTAATTAGGGAAATAAATGCTTAGATTCAGTAGGGCAGATTAAGAAAAAAAGCATTGTTGCAGCTTGGTTAAAATATAGGAAAAGAATAAGCAATCTAATAAATAAAAAATGAAGTAACAAAAACTTTTTACAAAAAAAAAAACAACCGGCTTCTGCTGTGTCTTTGCTTTTCAATTTTCGTGTTTTGCCACCGACTTCCAAAATTAAAATTTTTTTTCACGTTTTTAGTGTTTTTTTGGAAGTCGGTTGTTTTTTTTTTTGTAAAAAGTTTTTATTTTTCACTTTTTAGTTGTGGTACCTACCCCACACAAATTCGAATACCACTACCTGCTATGTAAATAACAGTGAAGGAGTCAAACAATATATCGTCTACATACACTACGTGGGAAAAATACATAATTATTGAAGCTAACTCAAAAACTACGCAAGCAAAGTTAATAAAATTTATATGGGACCACCTCTGAAGCATGACCTACCAAACAAAAAAAGAATCATCAAAATCGATTCATAATTGGCGGAGTAATCGCGTAACATACACACAAAAAAAAAAAAAAAAAAACATACAGACGAATTGAGAACCTCCTCCTTTTTGAAGAAGTCGGTTAAAAACTAAAACCCAACTACGACTAAAAAGGTATACACAAGAGGTGTGCGCCCATGCCTTTCTTACCGGCGGCGGCGTCTGACGTATTTTTTGCCGGCGGTGGCGCCGTCATCGGCGTAATCAGCGTTGATGTTGTTCCCTTTCGGACTTTCCCGCAACCCTGGCAGGCATCGGTCCTAACGGACCCCGTCAGGTGTGCTGACATCTCTTTGAGGCGCGCGTGGAACACGACGCGCCATCGACCCGGGCCTGGTCTTTATCGGACGGCGAGCTACCCATAGCTCGCCGTCCGCAAGCCCGCGCCTATAGGAGCCGCCTCAAGGCGGCCCCAGCCCGGTCCAGCCTGGGAGCCAAATGTCGGAAATGCTCCACGAAGTTCCATCGGCTGTTGAGAACGAGACCTAGGTACTTCATCGTCGACTCGACGCCGATGTGAACCCCTCCTAGTACATCGAGGTGTATAATATGAAAACGCTACTATGTCAGTCCAACTCCAGGACCAGACATCGAAACCTATCCTTCTGAAGCGAGGAGTGAGACATCCCAGACTGTATCTCTCCGAAACTGTTCACCGCTGCACTGGAGGATGTCGTCAAGGTTCTGGACTGGAAAGGGGTTGGCAACAACATCAATGGCTATAGTGTCTTGCCAGTGTAACCTATGGGACTAGAACGTGGTCGCTCACAATGGGTCTCATTAGAAGGCTGAAAGTCACCCAAAGAGCAATGGAGAGGGCTAAGCTCAGAGTTTCCCTGCGTGATCGAATCAGAAATGAATAAATACGCAGGAGAACCAAGGTAACCGACATAGCCTGAAGTATTGCCAAACTTAAGTGGCAGTGGACAGGGCACATTGCTCGCAGAACAGATGGCCGATGGGGCCGAAAGGTTCTGGAGTGGTGACCGCGTACCGGAAGACGTAGCGTTGGAAGGCCCCCCACAAAGTGGACAAATGACCTGGTGCAGGCCACGGGAATGCGCTGGATGCGAGAAGCACAGAAACGGTCGAAGTGGCGGTGCTTGGGGGAGGCCTATGTCCAGGTGTGGACGTGTTTCGGCTGAAATTATGAAATAAATACGTCGAAACAAACCATTCTGATATATTTAGTGTTTAGTTTACTAGTATATCTACATTGTACCCAAACAAACAAATATTACATATTTTGACTTTGGCGCCGATCACGCCGCAAAAAACATCGGCGGCGGCGGCTTAAATCACCGGCGGCGTGCGCTACGCCGATCGGCGCACACCTCTAGTATACACAAGACACCGCAGACAGACAAATTAAAAATCCGGAGTCACACGTAATCTGTTCGATAACACGTGTGACTCCGGATTTTTAATTTGTCTGTCTGCGGTGTCTTGTGTATACCTTTTTAGTCGTAGTTGGGTTTTAGTTTTTATTACTTTTTTTTTTTTAATCTTTTGGGGTTATAATATATATATTTTTGAAATGTGCTCATTAAACCCTTTCATTTGATACCCAACATGGTACGATTAAACAATTTTTTTTTTATAGTTCCTTACTTTATGTCCTCTAGAGGGCGCCATTTAATGTGACGTCATATAGCCTATAACCAGCGGACGATCAAAACACTTCCAACGATACCTCATTTGTCAAATTGTGATGAGTGGTTTAGAAGATAGGTGGGAACAGATGAACATACATACATACATACCGGTCAAAATCATAACCCTCCTTTTTTCTTCGCCGTAGTCGGGTAATAAAAAGAGACAAATAAATAGTCTTTGACTTCAATCGTCGTTCGAAAAGTTCAACTGCTTAGTGGAGCCCTTTGAACACTACCGCGAGGTGACGGCAGCCGAACATCACAAGAAGCCGCATCGACAACTAAATGATACCGTCACTGACGCTGTTTAAGGCTCGTGTAAACAGTACCGCTGCTTGTCGCGCCTGCGATATCGCGCCTGTTTGTACGAGCCTTTACGGGAAAGTTGCCAGGGTTGCGGGAAAGTCCGAAAGGGATACCGAGACCATTGGCTACAGGCAACGAACGGAAATGGAAATGTATAGCTTGATGTATATAACTACTACTTGAACGAATAGGCTATAGGCGAGGTAAACGGAAAGAATGGGATACCAAAAACAGGATTGATAAGTGTAATTACTGAAATCTTTTCCTACCTTAAATTCAGTCACTGACAGACAAGTCTAGCTAGAAGTAAGCTACAGAAGAAACCATTTTTAACCAAATACTTTTGTCTGCAACATATTCTCAAAAAGGTATTTATTATTATTATATCATTTATTTCAGGCTACGCCCATAGTTTTAGTAACAATGGTCTTAAAAGCTAGTGGTAGTAGACATAGAAGTTTTATCAATTCGTGTGGAGTTTCATCCAATGTCGCAGCATTAGAGACTCCCATCTATCTGCGAATAAACTCAAGATAGTGTTGATACTGCCACGAAGACGAGCTAGCAGAGAAGCGCTTCTTTTATCAATTATTTATCCAATAAACTTATCTATAAGTTCTTGGATTAAGATTTGGGAGAGGCCTTTGCTCAGCTGTGGGATAGGGTAAGTTAACAAAAAAAAAAAAAAAATGTTGTTGGTTTTTTTATATTTTTTTATGATATGATGACACTGTCCCACTGCTGAGCAAAGGCCTGCGCTAAATCCTTCCAATTCCCATCCTTTCCCAGGGCCACCTCGATTTTTTGAATATTTGCTCTTAATTACTTACCTACCTAATTAATAAAGAAGGACTCCAACTTCAAAGTTATCAGTTACATTAAATTTTTAAGGATATAAGTATTTCTTTGTTTCGAAGATCTGTTTTTTTTAGCTATTCTGCTATTCGGGGCTGACACAAATCCAACAAATCAAAGATCATCAAAATCGGTCCAGCAGTTCCCGAGTTACAAGTGTTGTAACCCGACTTTGTTTTATATAATTATAAATAATATAAATATAGAAGATAAGATATACCACTTACTGATAATTATTTATTGTTAATATGATAAAATATTGTCAGTTTCAATCAGTCTTACCAAGGGGTATCGTATTACCCAGTTACTGGGTTTTGGAGGTCAGATCGCTCCATGTGGTAGTATTCAGCTGCATCCGGTTAGATTGAAAGCTGACCCCAACATAGTTGGGAAAAGGCTAGGCAGATTGAATATGATAAAATATAAACATTGGGTAAACGTCTTATACTAAATTAAGATATAAAAATAAGATTAAGTAGTAGGTACTCGTCTTATCGTAATCAACCTTCATCAACATTAAATCAGGAAGCATTAAATCTGGTTTTTTTTTGCACAAACTATATATTACTCGAATTTATTGGTGTCTGATATTTTCATAAAATTTTTTATTTTCATTTTTTTTTTTTTCACCTTTATCAACAAGGGTACCGCTGCCTGTCGCGCCTGCGATATCGCGCCTGTTTGTACGAGCCTTTATTGTCTGATTATCCGTAGGTACATATACCTATAGGTATATTTATTATCCGTACACATCCAAACACAAACGCAACGTCTCTCTGCCTTTCTGTCTGTCTATTACAGCTCGTAAAACTCGAAAACCACTGTTCTTATTTTATGTGTTGTTTTATTAATGTTTATAAGATGTTAAAAAACTGGCCAAGTGCGAGTCGGACTCGCGCACGAAGGGTTCCGTACCATTATCTATAAAAACGGCAAAAAAATCGCGTTTGTTGTATGGATCCCTTTTTAGGGGTATGAGGAACAGGGTGTAAAGTTCACTCATACTCCATAGAAAAGGGAGGATCCTCCGACCAGACGGGTGTTGTGTCTGGCGGGCAACTGCCCAACGATTGATATTGGGTTCTCGTATAATGTCCACTGCACGGTAAACTTTAATTGCGCGATGCAGGATTTATGTGACGTCTGTCTGACGTCAGGTCTTTGATGCGTAGTTCGCATGTGGCGATGTAGATACCGCCACACCTTAAATATTTATTTTATTCTGTCTACCCAGTTACTGGGTTGTGGAGGTCAGCTAAGCAGTCGCTCCATGTAAAATACGGGTATTCAGCTGCATCCAGTTGGACTAGAAGCCGACCCCAACATACATAGTTGGGACAAGGCTAGGCTGATTGATTCTAAACTGTATGGGACAGCTGGTTTTATTTCGCGATTTCTGGTCCCATAGTAAAAGTTATTCAGTTCGATGGCCTAAAGCACCTCTTAAAGTTTGTAAGGTAAATTTTTAGGGTTCCGTATCCAAAGGGTAAAACGGGACCCTATTACTAAGACTCCGCAGTCTGTCTGTCCGTCTGTCACCAGGCTGTATCTCATGAACCGTGATAGCTAGACAGTTGAAATTTTCACACACTGTTGCCGCTGTAACAACAAATACTAAAAAAACAGAATAAAATAAATATTTAAGTGGGCTCCCATACAACAGACATGATTTTTTTGCCGTTTTTATAGATAACGGTACGGAACCCTTCGTGCGCGAGTCCGACTCGCACTTGGCCGGTTTTTAAGTAACGTTTCAAGTAGGGACTTGGGAAAATAGGCCCAAGCAGGGTCACGGGAAGTATCAACCAGACGTTTGCAGATTTCAATGAACAAACCATGAGTACTCGGACCCCTCGGCCCGAGGGTTTCAAACTTGTACGGCTCGTAAATATAATTACCGGTAAGGTACTACTTCGCTTCTTCGGTACCGGTTTTCGCCGCTTGAGGTTTTCCGCTGCCGCAGCGGCAGCGCCAGCACAGCACGCCGAGGCAGGAAGATGGGTTTACGCTAGAGTATCGACACACTTTGCGTCCCACACTAAAGGCCTTCACACCTTCCATGGAAATAAAGACATGCCCTCCGATCCATCGTCGCATGCGAAGCCATTGGGTTTCAAGGTCGATTCACACAAAATCAGTGAAGCCACCGTTTCGACACAGTTCCGGCACACTGCACAATATTCTTTCATACATTCTCATGCCGGGGTCGGCACTGACACTCAGACACTGACAAGTGGGGATGCGTTCATAGAGAATGTTTTGGACTGTGCCGGTACTGTGCCGGTACTATGTCGACACTGTGGCTTTACTGGTATGTGTAATTCGTTCGTTTTTTTTTTAAATGTTTTACGCGATTACTCCGCTAATTATGAATCGATTTTGATAATTCTTTTTTTTTATGGTAGGTCATGCTTCCGAGGTGGTCCCATATAAATTTTAAATTTTATTAACTTTGCTTGCGTAGTTTTTGAGTTAGCTTCAATATTACGTATTTTACCCACATAGTTGATCTGGATGATGTATTCATTTACTCCTTCACTGTTATTTACATCAGCTAGTGGTGTTCGAATTTGTGTGGGGTAGATACTAGAACGAAAAAGTGAAAAATAAAAACTTTTTACAAAAAAAAAAAACGACTTCCAAAAAAAAACACTCAAAACTGAAAAATAACTTTAATTTCGGAAGTCGGTGGCAAAAAACGAAAATTGAAAAGCAAAGACACCGACTTCCGAAATTAAAGTAATTTTTTTTCTAAATGGTTTGAGCGGTATTAGAGACTTTACTAGCTCGGGGGCGCCGCACTCTGGCTCATTCTCGCTATAACAAAACAAGTCGGTCTTATTGAACGAACTATTGACGTAAGAACCGAGGGATCTGGGTGCATGGTAGCGCTCTTACGACCTAGTTCGTTGTCGAACTATGTACACTAGAATATGAAATGAAATGAAATTGTTTATTCTGCAAATAGGATATTGGAATCACTTTTACACGTCATATTAAAAATAAGCTAGATGAGGTAAGCGTTTCCTATGTGACTACTCTGAGAAGAAAGGCCGAAACAAACTCAGAGTACTCAAACTCAAATAGTGGAAAGTAAAGATGCCACATAATCACATAATTCATTTACTTATTTATTTGTCATTGCTCCATTTCTAATTCTTTTTACCTATTGTGTATGTACTCAACCGTATTCTAGGTGCATCGTATTCACATGTAATTATATAATTGATGTATACAAAATATTGTAAAACATTTTTTTAAAGAGTAAGTAACGTTGGAGTTTCTTGCCCATTCTTCTCCATACGAAAACTACCTTTTGGAAGGGGCAACTAGAATCAGTTCTATTTCTTAGTTTTTGACGTTCAAAAGTGCCTTTAATGTGCCTATTTGAAATAAATTATTTGACTTTGACTTTGCCACAGTTGTCCATACCTATTCCATGGTCTACAAAATTGTGCAACCTCTACAACCGCTGGTCGGATGACCCTCGCGGCACCGTTGTGTTAACTCAATCACTGTTTTTTGCATCTCCAAGGCCTTTGATTCTTGAACCGTGGTGCTGTGACATACTTTCAGCTAATATTTAAAGAAATATTAATATTTTTTATGTAATTTACAGGAGATACAGCCTCGATAGAATAGTCATCTAGGGTTCGCGAGAGTGATTGCTTAGCGTCCTAGATTTGATCCCCGGTCGGGGTAGTGTTTTTGGTTATTTCTGTTCGTTAAGTTTCAGTGTCAGCTCTACACTGCATGCTTAATGCATGATTAATTAACAATAGGACCTCCCGTGGACATACAATATACTTATAACCAGGCTGACATTGAACTGTGGCGGCATCTACATCGCCACATGCGAACTACTCAACACACTGATGTCGCGCAAAATCCTGCATCGCGCAAGCAGTGTTTACCGCGCGACTAGCATGCAACAAAACTAGACTAGCATGTAACAAACATCCTGTTCGATCCGACGCCTAGGTACCGCAATAATATTACTAAAAAGTATATTTTTTTTCTGAAAAATACGAAATTATTACTGCTTAAAATTTACTTTTTGAATACCAAAATTACCCCAATTTTATTATAAATTAGCAACTACAGAGGTCATAAGTTATGAATTGTAGACACCCACCCAACGACGGCCGTCCGCACCCCATGTAATGAACCGGTAAAATTCGCACACTCTAGACGTATCTATAATGAAGTATAGTAAACATAAGAAGTCTGAAGAGTAAATTAACTGCCAACACAAGCAACATGATGATGAGTTTAAAAAATGCATTAAAATGACGTGCAAATGCAAAGTTCATGATGACCATCCGTAGTATGCGGTTGGATTTCCCTTTAGGTATTTCTGAGTTTGGAAAATCCTACTTTAATATTTATTATTTAATAATAATATACTTTTATATTAAATATAATAATTTATAATATATAATAATTTATTATATACATGTGAAAGTTTGGAGGAGCACGTGGCTAAGTAATAAAAAGCCGCACGGGTCGATCCATCAGGATAAGCTACGCTTGCCGGGGTTGCTCAGTGGATGGGTGACCATCGTTACATACCGAGACTCTTTCGTGCCTCGGAAAGCACGTTAAGCCGTTGGTCTCGGCTGTCATTCGTGTATCTTTGACAGTCGTTACAGGTCGTCAGAAGCCCGTAAGTCTGACAACCAGTCTTACCAAGGGGTATCGTATTGCCCAGTTACTGGGTTGTGGAGGTCAGATAGGCAGTCGCTCCATGTAAAATACTGGTATTCAGCTGCATCCGGTAAGACTGGAAGCCAACCCCAACATAGTTAGAAAAGGCTAGGCAGATTGATTGATTGACATGTGAAAGTTTGGATCTTTGTTTCTCAATCACGCAAAAACGGGTGAACTGATTAGGATGAGATTTGGCACACAGATAGTTTATAACCTGGATTAACACATAGGATACTTTTTATCCCGGTAGTATGTTCCCGTGGGATAATGTCCGACATCCACACGGGGAAAGGTGCGGGAAACGCTTAGTATTTACTTACGTCACGCCTACATATATTCCACGAAAAAAATGTGTGTAAGTAATATGTGTCTGGCCTATTTTAATCACGGGGCACAAATCCAGAAGCTGAAAATTCTTACCTGACAAATCCAAAATAACACGAACTCGAGTTGTTTGAACCCAAGACTCCACGTTTAACAGTCGTGCTTGCGACCACTGAACCATGACATAGGCTAAGCGGATAATATTTCTAGTTATAAATACTTCGATGCGTATGTCTATTAATATTAATTTACAAGCCATTATGTAACATAAATAGAGTCATATCCTTAATTGTGTATAAATTAGATGCAAATGGTTGTAATTATGCAAATTATTTGAAGGAAATTATTATTATTCTTGTGTAAATTGGGATGTTGATTGTTGGGTCGGTCCGTGGATGGGTGACCATCTACATACAGAGACTGACTGTAATGCCGGGATATAGACAACCACAGACTACGATAGACTTACAACAATCAAATATGGCGTCGATTGCATGGGCGACAAAGGGGATCGGGACGAGGGGCGGTTGTCACTTTGTAGAAATCACCCATGGACAAAATAAGTCTATTAATGCCAGGATTACCAGCCGTGTCTACAAACTTACGATTTTGACAGCACCAAGCGCACAGTTAGGGTTTTATCTCGAAAATATTATTGCTTATGTGATACTTAACCTTTTTAATGGGTTTATCCAATCGAACCAATGCGGAAAACATAAAATCTAAACTTTAATTTAAACAAATAATTTGCATACTTATCTCTGTGAATTATTTAAATATTTTCCTCTGGCAGCAAGTTTTTATTTTTAATGATAATATTTTGTCTCAGGATCCTTCTCACACAGACGAAAAACAAGCAGTGATCACCGGCTTGCTGCTTGCTTGCTGCCTAGCCTTTTTGTTGACGTCGGCATCCAGTCTAACCGGATGCAGCTGAATACCAGTATTTTACATGGAGACCTCAAACCAAATAGGTAAAAAACCAAGAGAGAGCGCTGCGAAAAATACAGTGAAATATGCCAAAACTACACCTCCGCTCTATGCTCTACGCTCTATGTTTACGAAACCGGCCTCACGTCACTGTTGACAGCGCTCAGTCTTGGTTTTTTATTTGGTCTGAGGGAGCGACTGCCTATCTGTGGGCTTAAAACGGTCACTTTAGCAGAATCATAATATGAAAATATTATGAATCATCGTAAAATGTCACAAACTGACAATTCATAATATGATCTGCGTGCGATTCATATTACGAAACAATTCATCTGTTTGACAGTTTTCTATGGGGATTCGTAAAATGGTCCGCAAATTACGAATTGTTTTTATGTCATATTAGAGGAATTGCTAATGACAGTTGGGATTCAGAAAATGAACTGCTTTTAGAGGAATTGCTAATGTGGCCCGTTTAGGCCCCCTGGCCTCTACAACCCAGTTACTGGGTGATACGATACTTACGACTAAACATGTAATATTTTGCATGCTCTTGTATAGCTTGGCAAAAAAGAGTTTGGAAATAATGAGGGCGCCACTATCGCACAAAGGTCACTTCAAATGGGAAAAGAGTAAAAGAATTGTCGTAAAAAAACGCTGCTCGTGTTTGTGGGTGACCTACTAGCACTTGTCGGCAAATTAGTGCCAACATCATTGGTCTGCATTACATAAGTAAAATATTTAGTTTCATTTGTCACCGCATCATAGTCTTTTTTGCCAAGCTGTATGTAAGTATACAATGTTTAAACAAATAAAGAAATCTTATCTTATCTTATCTTATGTTACTAGTAAGACTACTCGTAACTTACGGATAGTGAGAAGCCCAAAAAGTCTGACTGCCCGTAATGACTGTCTAAGATTTGCATATGACCGCCGCGCCGCGCCGGGACCAACAGCTTAACGTGCTTTCCGAGGCTTGATATAGGACAAAAAAACACTCTGTAATCAATCAATCAATTGTCCAGCCCCATTGACTGATAAATACCAATCAATAGATATGAATATTTCCATTTATCATTGCCATATAAGCAGGGAAGCTGTGAAACAGGTAGCTAAACTAACAACCTGTACTATCTAGATCAGCGGTTCCCAAACTTTTTGGCCATGGAACCCTTTTGGAAATGGAAATATTTGACGGACCCCTAAGATAATAAAAAACTGCGTTTCATGGAATTTCACTTTACTCTGACTACACTATACCAGGGGGTTGGTTTATGGCGAAAGTAAAACAGTTTTGATTATAAAATACGTGTCGAATTGATAACCTCCTTTTTTTTAAGAAGTCGGTTATTTATATAGAAATTATTTGTACGAGATTACGATGATTCTGAAGCAGCTAAAATACCACAAAGCAATGTCGTCTACAGTTGGACATATGCCATAGGTTTTTCGCGGAACCCTGACAGAGGCTTTGCAGAGCCCCAGGGCTCCGCGGAGCACACTTTGAGTATGGCTGATCTAGATTCTAGACCGAACCGCGTCTGTCGTAAGTGTCTACCACCGACCCCGACCACGCTTGTGAACGGTCTGACTAGTTTTATTAATTATATGTATATACTTTATTGTTTTATCTTAGCTAGTTTTATTTATTTATATTTACAGAATTTATCCTCTTCGTTGAGTTTCTGGGAAATTAGGAAGATATAAAAAAAAGGAAAGGAATTAGGTACAGGAAAAATGTGGTGTTTTAAAGTTTTTAGCAGTTATGGGGTTTTACGCTCCTCTCTCTTGAAGAATCGATTGTCGATGAATACACGGTGCCCAAAAAAACCGGTCAAGTGCGTGTCGCACCACGCACAATGAAGGGTTCCGTAGTTGGGATGATTTTTTTTTAAGACTATAGACTTGTTATAGGTTTTCCTGTACCTAATCTATAAATATAGAACTATTTTCTGTAATTTTTTCAAAATTTGAGCCTCAGTAGTTTCGAGTTTCGCAGAAAGGTACATTTGGGAGAATGGTAAACATAAATATCTTTAAACGTAAGTATTTATTTTAAAATTATAAAAAAATGTATTTGAGATCCTCGCAACAAGCTACACGATATGTCTTCTTGATATGTCACACGGTACAGTTTGCAAAACTTAAAAAAAAAAAAACATTTATGTTCATTACACGTCTTTGGGTTACAGAAATACATAATGTGTACCGAATTTCTACTTGATCGGTCCATTGCATTCGGAGCAGACAGACAGACACACGAGTGATCCTTTAAGGTCACGTTCCGTTTTTTTCCTTTTGAGGTACGGATCCCTAAAATTATGACAAAATTTCAAATGAATTGAATTTGAATTTTTTACCGTAATAAATTGTAACAGATCTATATTGGATTTTTGATTCGTCATCAATCTCATTTTTCGTCGAACTTTAAATTCTTTGAAACCAGACCTTGTTTGTGTGCTGGGTATATGTAAAGTACCGGCAACTATCTAAGCTAATTATTTCGCAGTTAATACATATTTAACGATAATTAATGCTGAATGAAAAAATAATGTCAACTTAGCCGGTAGGACATGACTCAACTGGCGGGTTTCCCAATGTTGATATTATATGAATGGGCTTTGTGAATTGCAAGTATTGCAGCTTTTTGCCTGTCAATCAAGTGTCAACTGCACTTCAAAACTCCACCTGCATTGCTATTCTATTACAATCTCACCGTGAAAACATAGGTGAAGTGTGCGTGGAGTGAGCTATCATTGTCATCGATACCTACTGATTCTAAGGCAGTGACAGTTCACTTCAAGCTCACTTCACATAAGTTTTCACGGTGAGATTTTTACAGAATAGCACAACTGATCTCTAATGTCAAAATTTCACCGTGAAAACTTAGGTGAAGTCTCAAGTGAACATTTTTGAAAGGTGATTGATTTGAACTGTGTATTTGGTTTCCGTTAAGGGTCCGGCGGAGCTTCGGCCGCAACTACAAATCGAGTGCTACAAATGTTGCGCTAGTGTGCCTGTCGGAGCGATACACACAGCGACCGTGAACTGTACGACCACGCACACATTGACATTGACATGACATTTGCGATACGCGATAGCACTACTAGCTATTGAAAATTTGTGATAAATTTGGATATGTTCCGTAATACCTAAAATGATGAATGAAAAACTTAAGGATTTTTTCATTTCTGTAACGAATCATTTTTTTGTGACACAGGTTTTTCTTTCAGCTGTAACTTTTTTCTCACAATGATTTGAGTCTGACCGCCATAGTAACTAATGATAGGCATAAAAAGAGCTTTTCAACGACAGACGTCCAGTCCTTATTAGTCAGTGGGGACATCTTGTCGCATCATCCTTTGGCACAGGGGTAGACCATGACCTGGAATAGGACATAAGTTACTTTTTATCCCGATATTCCCGCGGGGCGCAGCTAGTAATATTATAAATACGAAAGTGGGTTTGTTTGTTTGTTACGCTTTCACACTAAAACGGCTAAACGGATTTGTATGAAATTTGGTACATGGGTAGACCATGACCTGGAATAGAACATAGGATACATTTTATCCCGGTAGTACGTTCCCGTGGGATAATTTTCGACATCCACGCGGGCGAAGCCGCGGGCAAAAGCTGTTTCTAAATAATTAAACACTTCAAGTACCTACCCAGAAGTGACATTTTTATTCCTACATACGCACTTCTGGGTGGAATATTAATTTCTCGTATCAATTACTATCGACCTAAGTTATTAACCGTTGTAATAGACTTGTTAGAACGTCATTACTACCTACTTTAGTGCATACATGCGTCACACGCATTTCCTGATTCTTGTTCTAACAAAACCGCGAACTTGTCTGACGTAGTAACTAGTTGATCGTTTTTATTTGTTTACTTTTTTTGTTTGACTAATGTTGGTCTGGGAATTTCCAGTTTTGTCCGTTTTGTTTTTATTTTTGGCCATTTGTTTAGCACTCAAGTCAATAGGTACTTAATTGATTGAAGGATTTTCCAACGTAGCCGTTGGTCCCGGCTGTCATTCGTGGATATTTGACAGTCGTACGGGTCGTCAGAAGCCCAAAAGTCTGACAACCAGTCTCAAGGGGTATCGTATTACCCAGTAACTGGGTTGTGGAGCTCAGATAGGCAGTCTCTCCATGTAAAATACGTGATATTCAGCTGCATCCGGTTAAACTGGTAGCCGTCTTAATTTAAAATACCTTCTGTTGACGTAGGTACCTATTTTTATCCGACCACGGCAAAGAAAAAAGGAGGGTTATTATTTTGATCGGTATGTATGTATGTATGTATGTTCATCTGTTCCCTCATATCTTCTAAACGACTCATCACAATTTGACAAATGAGGTATCGTTGGAAGCGTCCGCTGGCTATGTGACATCACATTAAATTAAAAATGGCGCCCTCTAGAGGACATAAAGTCATGAACTAAAAAACAAATATTTTGTAATCATACCATGTAAGGTCTCAAGTGAAAGGGCTTAATTAGCACATTTCAAAAATATAATCATATATTATGACCCCAAAAAAAAAAAAAACGGAGTCACACGTAATCTGTTTGATTTATGCCCTAACACGTGTTTAGGGGTATGAGGAACAGGGTGTAAAGTTCACTCATACTCCATAGAAAAGGGAGGATCCTCCGACCAGACGGGTGTTGTGTCTGGCGGATATGTCCACTGCACGGTAAACTTTAATTGCGCGATGCAGGAGTTATGTGACGTATGTCTGACGTCAGGTCTTTGATGCGTAGTTCGCATGTAGCGATGTAGATACCACACGTGTGACTCAGGATTTTTAATTTGTCTGTCTGTGGTGTCTTGTTTATACCATTTTAGTTGATTGACTTTCTTGTCGTAGTTGGGTTTTAGCTTTTATTACTTTTAAATAAATAAATAAAATGTAAGTTGTTAGTCTTAACAAATAATCTGCAGTCCCTTTTTTTTTTTTTTTTTTTTTTTTGGGTGGGAAATCATCATATGACTTCTCCCGCTCTGGGCGGAGCGGAAGGGCGTGTCAGACTCTTACTGACTAAAACCCACCCGTGTTCCTTCGGTTGCCTGTTGCCAGGGTCCCGGTATCCCTTTCGGACTATTCCGCAACCCTGGCAGGCATCGGTCCTAACGGACCCCGTCAGGTGTGCAAAGAGATGTTCTTTGAGGCGCGCGTGGAACACGACGCGCCATCGACCTGGGCCTGGTCCTTATCGGACGGCGAGCTGCCCATTGCTCGCCGTCCGCAAGCCCACGCCTATGGTGGCCGGGAATCCGCCTGGGATTCCCGACGCCCAGGGTGTCTCCAGCGGCGGCGATTAGGGGCGTGAGGGCGCAGGCTTTGCCTCTCCCTCACGCGTTCCGCCTCCTCCTTCGCGAGCATCACTGCTTCGCAGAAGGAGGTGACCGCCTCCCAATCTGCAGTCCCTAGCGTAAGAATTATCTAAAAGGCAAGAAAAATAGTTACCGCAATAATCAGGTCATATACTGGCCTAGTTTACTGATAAACTTGTGTTTTTATTATGAAGTAACTAAGTACTTACTACTAAAAGTAATAAATCAGACGTTATTATTATTAAGTAAGTACTTATGCAATTTATTATAAAAGGACTATATTTTCTTTTATAATAAATTGCATAAGTACCATATCTGGGTTAAGGCTCGTGCAAACTGGCGCGATAACGCGGTCGCGACAGGCAGCGCTACCCTTGTCGCGCCCGCGATATCGCTCCTGCTTTTAGTCGCAGCGCAGGATCAAAATTGTAGGCTAAATCGCACAGCGAAATAAAAACTTTTTACAAAAAAAAACAACCGACTTCCAAAAAAACACAAAAAACGTGAAAAATAACTTTAATTTCGGAAGTCGGTGTCTTTGCTTTTCAATTTTCGTGTTTTGCCACCGACTTCCGAAATAAAAGTTATTTTTCACGTTTTTAGTTGTGGTACCTACCCCACACACATTCGAATACCACTACCTGCTATGTAAATAACAGTGACGGAGTCAAACAATATATCGTCTACATACACTAAGTGGGAAAAATACGTAATTATTGAAGCTAACTCAAAAACTACGCAAGCAAAGTTAATAAAATTTATATGGGACCACCTCTGAAGCATGACCTACCAAACAAAAAAATAATCATCAAAATCGATTCATAATTGGCGGAGTAATCGCGTAACATACACAAAAAAAAAAAAAAAAAAACATACAGACGAATTGAGAACCTCCTCCTTTTTGAAGAAGTCGGTTAAAAAATGGAAAACATTGAATAGGTAAATAATCTATACCTACATAATTAAAGTCGCTTTTCTAAACTACGCAACAGATTTTGATGAGGTTTTCCATCGTTTAGAGAATTTATTCCGGAAGGTTTATGTGTATAATACGTTAATATCAAAGTTAATATAAATAATAAATCTTGATGTTTGTCAAGTTGTAAAACCGTGCGAAGCAGGAGAGCGGGTCGTAGGTAGTTATCAATTTATAAATTAAAGTCGCTTTTCGTGTTTGTCCGTATGTCCGCGAATGTCCTTCTAAACTACGCAACAGATTTTGATGAGGTTTTCCATCGTTTAGAAACTTTTATTTATTCCGGATGGCGTGTACAATTAAGCTGCCCTAGTTGCTAGATTTTTACAAATTCCCTGGACCTCAAACTAGGATTCCCCGTGGAATGGGGTCCAGTCTCCTCCCAAGTAAGGCAAACATTTATTAATTCAGGGTTTTAGGGTAAACACCGTTATCCTTGAAACCAGTGGTTTTTTTTTAAAAGAAAATCTACATTTTACCACAAGAGTATTTCACTCTTTCACCCTAGGGCGCTATGACATCGAACACGGGTGGATAGCGCGGGACGTGACTTGACCGGCCGCGAGCGCGACCCCTCCCACAGTCAGTCAGCTGTTTCGCTAGCGAGCACGGTGTCCCATGTCGGTTAGAAACTATTTAAAATCTTTTAATGAAAATAATGTTTTTTTTTGTTGTTACTCGGTCATTTATTTTTATATTTAAGTCAACTACCTACCCATGGTTTGAGTGACAACGGTGTTTACCCTTACCTACACCCTGTTTATTTAGGTGAACTAATTATTTTGGATGACTATATGTATACCTACATATGAATTTCAAGAGTTTATATACCTTTTAGTAGAACCTTTTTTCACCAAATGTTTTTTACACCATTCGAGAGAAAAAGCATTATTCATGAAAAAAAAAGCCTGCAATCGCGAAAAAATATCAGCTGTTCCATACATTTGTGTTCACTTAAATTGACTAAATGTATGGAACAGCAGATTTGTTTTTTGCGATTTCAAACTTGGTCCCATAGAAAAACTTGTTCAAAATTATGAATACAATGACCCCTTTTCGGGTTTAGCATAAACAAAAACTAATGTTGTATAGCGGGCAAGTCTAGCGCAAAGCTCAACTGGGCACAAATCCTGACTCTGAGCTGCTACTGGTAAATCCCTGATAAAAACTCAATAACACTTTACCCGACCTTGGAATCGAACTCAGGACCTCATGCTCAGCAGTAGCACTTGCGACCACTAGACCGACGACACTCGATGACACTCGTGGGTTGCAGCTGAAAATCAGCGTCAGGTGGTACACTTTGTGTTGCCATCTGACAGTATGCTGAGCTGAGGCCCTTTTGGCATTTTATTGATTGTTTCTGTTTTTATAGTTTTAAGGTGTATTTTTATGTTACAATTCCAATAAATGCATTTTTCTTTCTTTCTTTCAACGACGCTGTCAAACATTTATTTATAGATAAGTAACACGTCAATCAATAAATCACTCCAAAGTTATCTAATAAGTTTAAAAATAAAACACAGATAAGCGTTCGTTATCAAGAAATCTAAGCAACAAATCATGTTACATATTTAAGATCAATTAATATCACAAAAGTAAAACAAAAAAAACCTCAAATAAAAATATTAACAAATTCTAATTTACTTACATTTATGTAAATTTAAACAAAATTCAGCTTCCTGATGAATGGATTATAATTATAATCTTTTATTGTGCGTGTTTTTATTTGTCGTGTGGTTATTTATTTACCTATTAAAAAGTGGGTTTGGTTACCCAGTAACTGGGTTATGGCGGTCAAAGTCAAAGTCAAGATCAAATAATTTATTTCAATTAGGCACGTATAAGGCACTTTTGAACGTCAAAAACAAATAAATAGAACTGTTTCTAGTTGCCCCTTCCAAAAGGTAGTTTTCGTATGGAGAAACTCTCTTTTAAAAATGTTTTACAATATTTTGTATACATGAATTATACAGGGTTATTGGTTAACACCAACAACCTCATAAGGAGTCATTGTACTCATCATTATGAACAACTTTTACTATGGGAACAAAATTTGTTCCCATAGTAATAGTTCATTTCATATTTAAGGTGGATGCGCTAGGGTAGCCCGCGAAATTCAAATTTTCTTAAGTTTTTTGCAATTTGCAGGTCGGTCTCTGGTTGTATGTTGATCTAAATATTATTAGCGGCCGTAACAAATATGGATTTACAGATTTATAAACATTAGAATCAACAATACAACTCTCTAAGTTCATGTAAGAGTATTGAATGAAAATTTCATGAAACCGTCTGTCAATACATTTCGCGGGCCACCCTGGCCTAGCGCATCAACCTTAATATGAAATCGCGAAAAAAAGACCTCTGTTCCGTACATTTTGACGAGTTATTCGAACATTTTGTAAAAAGTTTTTATTGATTGTTATACTTTTTCTGCATTCAATCCGGTTTTCTGGTTTTTTGGAAGTAGTTTTTTTTTAATATTTTTTCTATTATTCATAGCAATAAGCAGTATAAGTCATACCCGCATGCCTGCTAAAACATGTCTCGCATTTTAAATATTTAAGTTTATGTAAGTAGTGTCTTTTAAATAGTAATTGCTTAAGGGCGATAGTTTCCTCACTGACCTTGAGCATGTGGGCGGAGCTAAACTCCCTACTCCCCGAATACGTAAAACGCGTGCGGTGGCGCGCTAAACTAAAACGGCGATCAAAGAAAATACAAGGGCGCAGAGTTGCGCGCATAGGACGCCTATTTTGCCTACGATTCCAGAAAGGAATGGCGGAGATGCAAGGCTGACATTTGTATAGATAGATACATAAGTTACATATATTTTAAGTTTTTACTGGATATTATTTTTTAGCATGTCTTTGGATGAAAATAAAAGGTGTATCTTTTTATACACGTGATACTTTATGTTCGCATAGCTTGTCAAAATGTCGAACAGCTGATTATTTTTTTGCGATTTCAGGGTTGGTCCCATATACACACGGCTACACATCAATCTACACATTTCCAGTTTATGCAGATCTCGCATTGTATAGAATTTCCGTACAACGCGAGTAGCCGTGTGTACAATGACCCCTTAAAATATTTCCTACCTACATACCTACCTACCTACCTATCTACCTATCTACATATCTACCTACATTATACCTACATACTTTTATATCTACATGTTGTACTTAGTAAACGCTCAAAACTCCAGCACAGACCTACATAACATAGGTTTTTCTGTTGCATTTAGAATACGCGTCATAGTGGCAACCTATTCTTACCATTGCATTCATTGATATATAAAAACCCAAGATGCACAGTCTCGAACAAAATTAATACTCAAAACTGTCCCCAACTATACGTAGGTAGTTATAGTCATGATATAAACATACTTGTTTGGAAATTCAACCTTACGCGCATGTTTTAAAGTTGTTTTTACAAAGCAATGTTTATAAAGCAATAAAATTTTATGACCGAAGTTTGCCGGTAGAACAAGGCATGGATGGAGTCGAATATATTTTTATACTTTAATTTTTTTTATGCATTTACTTAGTATTTTAAGAGTTTTTAAAATGTATATAAATGTGTGTTCCAAACACATATTTATACTTTTATAATAATAGGTATTGTTGTTATCGAAACTAAATAACTAATTAGGTTAAAACTTAAAAAATTCTTCACGCCTTTGCTGGCTGACGATTGATGTCCATTCTCCACATCGTATTGGGTCACGAGGAAAACTAAAATATATTTAAAAAAAAATATGAAAGTAAAAGAACTCGTACGTTTATAGAAACGTACGAGTTGTTTTACTTTCATATTTTAGTTTATAGACTATAGAGTCACCCAAGTCATTTATACGAGATATCTACCTAAAATCGAAATCAACATTATTATAAAATGTATAAATGGAATCATTCAAAGAAAAACTCGAGTTAATACTATAACCTCTTCCTCCCCACTTTGGAATGCGGTTATCAACAACCCGTTTATGTATACTGAACAAAATTCGTTGTTATCAAAGATTTGCAATTATTGTTCTATGAAGAGTTCCGTTATGTAGCTCTTATGTTCATCATCAGGTCATAATAATGTTTGTATAGGCACAACCAAAGACTATTCTTACAAAGACCATAAAAAGAATTACTCAGTTGGGCCCATAAAATAAGTAGGAAATCAATATACAAACATAAAAAATCTTCGAATTGATGACCTCTTCTCCTTTTGGAAGTCGGTTAAAAACTATACAAGAATATTAATTTAATTCTAGTCTAAATACAAAAAAGTATAAAAGTTAATATAAATAATTTAAAAAAATAAAAACATAATAAAAAAAATCGACTCTATTGAAAAGAACAGGGACGATTTATATTGTACGACTAAATTCAAAGGAGGTTGTAATGCATTGCTCTTACGCTGAAAAAGCGGCCATTGAAATTTGCCGTATTATACTTGGACTGTTGAGTGAAATTTTAAGACAAATTAAATCAAAATCACCTATTGCTCCCTATATTGAGTCATAAAAACCACATAAACAAATCAACAAACTAAAGTAAACTTTTAAAGATAAAGTTGACTTAAATATATAAATAAATGACCGAGTAACGTGCTCGACTTTATTGTGTTCATACGATACGTTACATTAACAAAAAAACATGCATAAAGTCTAAATCATATTATTAGTTTTCAGTAAAGTCTGCTGAATACTGATATCTATAAATAGTTAAATAATAATACAATAACAAATATTAAACTTCATAAAAAAACAAAAATAAGAATGAATAGATTATAAATAAACATAAATAGTTAAAATAATAACTAACATTGTTGCTTAGAATACTTATAAATAATTATGATGGTTTCAAAAAACAAATATCGCTTCGGATTCGATCCCGGACGTCTGCGATTGCGGATCCATTGCTTACCCCTTACGGCTACAAGTACATGTTAAATTTTCGCGAATTTTAGCAATGCAATGGTAAGAATAGGTTGCCACTATAACGCGTATACTAAATGCAACAGAAAAACCTATGTTATGTAGGTCTGTGCTGGAGTTTTAAACGTTTACTAAGTACAACATGTAGATATAAAAGTATGTAGGTATATGTAGGTAGGTATTCTAGGTATGTAGGTAGGTATTCTAGGTATGTATGTAGGTAAGTATGTAGGTAGGTATATAGTTAGGTATGTAGTTAAGAAATATTTTAATGGGTCATTGTACACACGGCTACACTTCAAGCTATAGGTACATTGCCAGTATAAGCTGACCTCGCGTTGTACGGAAATTCTATACAATGCGAGATCAGTATAAACTGGAAATGTATAGCTTGATGTGTAGCCGTGTGCATATGGCACCAACGCTGAAATCGCGAAAAAAGTGTCAGCTGTTCTACATTTTGACGAGCTATGCGAACATAAAGTAAAGTGATTTCAGGCTTGGTCCCATAGTGAAAGCTGTTCATGATGATGAGTACAATGACCCCTTAAAATATTTCGTGTATAAAAGATACACCTTTTATTTTCGTCCAATTTTGGATATGTGAAAAAATTCACAGCAGTAGTATATAATGTATGACGAAATTAAAAGGAAAACTATCACAGCTATAGGCTATACCAGGTTCTACAAGTTAACGAGTAGGTAATAATCTACCAACTTAAATTTGCAGTTACAAAAACATGTTCTCCCGTACATTTCGTATGGAAGAATGTACTAACTAAAGGTACACCTCTGCCTAACCCTTCGGGGAATACAGGCGTGATGTTATGTTACATTAACATATTTTTTTGGTCTACTTATATTATAAATTTGTATGTAAATTATGTGAATGTAAATAAAAAAAGTATTAATAAGTAATTGCATGTTAAAAAAAAAACTCAACAACAAAGCGCCTACGCGCACAATTGACTTGGGCTCTCTGCAGCGAGCTAGTCTATAAACGCACATTGATACAATTCGTTCGTAAATATTTGCACTAACACACGCAAACGTGCATAGTCGGTCGATAGCCGGGGCGGAGCAGCGAGCGACACAGCCGTCCCGTAGCAATGCTAACTCGGGACTGCCGCCCGCGCCCCGCGCAGAGCACCTCTGAACCTCTATCTCTAAGTGGGGTAATATTCTTAAAAATATTGATTATTTTACATTTATGCAACGAACAATCTGTAGTACCTCTAACCATCAATTTTTCAGTATATAAATATTTCCAAACATCAAAGCCGTTTAGTAGTTATTAGCCAACAATTGCGTCTTGGTAGATATTTTTTTAAGGCAAAAGTATTAGTCTTACGAAAAAAACTGCTCGATTAAAATGTTGTACATGAATCTATGGCAAACATGTATTTTTTTCAGACCTTTTATCCAAGTCGTTAATGAGGAGTAGGCTTTTTAAATTGACCATGTTACGGTACTGAACGGGACCAAGCGCCTTAATTTATCTAGCATTACTTACTTTTTACCTACTACCTAATAACTAACTGGCATTTTTACGGTTCCGTACAACTAAAGGAAAAAAAAAACGGAACCCTTATTCACTTCGTTTTTCATTTATAATATCACTTCGTTGTCCATCCGTCCGTCCGTCTGCCTGTCTGTCTGTCTGTCAACACCTTTTTCTCAGGAAGGCTACTTAACAAGTTGAAATTAATATAAAAATGTAGGTCTACGGTACCATGCGGCTCTAAAAACATAATACATAACCGACATATTTTGATACTCGCAAACTCGTCAATAAATTAAAACCTATAGGGTACTTCCCGTTGACTAATATAATAATACATATTTATAATATACATAAGTATCGATATACGTCACAGTCAGTTTGAGAATTGACCGTGACGTATATCGATGTATCGGAGAACATTTTTTCAACTACATAATTAAGTTTGTTCTTGGGATAAAATTCATCCCAACTACGGAACCCTTCATTGTGCGTGGTTTGATACGCACTTGGCCTCACGATGTTTTCCATCAACCTTTTGAGAGAAAAAAAAAACGGAATCTAATGTTATTTATTATAATTATTAGGTTTTTTTTAGGCATCGCAGTCGACAGATGCATTGCCGGATGGCAATTGCATAGACAAAGAAAGAAAGAAAGAAGGCAATGCATGCAGAGACAAAGAAAGAAAGAAAATACGTTTATTTGCGGTAAATATGACGCAAAAAAGAAAATAAACACAGAAAAGGGTGGGTGAAACATGCGTCACATCCACGCAAAATGGCTATCGCTTAGCATTATGCTGCGCCCCTATGCAAGACAGAGCTGAAATGCCTGTAATTACACCGGCACTTATAATATTACCCTATAAGGAGAATCCGCAAAACTAGCCCGCGAAATTCAAATTTTCTTACGATTTTTGCAATTTACTGGTCCTAACTTAGATAAATGTATTTATGATTCTAATGATTATAATTTTGTAAATAAATAGTCGCGAATCATAGGATTTTGATCAATATACAAACTGACACTGACCTGCAAATTGCTAAAAGATTTAAGAAAATGTGATATTTGTGGATCCACCATAAGTCGGAACAAAGCACGCTACGGAAGACATTGGTAAAGCACTAAAACCCGTTAAACCATAGACAAAAAAATGTTTATGTTTTCTTGCATTATGATAATAATATAAGCGTGAATCGGCAAGCTGGTTCTTCGTTAAATAAAAAAAAAAACTGGTTAACCAGTTTTTTTTTCTACAAGTTATTAACGAGTAACTATAAAAATATTTCCTGCATCATATATTATGTAAGCTATACTGGGTGTTAGGGTAGACACCGTTATCCTTGAAAATAGTGGTTTGGTGTCATCTATACTATACTTTTTCTGTGGGACCAAACTTGAAATCGCGAAAAAAAATCAGCTGTTCCATACATTTGTGTTCACTTAAATCGACAAAATGTATGGAACAGCTGATTATTTTTTGCGATTTCAAAGTTGGTCCCATATAAAAAGTATATTATAGATGACACCAAACCACTAGTTTCAAGGATAACGGTGTCTACCCTAACACACTGTATAAAGAACATCATTCAATTCGTGAGAGTAGTGCTCGTCTGGAGAGCAGAGGTGGCCCAGTGGTATCAGCCCCGACTTAAGGCTCCCGCAGACAGGTGCGACGCGACCACGGTGCCACGCGATTCGGGTAAAACAATTTCCATGAAGTTTTCATCGAAATTGTTCGACTACAGTCGTCGCGCCGCACGGGAGCCTTTACGAGTCGTGGGTTCAAACCCAAGCATACTGTAACTGTACGTGTAATATATTTCATCACCACTGCCCTCAAAACGGTGAAGGAAAACATCGTGAGCAAACCGGCATGTCCTAGAACCTAAAATTCGAAGACCACATGTCTATACCCCATTTGAAATAAGATTAGACATTAAAACAAACTCTTTTACAGTCCGTTCAACCGATTTTGACTTCTATACCGTAGGCATAAGGATAGCATTAAAATAAAATAAAGTTACACAATACCAACTATCTACTGCGGCTGCCATTTGTCATGCCACCAACGCAATAGAATTCAAAATCGGTTGAACGGAATGTAAAAAAGGCTTATCTATACGTCTAATCTTATTTCAAATGGAGTATAGGTCCTCTAACTCGTACTGGGCCCGCGTGGTGGATTACGGCTCAGTCCCTCTCTCCGAGAGGAGGAACTAGGATATCTATTCGTCGTTTTTTTCTACGTCTGGCATTGCTAAGTGCTCATTTTAATTGTTCCTATACGGCTTGGGTTTTCTTTCTTGTCAGCCCAAGCTAGCTTTAAAAGAGTAAAAGAAAGAAAAACCGGCCAAGTGCGAGTCGGACTCGCGCACGAAGGGTTCCGTACCATTATTTATAAAACGGCAAAAAAATCATGTCTGTTGTATGGGAGCTTATATATTTGTTTTATTTTAGTTATTTATTTTTAAAGTGAATATATAAATAAATATTCTGTGAATATTTCTAGCATCTACCTGTTGCCGTTATCAATATCGAGCAAAAACGAGCCAAAAAAAAATTACGTTTGTTGTATGGGAGCCCCCTTAAATATTTATTTTATTCTGTTTTTTTGTATTTTTTCTTATAGCGGCAACAGAAATACATCATCTGTGAAAATGTCAACTGTCTAACTATCACGGTTCATGAGATACAGCCTGGTGACAGACGGACAGAGACAGCGGAGCCTTAGTAATAGGGTCCCGTGTTACCCTTTGAGTACGGAACCTTAAAAAAGCACGTGCCCATAAAGAGATAAGTAAGATCTATAATCATCAGTCGACAGCTGCACGTCGTGATTGTAACACGAAGGCTTCCACTCAGTATGATGCTGTACTATGGACCCACTGCGCTGATTTGCAGTGTTCTCCCGAAAACGCATAACCATATTATATGCCGTGGAAAGAGGTTTGTTAGCTGGCAGGGATATCAGGGCTGATGACCCAGGATGGCCAGGATGCACTGGGCGTATGTACTTGCCTATTACTAACTAGGTACAGAACCAGTCGACAGCGATGCGGAGAAATTTTTCGACGGCACATTTTAGTTTAGTAATATTTATATTTATATTATACTAGCTTCCGCACGCGGCTTCACCTGCGTGGTATGTCGATAATTAAAGTAATAAAAACTAAAACCCAACTACGACTAAAAAGGTATAAACAAGACACCACAGACTGACAAATTAAAAATCCGGAGTCCGGAGTATACCTTTTTAGTCGTAGTTGGGTTTTAGTTTTTATTACTTTAATTTTTTTTTACACTGTACTACACACCTCATTTTCATATTTTCATACAGTCCACTACTAGTTAAGTTTTCTTCTTTATATAGTTTTTTGACACATTGATAATGGTTTCTCCAAAAATATAGTGGTTTATTTTCTAGTTTAGTTTATAAATCGAACAGATTACGTGTGACTCCGGATTTTTAATTTGTCTGTCTGTGGTGTCTTGTTTATACCTTTTTAGTCGTAGTTGGGTTTTAGTTTTTATTACTTAATTTTTTTTTTCTTATTTTGGGGTTATAATATATATATTTTTGAAATGTGCTCATTAAACCCTTTCATTTGATACCTAACATGGTACGATTAAACAATTTTTTTTTTCATGTTCCTGACTTTATGTCCTCTAGAGGGCGCCATTTTTAATTTAATGTGACGTCACATGGCCTATAACCAGCGGACGATCAAGAGGCTACCTACGATACCTCACTTGTCAAATTGTGATGAGTGGTTTAGAAGATATTAGGGAACAGATGAACATACATACATACCGGTCAAAATCATAACCCTCCTTTTTGCTTCGCCGTAGTCGGGTAAAAAAGGTTGATTGTAATTCGAACTTCATAAATTGATACATTTAAACAAAAAGACCAACAGAAAGTACCGTATTTTCTAGCAGTCTTTGGCGTATCTTTTGCGAAGAAATTCCTGATATGAACGCGTCACGCATGTACTCTTTCTTATATTCATCAGCAGTTACGCTTTTGAACGTACAATCTTGCGCGAGTAGTTTCAAAGCATGGATATATTTGGATATAGATTCATATGATTGCTGTTTGCGAGTTGACAAAACATGGCGTGAATGTATTTCGTTGAAAGGTTTGATATATATCTCATTAAGCCGTGTAATAGCTTTGTCAAACACATGTATCGCACTCGTTAATGAATAGGAAAATCGTAGGAGAAAGATGATTCGTCAATAGTTTTAGTTTCATAGGGTCAGATATACAAGAATTCTCTTCAATTACAAAATTAGAGAAAGTTGTATACCAATGCCTCCATTTTGAATCAGCCGCCACCGTTCGTTACGTCGTGATGATTTGTTGTACGCTCGATGTTAGCAAAGATAATCCGCTCAGAAAAATCTCATTCTCACAGTTAGGACTCTAGAAGCCATTGCCCTGGTGCTCACACTCAATATATCCGGCTCGTTATGGACCATATGTTTAGGGCAATGAGGGGTATTTTTCTTATTTCGTGAATTGAATAAAACTAGTCATAATAAAGCTAGTCGTCAAGAATATCAAACCAAATTGTCCCACAGCAACTTAAGTTTGGCAATTCTTCGGGCTATGTCGGTTACTTTGGTTGTCTTGCGGTTCTCTTCATATCTGATTCGATCACGTAGGGAAACTCCAAGCACAGCCCTCTCCATTGCCCTTTGGGTGACTTTTAGCCTTCTAATCTGGCCCATTGTGAGCGACAGACAACGCATGGCCTAAACCGCTGGGTAAAGAAGCGAAGGTGAGCCACCAAGGAAAGATTTTTTAAAATTCATCGTTTACAGGATCTTCTTCATCTTTGACAGTCGTTACGGGTCGTCAGAAGCCCGAAAGTCTGACAACCTGTCTTACCAAGGGGTATTACTCAATTACTGGGTTGTGGAGGTCAGATAGGCAGTCGCTCCATGTAAAATACTGGTATTCAGCTGCATCCGGTTAGACTGGAAGCTGACCCCAATATAGTTGGGAAAAGGCTAGGCAGATTGATTGATTGATCCCTTACAGGGGTGGGATGAAAGTTTGAATGGAAGTTCGTCATATTTGCCGATGACGATGAGAATCCCATTGTGCACATGGTTTGTTAATGGATACGGTTGAATTTTGAAAATGAAAGTCAATGCAATCTGTAAGTGTATAAATCGACGTCATGTGTTACAAATGTCAATTGCATTAAGATTAAGATGCAGAATTATCGATCTTAATCGCTTGTGCAGTATGGGTTCTAAGCGTAAGATCGATCGTTCGTTGCACTCGTCGCGCTCAGGTTATCTTGAATCAACCGACGCGGCGACGAGACTCGAGCGCATCTCGACTCGTTATTTTTAGGATAGTTGATTTTGAATTGGATCGACGTTACTGATCTTATTAAAACTAAAGTAAATAAAATGAATGGGAGTGAAATGAACTTTGTCGGTTAAAATTGGTAGGTTACTTTACAGAGTTTTATAGATTCCTCTCCACCTCTAATCGTTCCTGTCATTTTATTTCTATCAAAACACAGAAAAAAAAAAAATATATAAGAAAAAAAAAAAACGAACGTTGATGTGATGAATGATGAAATGTTTTAAATTACAGTAAAAATTTTGATTAATTAGAAACATCAAAACAAGAATTTTACTGTAATTTATAGAACGGCTGCAAATTAAAATAATTCTTCAATGAAAAACGCTGTACGGTTCACGGTTAAAATCACATTTAGAAAAACCCAATTTGAAGCTTTCATTTCCTGAAAATTCAGCTAAAAGTACCTATTCTATTTAAATCCCTGTCTAAGGGGCCGTAGGCACGTGCCATTCTAGGACGAGTCGCCAACCAAGCGGTAACACAAGGACTATATAAATTGGTAGTGGCTGAGTGCGCCGGCAGTCCGCGCACTAACCGTACCATGTGCATAGACCTATAATAAAAAAAAATAACGTTGACAGTTTAAAACGTTTCGCGCGGAAAAATTGACGTGTTGTGACGTTCGAGATTTAAAAATAATAGACAGTGATTGTGTGATTGTTGTTTTTTTCGTTAGGTGTTATTTTGATAAACTTGTAAGTACTATTTTATAAAATTATATTTTTAAGTTTTCATTATAGGTTTTAGTTGGAAAATTAGAAAACGGCTGATTTAGTAAATTTGTTTTACATAGATTTTAATTTTTAAACGAAACCTTAAACTAAAACTTGAATTTTTTTTGTTGCTAATTTGGTTATTTATTAACAAGCAATTATTGATTACATTAACATATTTTATTTCTTAAAATAAAAAGGTTTTTTTTTTAAATCAAGTGTTTTACCTCCTTTGTGACTATACCGAACTAACTGAACTATTCAAAGAATTTTGAATTTGTTGATATTGGTTCAAATGTTGTTTATTTACAATTGTTTGATATTTGTTCAAATGTTTGCAAAGTTACAATTTCCTTGAATTAAATAAATAAACTAACCTAAATTATATTTTTTAATATTAGAATGTAAAAACATTAAAACATATTTACAAAGTTATTATTATTTAAACTTCATGATTAGTGGTTATTATATCGAGTTCTAAGGTAATTAATATCTGGTATTATAAACCAATTTAAATATTGGATGAGTAATGTACATTGTAAATATTTATTAAGATTATGGTGAGTGGTTGTAATAGATAAACTGGATAGATACAGGAAATCTTTCAAAACTAGTTATTAAAAACTAGGCAAAGTCGATGATCAAGAATCTTGATTTTTTTATTGTTTTTATTTGATAACCATACTTTATCATCCTTAATAATTATTCTTTCTATACGTTCGTAAAAGGAGTATTAAAATTTAATCCAGTAGTGCTGCATTTTATATAGAGAATAAAACGCAGCATTTTTTTTTTAAACATAAAAATCCTCCTCATTTATTAATGACCCATAGTTGGTACGCGTAGTATTTTCCTTGATAAAATTACAAAAAATTAGGAAATACGACACGTAATATTAAACAATGAAAGGAGCGGCCAAGAGATTTTTTTTAAATATTACTTATGTTTTTTTTTTATTCCTAATTCTTTATTTTTCTTCAACTCGCCTTAAAAATTCTTGCTCAAAAATCCTGTGGTCTACTCCTACCATATTTTTTTCTTCTTATTGGAAAAAAATATATATAATCTTCTTATTTTAATAACTACTTATTTTGGTATTTGATAAATTAATTAATACGGCAAAAATACGATTTTAAAGAAAGTAAAAAAAAAAAATTTTTTTAAATTAATTTAGTTCTTTGGTCTTTCGGTCAGTTTTTTTGGTCCTTACATACGGAAGCCAATAACCACAGATAGCCTCGTCCTACGATACCGACATTCCTAACACAGTCTTTGTATCTTGCCCACAAATCAAATTGAGATGACAGATATGACAGCACTCAATGAGGATGCCAGTCAATCGACGCGACTCACGCGATGACATATATCAGTAGAGGCCAACAGAGCGTTGTTGCATTTTCTCAAAATAAATATTTATTCATTAAAAATAGCAGTACAATTTTGCCATTCATACTAAAGTAACTCTGTCTGCGAGCTTTTTACGTCTTAACGGCTGAACGGATTTGGATGAAATTTGGCACACGGGTAGACCATGATCTGGGTTAGGTTAAAGCATACTTTTTATCTCGGTATCAAGTAAGTTCCTGTGGCATAAATACGCGCGACGCGGGTGAAACCGCGGTTTTTGTTAAATTATTATAAAAAAAGAATAAAAATAAAAAAACATATTAAGATGTCTCAGGAAAAGACGCATCTCTAGGTAAGCGCCCGCGGTTGATGATCATCAACCACAGCATCGTTTACGTACTTTATAAACATGAGTCAACCAAAAAAAGAATGCATATCCTACTAATCCTTTTTTAAATCGGGTTTTTTGTCGGAAAAAGAAGATTACCCATTAACTAATTCTATTCCTCTCGCATTAAGGAATAACAGCTGATCTATTTATATAATATAAAAGCATATTACACAATCAAGGAATACTTAGACGACAAATTATAATTTACTAGCTGCGCCCCGCGGTTTCACCCGCGTAAGTCTCGATCCCGTGGGAATATCGGGATAATAAGTAGGTATCCTATGTCCTATTCTAGGTCATGGTCTACCCCTGTGCCAAATTTCATCCAAATCCGTTTAGCGTGAAAGCGTAACAAACAAACAAACTCACTTTCGTATTTATAATATTAGTGAGGAAAGGATACTTCATTTTTTTTCTTGGAACTTCCGACTTCCTAGGAAAACAGTACAAAGTGAAAAATAACTTTAATTTCGGAAGTCGGTGTTTTTTTGGAAGTTGTTCGGTTTTGAATTATATTTTTTTCCACCGACTTCCGAAATTAAAGTTATTTTTCACGTTGTAGTGTTTTTTTTGGAAGTCGGTTGGTTTTTTTTCTCACTTTTTAGTTGTGGTACCTACCCCACACAAATTCGAATACCACTACCTGCTATGTAAATAACAGTGACAGGAACATAATATAACATCATCCACATAGACTAAGTGGGAAAAATACGTATTATTGAAGATAACTGAAAAACTACCCAAGCAAAGTTAATAAAATTTATATAGGACCACCTCTGAAGTATGGCCTACAAAACTAGAATCATCAAAATCAATTCATAATTGGCGACGCAATCGCGAAACAAACACACACCAAAAAAATCGGTTCAATCTAAAGTTAGGGGGTAAAAAAGTAACGGTGTGACTAAACTGTTGTTTGCAGATCTAAATTTAAATTTAGTTTTAATTTAATTAGTTAGGTTTAAATTATATCTAACTAACTAAATTTAAAATTAGTTAGTTATGTAATTTAGTTTTAGATTATATAAAAAACATGAAACGAATAATTTAATAAAAAATATTAAAAAATTAAAATTAAAAATATACTTAAAAATAATAGTGTTGCAACTAACTTGATTAGTTTTGTGGTTTTAGGAGATCTCTTTCTATATAATTAAATGTTTCTGATATTATGATATATGATATTGACCGCGAATTCGTCTGCGATCCTGCAGGGCTGTAGGATGAAAATAAATATATTATGTCTGCCTATGTCCCCCAGGTCATGGTCTACCCTTGTGCCAAATTTCATCCAAATCTTTTCAGCCGTTTTAGCGTGAAAGCGTAACAAACAAATAAACAAACTCACTTTCGCATTTATAATAGGATACTTGCGATTATCCGTGATTATATTATTGACGTTTGAAGTTTTTTGGAAAAACATTGTAAAAAAAACAATATTTCTTGGATAAAGATATCCGGTTTCATGCATAAATTAACGTCATATTTGCCGAATAGTTGTAAGGTAAACCACGCTTTGGTCACCAAATCACAGAAAAAAACAAATCTCAATTCGTAGCAGATTTCCTGATTTTTCAGGATCAGAGCAAAGCAATCATTTATTGAGAACAGTGGTGGCCCAATGATATCGACCGCGAGTTACGAGTAGTCGTAGGTTCGAACCCTGACAGGCGCTTTACATTGTGTAAATTATTTCATTACCACTGCTCTCAAAACGGTGAAGAAAAACATTGTGAGCAAAACCGGCATGTCCTAGAACCAAAGATTCGAAGACATTTATTTATTTATTTAAGTTTTCTTGCACAACATTACAGAATAAGAATAATCCTAAGGCGTTGTACAGAACAAAATACAATTTAAAAAGTAATATAAATACGTAGTTTGGGTAAAATACAAATCAAAAACATAAACTATAAACACAAGAAATAACAAAATTACGAAATAACATTTATATAATTAACAAACTGCAATCAAAAGAAAAAATTAAATAAAAAATAACCTTATTTGACATGTGCCATTAAACAACCCGCACTGTTGTTGGGCTTGCGTGGTAGATTACGGCCCACTCCGTCTCAGAGAGGAGATCTGGATCTCTAACCTAAACCGGCCACATTAGCAATTCCTCTAAAAGCAGTTCATTTCCTGAATCCCAGCTGTCATTAGCAATTCCTCTAATTTGACACAAAAGCAATTCATATTATGTGGACCATTTTACGAATATCCATACAAAACTGAATTATTTCGTAATATGAATCGCACGCAGATCATAATTGTTTTGAATTGTAAGTTTGTGACATTATAAGATGATTCATAATATTTTCCTATTATGATTCTGCCAAAGTGACTGTTTTAGGTCCCCTGTGTCCCAGCAGTGGGAACATTATAGGCTGATTATGCTTATCAAGCCTTTATTTATTGCGTACCTATATTTAATTCATTTAATAACAATTTTATGCAACACAATTTCCTCATTACAATCTAAAGCAAAACACGGAAATTTAAGTTACAATCTCAAGTTAGTTTATATTTTTATTTATTTATAAACTTTCATTTCCAATGCACTGGGTTTTACCAACATTTCAGGCCAGTCATTCAGTGATTGTGATTTATTGAGTCAATTACCAAGAATGTCGGCTTATCGAACATGTTAGAAAATAGGTATTTAATCGGCCCACAGTTCACATTAGTAACATTATGTATATAAAATCACGCCTTGTATGAAGGGATAGGCAGAGGCGTACCACATTACATTATATTACATTACATGACATTACGTTACATTACATTAAATTCATTACAAAACATTACATTGCATTACATAACATTACATAACATTACATAACATTACATAACATTACATAACATTACATTACATTACATAACATTACATTACATTACGGTGTACACCCACATTCCGTCAGTTATGCTTAAGTGTCATGTAACAGGAGGCGAGCTTTGCCTTAACCGGGCACAAATCCAGACTCCGGAAATTCATGATAGAAAAACCCAATAACACTTTGCCCAACCTGAGAATCGAAGCCAGGACCTCATGCCCAGCAGTAGCGCTTGTGACCACTGGACTAACAATTATCAAAAATAACGGCTTACCGACCATGATAGGAAATATGTATTTAAACGGTTCACAGCCGTCATATAAGTATCCTACTATATATAATATAATATATATAATATGTAATATATAATTACCTATATAATAATATAATATATAATTATATAATATAATATATATAATCTAACTAATATTATAAACGCGAAAGTTTGTAAGTATGGATGGATGGATGTTTGTTACTCTTTCACGTAAAAACTACTGAATGGATTTGGATGAAATTTGGCAAACATATAGTTTATAACCTGGATTAACACATGGGATACTTTTTATCCCGATATTCCCACGGGATCGAGACTTACGCGGGTGAAACCGCAGGGCGCAGCTAGTATAGCAATAAAAAAGTAAATGACGTCAAAGTAAATTAAATGTTGTGACGTCGATAATTTATTCGGTGAATTATCGCTTTATAAATTGCATGGTTTTTACGACTTGGCAAAACATCGATTTCCTTATTACAGTCATGTTAGGTTAATATTAATATTATGTTATACACATAAACCTTCCGGAATATATTCTCTAAATAATGGTGAAAATTGCAACAAAATCCGTTGCGGTGGTCAAAGTCAAAGTCAAATCATTTATTTCAAATAGGCACATTAAAGGCACTTTTGAACGTCAAAAACGAAGAAATAGAACTGATTCTAGTTGCCGCTTCCAAAAGGTAGTTTTCGTATGGAGAAGAATGGGCAAGAAACTCCACCGTTACTCTTTAAAAAAAAATGGTTTACAATATTTTGTATACATCAATTATAATTACATGTGAATACGATGCACCTAGAATACGATTACTTTACCACAAACACATTCGCGAAAAGCGAATTTAATATTTTATACTTTATTTATTAATATATAAAATTATTAATACCTACCAAAACCAGAATGCAATTATGACGTTTGTTATAACGATTTATAGACCAAAATAACAGCAACCTGTTTCATGATACTAGACAGTAGATTTAAATATAGGTAACAACTGTCAGGAACCAGACATTTATTTATTTATTAGCTGCGCCCCGCGGTTTCACCCGCGTAAGTCTCTTGGGATAAAAAGTATGCTATGTCCTATTCCAGGTCATGGTCTACCTCTGTCCCAAACTTCATCCAAATCCGTTCATTCGTTTTAGCGTGAAAGCGTAACAAACAAACAAAGACCTATCTCGACTGTTCACTCTTGACTTGCATCAGACCATTATCCGAAATCACTTCAACCTGCCTAACCTTCTCAACTATGTTGAGGTCAGCTTCCAGTCTAACCAAACGCAGCTGAATACCTGTATTTTATATGGAGCTACTGCCTATCTAACTTTCTCAACCCAGTTACTGCTGGGTAGCACACGATACCCCTTGGTAAGACTGGTTGTCAGACTTTCGGGCTTCTGACGACCCGTAACGACAGTCAAAGATCTACGAATGACAGCCGGGACCAACGGCTTAACGTGCTTTCCGACCCACGGAGGGGTCGATTCTCGATCTCGTTTTAATGTCCCGAAATCACTTATAGCTCAGAAAACAGCTATAAATACACGTTTTTTGATCTGCTCAATGATCCTAAAATGCATGCTGACATTGGTACATACGGCTACTCATCAAGCTATACATCTCCAGTTAATGCTGATCTCGCATTTTATAGGATTTCCGTACAATGCGAAGTTAGCTTATACTGGAAATGTATAGCTTCATGTGTAGCCGTGTGTACAGCGAATGTGCATCTAAATTAATTTATAGGGACGCATACAATTGATAAATAGCAGGGGAGCGTCCCCGGATAAGCTGGTACTCGTACAGACAGCGGATTTTAGCACTTAGCTACATTGTTGTGTAAAAGCGAATAAGTAAAGTCAGCGTACGGCGTACACAGGACGGACTCTATTAATTATCATGCTAAGACTCAAGAATTCACATGCTAATGAAATGAATGAAAAATCGCATTAATTGCCATTACTACTACACAGGACGGACTTTATTTTTACTCGACTACGGTGCGCCCAAAAGGAAGTCGATTATTCTTGTTATAGCGGCAACAGAAATACATCATCTGTGAAAATTTCAACTGTCTAATATCACGGTTCATGAGATACAGCCTGGTGACAGACGGACAGACAGAATGAATGAAATGAATGTCAGAATAAAATAAATATTTAAGGGGGCTCCCATACAACAAACGTGATTTTTTTGCTCGTTTTTGCTCGATATTGATAGCGGCAACAGGTAGACGCTTGAAATATTCACAGAATATTTAGTTATATACTCACTTTAAAATAAAATAATTAAATTAAAATAAAATAATTAAATTAAAATAAAATAAATATTTAAGGGGGCTGCCATACAACAGACATGATTTTTTGTCGTTTTTATAGATTATATAACCCTTCGTGCGCGAGTCCGACTCGCACTAGGCCGGTTTTTACTTAATTAGCATTTGAACAGGGTTAATTTTGGAGTTGAGTATGTTTCACGAACAACATTATTAAGTTTTATGCTAACCCCTTTAGATTATTGGGACTTGCTTCAAAAACAGTGAAGAAAAACATCGTGACGCCAGCATGCCTGAGAGATATTTCTCAACGGCATGTGAAGCTAAGTCAGATGCCCATGGGCTGCTTTAAAACTCTGACACCAGGTTAGTCAATAACCACACGAAATGAAGAAGAGAGAAACGGTCGTGAACTCGTGACATTTTAACTCTTGTGAAGGAGGTGCTTTAGCTGTTTGTTTACTGACTAAAGTTGTTACTTATTTACAAAACTGTTCGATCAATGACAAAATAAATAGGATCCCTTAAGGTGGATGCGCTAGGGTGACCCGCGAAATTAAAATTTTCTTACGTTTTTTGCAATTTGCAGGTCAGTATCACATTGTATATTAATATAAATATTATTAGCGGCTTTAACAAATATGGATTTACAGAATTATAAACATTAGAATCAGCAATACAACTCTCTAAGTTCATGTAAGTGTATTGACTGACGACTTCATGAAATTTTCATTCGAATTATTATATTAAGAGAAACGGTCGTGAAATCGTGACATTTTAACTCTTGTGCAGGAGGTGCTTTAGCTGTTTGTTTACTGACTGAAGTTGTTACTTATTTACAAAACTGTTCGATCAATGACAACATAAATAGGATCCCTTAAGGACAAGTCGTGACAACCGTCTGCCGAGACATTGTCTGCCGACTCTCACAATGCATCGCCTTGAAGTTCGTACACAAACAGCTCGGAAGTGAGTGGGAATACAAGGTTTTCGACAATTACTAACTCATTTGGGTCAGTACTAACCGTTTTAACTTGACCTTTCAGTCCAACCATACATTTGACGTAGACAGATCTATTTAAATTTGTTTTTAACAAGTAAAAAAGAAATATATTTTTTGTATGGTGTAGATTAAACGAGGTAATTGTTACTTAATTGATTGTTAATCATGTTTTGTTGTCTTTTTTTAAAGAAAAAAGAGTAATGTATCGCAATTATTTTATAGTTTTAGGTAAGGTAATTCCCCGTCTAACGGCCTGATCAGATATAATCGATATCGCTGTCGCGCTCGATATCGCTATAAACTATCGAAAAAATAATGCGTTAAATTGTAAATGGTTTCTTGCAGTTCACAATTTTTCGACAGCTAACGGAAATAATATCTACTGATTTTTCACACCATTTATAACGGCAATGTAGAATTCAGTTCAATCCTACTATCCTACTAATCCTACTAATATTATAAATGTGAAAGTTTGTGTGTTTGGATGTTTGTTACTCAATCACGCAAAAACGGCTGAATGGATTTGGATGAAATTTGGCAAACAGATAGTCTGGATTAACACATAGGATACTTTTTATCCCGATATTCCCACGGGATCGAGACTTACGCGGGTGAAACCGCGGGGCGCAGCTAGTAAACAATAAAACAAAGATGTACTACTATAAGTATGTTGTGCATTAATTTCACGGCATTGCTTACCTATATTATTTGCATTTACTAGCTTGTAGTTTCACTTTTTTTTCACTTAAATTTTCGTGTATTTTTCATAAGTAACACCTATGAACTTTAAAACTTTTCCAAGTAATATACCTACTTAATAAAAACTCAGACTATGAATAAAATGTTCAAATTAAGAATAAAAAGTTGAAGGCTAGCTAGGAACCAAAAAAGTTGACCCACAGAGGTCACGCTGCAAGAAATACTAGTAAGATATTTCTTAATTTATTTTATGCTTTAGATAACAATAATTATTACCTATAGTTGCACGGAAACTCCAAAATCTCCGAAGCATTTTAAAGAGGCCACACGAATTTATTTTTGTTTTTATTATGCAATTAAGTATGTATTTTTGGCACACAACAAAGAATAAATGTATAAACAGGATCTCAAACAGCTGCCCGTTAGTACATTGTCCGCTAAAATATTATGTCAATTCTTTGTATAATCCTACATGAACAGAATAACAACAATCTTATTAGTAAAACTGTCAGGCTGGTCTAAATCATTGACGCAATGCTACCAACCTTACAAGGGCACTCTGTATCAACGAATGTAAGTTAAAGGTTCATCTGCTGTTTGTTTGTAAGATTTTATTTTAACAGACTTCAAAAATGGAAGAGATTATACGTTCATCTATATGTAGGTTTTTTTTTATGGTTCACCGATATTTTCGTAAATTTTGGTCCTATTTTGAAAATTGAGGAGGAGAGGAAGCTTGCGCGGTGGTCCCATAAAATAGTTTTTGAGTTAGTTTGGATAATGCGTAATTCGGCAAAAAAAAAACTGATTCCGAAAATAAAGTTATTTTTACTTTTTTTGCAAAAAAAAAATTTTAACATATAATCAAAGAGCTTTTTAGGAAAAGCCTTCAAAATTTATAACAAGATACAGTACGACACAACTTAGATGTAGCATCGGCAAAATTCGTAAATCCAATCACAATCCGAACTGGGTGCACCTTCAAAATCACCAATCTTTATTACTGCTTTAGGTGAAAATGATCTTTACGCAAACGCAATAACTTGTAAAGTCATATAACCAAATACATTCGTAAAATTGAAATTAATGAATGCCAATTTTCACATTTATGCTACATCTAAGTAGTGTCGTACTGTACCCAATAAAAGATCTTGATATACACCATTTAAAAAATGTTGTTCTTAATTGATTAAATATAAAAGCATATTACACAATCAAGGAATACTTAGACGACAAATTATAATTTACTAGCTGCGCCCCGCGGTTTCACCCGCGTAAGTCACGATCCCGTGGGTATATCGGGATAAAAAATATCCTATGTCCTATTCCAGGTCATGGTCTACCCCTGTCCCACATCCAAATCCGTTCAGCCGTTTTAGCGCGAAAGCGTAAGAAACAAACAAACAAAAAAACTCACTTTCGCATTTATACCTATTATTTGTTGGGATTGACATTTTTTTTTTTTTCAATTATGGATTTTTTTCATTTGTAAATAATATAAATGTACCTGCATAAAACATGAAAATTCAATTAAATTTTATAAGATTTAATTATAAATATATTTACTATAAAAAAACAAAAAAACATTTTTTTTTTTAATGGTAATTAATATTTTTTTTTACCATGTATACACCCTATACTATTGCAGGTTAACGGGAAGCCCTTTGTTAGATAACATACTGTATAATACCTACCCTTTGTTTAAGTACCTACAAAGGTTTTCTGATTCAATATTATAATTAAATTACTTCTGTGTCACTGGAAAACTTCATAATCAGTTCCCTGTGTGATGTTAATTAAATACAGGGTGTTAGGGTAGACACCGTTATCCTTGAAACTAGTGGTTTGGTGTCATCTATAATATACTTTTTCTATGAGACCAAACCAGAAATCGCGAAAAAAAAATCAGCTGTTCCATACATTTGTGTTCACTTAAATCGACAAAATGTATGGAGGTATAGTTTCAAGGACAACGGTGTCTACCCTAACACCCTGTATAACAAAAAAAAGTTTATTACTTACAAATAATCATAAAGGAACTAAGGTGAGCCCTCTTATGGAAACAGTTTAACTGTTTTAACCGACTTCATAAAAGGAGGAGGAGGTTATGCGTTGGATGAGATTTTTTCTTTATTGGTCACAGTAATACAAAAACGAAATAGTGATTCTTGAATGCGGAAGATGGTAAAACATAAGTACATACCTCTACATATTATTATTTATTACTAGCTTCCGCCCGCGGCTTCGCCCGCGTGGTATGTCGATAAAAAGTAGCCTATGTCCTTCCCCAGGGTGCTATCTATCTCCTTGCCTAATTTTGTCGAAATCCGTTCATTGGTTTAGGCTTGAAAAGGTAACAGACAGACAGACAGAGTTACTTTCGAATTCAAATATTAGTATGGATAACAGTTTTAAGTACCTTTACAACTGTATTTTGCCAACTGATTGATTGTTTAATTTTAGTGCAGCCTTGGTATTAACCTCGGTTCGTTTCTTGGTAATCATTTCACTTTGGGTTATAAAGTAAGTATTTTAAAAGTAATCTAGAGGTCTTTACTGAAAAAACTTTTTACAAAAACAACAACCGATCAACCGACTTCCAAAAACTTTTAGGTTTTTGCCACCGACTTCCGAAATTAATGTTATTTTTGTCTTTTTTTTTGAAGCCGAAATAGCCGAAAAAAATTATCTTACTGTACACCATCGTTCATTAAAACTCTTGATTACGTAATGGTCCATATTTTAATCAACAGAGTTTCTGATTAAATCGATCTTCATTGTTCTTACAGCGGAAAAGTCGAACTAGGAAAATGTTCTTATCGTCGAGTGTATACGTTAGTATTATTTACTTACGCAATTAATTCGCATTTATATAATTATTAAGATAGGTACTTAACTAATAAGTAGCCATGCCTTAATTACCTTATACTTCTAGGGCATTTGACAGCAGATTTACATAACTTCACAATTTGGACAAGCTTTAGATTTTTGAACGAAATGAGTTACCGAAGATCGATTTTAAACGATTTATTCAAATTACTTTACCACCTTATAAATGCGCAAAAATATGCTAGTCCGACCCTCTTGTCCTAACAAGCGTGAAGTATTTTTCTATACAATGGGATAATTAATAGCAGTAATTGAAAAGAACCCTGACCCTGCTATCACTAAGTCTCAATCGTATGGCTTTCCACCTGCGCGTGAGTGCGCAGGCCGAATCGAATCGATTGCTGAGACGAATGCTGATCGTATCGATTAGCTAACTCATTGTTTGGTAAATTATTGTTAACTCCTTCAGTGTGTTATCGTTTGTGATGTAAATTTTATCGATGCATAAGCTGTATAATTTTACTACATATTTTAATATAATTTATGTATGTATACTTATATTAAAATATGTAGTAAAATTATACACTTACCTACTACGCTTACCTACCTAATTTCATATATTTTTTATGTGGTTTTAACCCATTTTCAAACTAGCCTTGCTGACCATTGACCATTGACCCGCTTCGAATGCGCTCAATGATGCTTGAATGCTGTTTCTTCTGCATTCAAGTAGACAGATTGAACTGATTATTTTGGTTCAAGGTTGAGTCATATAACTACTTAATGCAAATTGAATGCATTTTTTTTCAATTTGCTAATATTGCAACATGCAACCTATGCAACAAATTGTAGTAGTCTTACTGATAGCGCTACAAGCCTATTGTGGCACGTGGCCAATAATGGAACTAACCCCGGCGCTATCTATTAACCGAAAGGAGGTTCTAAATTCGTTAATTTTTTATTTTTATCTCGGAACTCCGTATTACCTATTATAAATGATATGGGGAAAATCTTTTTTTATTTGAAAGGATTCTTTTTTATACTTCCAGATTGGTCACATATTTTGGTCAAGTTCTGAATACCTAGTGGTTTCAAAGTTAGCTTCAATAATACCTACGAATTTTTTCCACTTCGTGACACTGTTATTTTACATTGCAACTAGTGGTAGAAAAAAAAAGCGAAAACTAAAAACATTTTTACAAAAAAATAAACTGACTCCCAAAAAATACACTACAAAGTGAAAAATTACTTTAATTTTGGAAGTCGGTTGTCCTTTTTTGTTTTCGTTTTTATTATTAGTATTCTTTTTGACGTCGTTTTTTTTAATACCTTATTTCTAAAGAAATCTGTTCCAGCACACCTGCTATAGGAAAGTAGATACGAGATGTAGACACGAAATTTGCCGAGAAGCGGCGAAGGGTCAATTTGTATGAGAGTGAAGCCGAAGCGGTGCCTTTCTGAACTTACATACTTATGAATAAAGTAAACATTAATTAAAGACTTTCCTTAACTGAATTTAACACCATCTATCGCCAAGTAGCAGAATCAAACAGACGCTTAATATAACTTTAATTATTTTACAGAAATAAACTCAAATATAATTTTAAAATTATTAAAGAATCGAATAAAATACACGTGTACAGGTGAAAAGTAAATAAAATGTGCAATATTCCTCTATCTCGTTCTCGCCGAAGCATTTTTCTATATCTGTCTCTATCGTAACCCGGTGTACACCGGCTTGTTCTCGCCCTTATCAAGCGATGCCACGTGACCTAAAGTGACGTCATGACGGGATCATTATTGTATGAATTTTTAGTTCCCAATTCTGACGTTTTGGCGCCGGGTTATTTTAGGAAACTTTTTGTTTTTATTGTAATTCAAAGGTAAAAATACTCGTTTTTGTTGTTGGAATGTTATGGTGAATTAAATAGTAGTAGTAGTGTAACTATATTTTTGGCAATAGTAGACGTTATTGACTGTGTCATTTTTCAATAGCAGTAGACTTGCTGATGCGATCCTCCAAAGGGAAGCCGGTAGGAATCGTGTTCTATGGTGCTTTCGCCACCGTTGCCGAGATTCATTAAGAAAATAGTTGTACTGTAATTATGTGCTAATGACTGACTATGTGTACCTAGCTTGTTTTCGTGCCTCTCGGTCCCGGCTGTCATTTATCAGTTGAGTTGTTGGGGCATCGTGTTAACCAGTAACTGATCTGTGGAGGTCAGATCGGCAGGAGCTTTATGTAAAATACTGTTATTCAGCTGTATCCGGTCAGCTTGGAAGCCGACCTCAACATAGCTGGGAGAAGTATAGGCTAGGATCTACTATAGGTAATAATAATTATTGGCAATTACAAGTCAAACAATGCAGTCTTCTCCGACAATATTACGCAAATGTCTGGAATTACAAGTACTGTAGTTATGTGGTCTTTACATATTTGTCGAGTATCAACACTCTAACACAGTTGACACATGATCGTTGATCAACTTCCTTTATTGGTTATGGCATTTCCGTGCAGATTGTAAAAAAAAAACTAAGGTAAATGTTTATGAATGACTTTGTTGATTGACTTATCGAGTTCGCAATATTTTTATACAAAGTGGAGGCACAAAGATAATTTAAACTGCGTAGGTATATCTAATATGTACACACGGCTACACATCAAGCTATACATTTCCTGTATAAGCTGACCTCGCATTGTAAGGAAATTTAAAAGGGGTGATAGACGTGCGAGCAAGTTCGCGTACTTATGGCTTGGCGAGCTTACTCGCCCGTCTGTCATCGCCGCGAGCCGCGAGCCAATTTGACAATGAAAGGAGATAATTTATTTTGGGCTAAATTATGAAAGTGCCGGCCAAACAAAAAAATGATATATTCCGTTAGAGCATGTTATTCTCTTCACTTTTCACTATCAGACCAAATCTGTAGGGCAAGACCCTGCGCTGTTATACGATATTGAAAGTTCTGTTTTCAGTACGTTTTGGTTAAAATAATTAATAGTTATCTTATTAAACTAATAGCTTGTAGTAATAAAAAATGAAGAGAACAACGTACTCTTTCGGAATATAGCTTTTTTTTTTGTTTGGCCGGCGTTTTACAAATATAGCCCAAAAATATATGGACAGTGAATGATCTCTTTTTGAGCAAGCTTCACGTGTGTCACCGACGGCGTATCACCCACTTTATACAATGCGAGAGCAGCATAAACTGGAAATGTATAGCTTGATGTGTAGCCGCGCCGATTCGCAGTTTTGTGTACAAGCCCTGTATACATACGAAAAGTCGGGGCGCTCCCCCCTGGCAGCTAAATGGTTGGTTTTGGATATGTGAAAAATTTCACGGCAGTAGTACTTATAAATAACGAAATTAAAAGGAAAACTATCACAGATAAGTAGACTCCACAAGTTACAGAGTAATGATCGACCAACTAAGTTTGTTGGATTAATACATCCCAATTAAGAAACCTTTCATTGTGCGTGGTTCGACACGCACTTGGCCGGTTTTTTTAAATTTTTCCTTGTCGTTTTCTCTGCTGCTGTATTTTCGACATAACGGAGGATCATGCTAAGCAATTTGAGGTGGGTAGGGCCTTAATAGAAACACAGATAAACTGAGCATGTTGAGAATAGAATATCTTTATTTTGCATAAAATATGGTACAAAAAAGATCTTAATTATAAGAAGTCCCAAATATTTTGCTTACTTATACATTTTAGCAAAAAATACCTTTTAATAAAATAATTTAAATGTAGTTTGACGAGCGCAGTCGTCAGTCGAAACAAGATTTCCACATTTTTTTTTAACTTTTTCATTCCACATTTTGCGTCAAACGCAACAGGATTTAAATATAATCAATTAATTAAATACTTGTCTAACTTAAATAAATAAATAAATTATAATAAATTAAATTTGGCCTCGCACAGGTCGCTTTATTGTTTTCCTTTTTTACACGTGCAGCCTGTGGACCAACTGTACCCAGCGGGCTATCAGCGCCCTACGGGTCCAATATAATAACGGGTTCAGGATGTTGATGGGGCTGCCCCGTTTCTGCAGTGCATCAGGTATGTTTGCTCAAGCACACGTCGAGGGCTTCCACGCCATCGTCAGACGGAAATCTGCCTCTTTGCTCTGCAGAGTGCGGGAGAGCTCCAACTCCATCCTGAAGACCATAGCGGCGGTACGAGTCTCCGTTATTAGGTGATGTTGTTCGGTGATGTATCTCGAACAACATCCCTGTTAGTTGTCCAAATAGATAGTAAGTTTACTAACATGGGTACCTAAGTTGTCTTTTTATTTACTAACCCATAATATGGATGTTACTTATCCGAAATAAAGATTATTTTATTTTATTCGAAAAAATATGTTAATTTTGTTAATTAGTTTTAAATGGGATGATCTCTTCCAATGATTTCTTACTTAATCTTATCGTTCTAAAAGGGTGACTGCCTTACCTTGCACACTTCCTTCAAATCTCAACATTCAGACTCAAGGTACCTCGTCACTTTTAATTTTAACGTAAAAACATTATATTAACTATCCATGCAGCGATGGCTCGAAGGTTGCCGTCGTCTGTGTGCATTAGATTGAAGCAGTCGTTATGTTTTATGGTTACAATAATGCATTTTTAAGGACCATTGTTGTGATCATCTTTATTGTTCTCGAGTTCTCGTAGGCAAGGTTGGATATTACTGATGAGTGGTGAAGGGATATATAATGAGAAAAACCGGATTTATCTACCTATGCTCTGCTGTGGAGCTCTTGGCTAAGTAATAACAGCCGCACGGGTCGATTCATCAGGTTAAGCTACGCTTGCCCTATTGGTCTGTGTATGGGTGACCATATTTACATACCGAGACTCCTCCGTGCCTCGGAAAGCACGTTAAGCCGTTGGTCCCGGCTGTCATTCGTGGATCTTTGACAGTCCTTACAGGTCGTCAGAAGCCTGAAACTCAGACAACCAAGGGGTATCGTATTGCCCAGTTACTGGGTTGTGGAGGTCAGATAGGCAGTCGCTCCATGTAAAATACTGGTATTCAGCTGCATCCGGTTAGACTGGAAGCCGAACCCAACATAGTTGGGAAAAGGCTAGGCAGATTGCTCTGCTAGACTAATGTTGACAATTTTTTTTCAACATTCACATTTTTAGTCTGTCAGATAGATTATTAATAAAAATATTGAAAACTTATATTTTTTTTCCGTATCAAAAAATTACGGCAATACATTGAGTTAAAATGTGGCATGGCGTCAGTGGGCAGTAGATTTTATGCTGACTTGTGACGTAGCGAGCCACTCCCCAACTTTAATGAGTTTTATCTAAATCATTTTTTATTAATATGTTAAGTATAGCAAAAAATACGTGTAATATTTTGTGATTACCTGTCAGATACGCTAAAAAAAAACCGGTGTTCCCTACATTTTGACGAGCTATGCGAACATAAATGTAGGGAACAGCTGTTTTTTTTTGCCATTTCGTGATTGGTCCCATAGTGAAAGTTGTTCGTAAAGATGATTACAATGAGATTTCGTGTATGTGTACACCTTAACAACGTCCCGATATCAATCGTCGGGGATGAGTGAACCTGAGTGAAACAGAGTGGACCTGCAACCTATTTGCGTAATACACGATCAATCAGAATTGGAATCGCTACGAAATCGGTGCTATTCCTCATACTTCTATAGAAACATTGGAAACTATGATGTTAAAATTGCGATTTACGATTTAAGTAGAAAATAACAGGTTACTTAAACTTTATGTCGGAGACAGGGCTAGACTGCTAAGCAATTATTTCTTTGACTAGCATTTCCTTTCGGTTCGCTTGTATATTTGTTTTGATTTAGACCGCGGGTGTGATGCACGTTGATAGGCGTGATTGATTGGTTGATTGATTGTTTGATTGATTGGTTTGATTGATTGGTTTGATTGATTGGTTGATTGATTGGTTGATTGATTGGTTGATTGATTGGTTGATTGGTTGATTGATTGGTTGATTGATTGGTTTGATTGATTGGTTTGATTGATTGGTTGATTGATTGGTTGATTTATTGCTTTGATTGATTGGTTGATTGGTTGATTGATTGGTTGATTGATTGGTTTGATTGATTGGTTGATTGATTGGTTGATTGATTGGTTGATTGATTGGTTGATTGATTGGTTGATTGATTGGTTTGATTGATTGATTGGTTGATTGATTAATTGGTTGATTGATTGGTTGATTGATTGGTTTGATTGATTGGTTGATTGATTGGTTGATTGATTGGTTTGATTGATTGATTGGTTGGTAGGCGTGGTTGGCCTGATTGATTGATTCAATCAATCAATGGACTTTGCCAATTGTGAAACTACTACAACTATAATATAACATCACGCCCGCGTTACCCGATGGGGTAGATAGATGCGTACACCCACATTTCACCCGTTAGGTATACCTACGTACGTCGGGCGAGCAACAAAATAATTAATTTGGGCCTGAATTGCTCTTACGCTGTTGGTCGTACGTCAGTCACGCGTGCGTATACTGCATGTAACAAAAACCCTTGTCCGATCCGAAAAGGGTACATAGGTACCTACTGCAATAAGAACACCAGAAAAAACAAAAAAAAAAAAAAAACAAAGTTACTTATAGCAATTTGAAATTCACAATTTAAGTACCAAAATTACAAATGCAGCAGCGATGTTGTGGATGTTGGTGGTAGTGCTTGTCAACCTTCGACATCACTGAGCATCCTGGAGAGATGTCCGTTGTGTTCCCAGGCCCGGTTTTTTAAAGGTAAGCGGGGTCTGAATGTGCATATTGGAAAGGTGCACAGACCATCAAATGCACTCTCCTCAGACCCTGTCCCACCAGCCACACCTATAACACCAGGTACACCCACTTTTGAACCGTTTTGGAAAACCCTTTCAAAATTCAAAAACTCAGTTCCTGTTTTGAAGCGAGTTCCCCGCGGCGCAAGACCTCTAGTGGCACAACAGCTAGCAAGCTGCGTTCGTCTTGCCGCCCGGGAGAACTCGCAAAGTGCTTGGGAACAGCTACTCACCTTTCCTTACAGGATTCTACATGTGCAAAAGAATTTGGCAACCAAAAAGACCTTAACCGCACAAATTAAAGAAAACTGTAATATTTCGGCTCTTAATTTAGATTCAAAATTCTCGACACAGAAATATACCTCTTCAAGAGGTATATCCCATCTGGTAGAATCTAAGTTAGGTGAAGGTGACATTAGTGGAGCAGCCAGGATTCTCTTTAGTAGTGATGTAGTGGCACCATGTTCTCCAGAAACACTCGCAGCTCTGGAGAACAAACACCCTGCCCCAGCGGATGGTCTTTCCTTTCCCGACCCCCCTGATCCGGATAATCACTCCCTCACCATTACAGGTCGAGAGTTGGTCACAGCCGTCTGCTCCTTTCGGAGCGGCTCCGCTGGCGGCCTCGACGGCCTGAGTCCTCAGCACCTTAAGGACCTCATTTGTTCAGGTGCCGGGACAGCTGGTGAGTCGCTTGTGAAGGAGCTTACGGCTCTGATCAATCTTATGCTCTCCGGCAAGGTGAATGAGTCCGTCATAGACGTTCTTTATGGGGCCAATCTATGCGCCCTACGTAAGAGGGATGGCGGTATTCGTCCCATTGCCGTGGGAACCACCTATCGTCGTATGGCAGCCAAGATTTGTTGTAAATTTTATGGTGAGGATGTTTCGAAAAAATTTCAGCCCCTACAGCTAGGTTACGGCTCCAAAGGGGGCTGTGAGGCTGCTGTACACGCATTGTCGACCTATCTAAATTCCGAGAAAGGAGAGGTTATCCTGAAGGTTGACATAAAGAATGCCTTTAATTCTGTTAATAGGGACACCTTGCTGACAGAAACTAAAAAAGAGATACCTCAAATTTATAGTTTCCTTTGGCAATGTTACAGACACCCCTCTAAATTACTGTTTCGGGACAACCTTCTGGAATCTGCTGTTGGCTGTCAACAAGGTGACCCCTCGGGCCAGTGATTTTTAGTTTAGCCATTCACCCAATTATTCGGCAGCTAAATTCCAAATTTAATGTTTGGTACCTCGATGATGGAACCTTGGGAGGCGACGTAGAAACTGTTATAAATGACCTCCGATTCCTAAAAAATGAACTTCATTCCATTGGTCTTGATCTCAACCTTTCAAAATGTGAACTATACTTAGCGGACAGTACTGACAGACATCTGACACTTCCCAAATTTAACGCAATAGCCCCAGAAATCAAAATTATTGAAAAAAGCTCTCTTCGTCTCCTTGGGTCTCCAATCTTTGAGGATTCCTTTCCCATCTTCATTGAGGAAAAAATACAAAATTTCAATGACGTTTCGGAAAGATTGTTCCAAATTAACATGCATTCGGCCATAACCCTAATCCGTTACTGCTGTTTCGGCCCTAAATTAACATATGTCCTTCGCGCTTCGCATTTATGGAAGCACACTAATCTTTTAGACAAAATGGACCAAATTATCCGTCATACATTAACTTTGATCCTAAATGTGGCCATGGACGACCGAGCTTGGGCACAAGCTACTCTTCCCATCCGTATGGGAGGTCTCGGCGTCCGCAAAATTTCTAGTATTAGTTTACCGGCATTCATATCCTCGGTCCACGGTACTGAGAAATTAATCAGGAAAATCCTAGCCTCCACACTGATTAATTTTGACGTGCCGTGCCTCACCGAGGCTATGGATGCCTGGAGACTCGCTTGCCCGAATTCAGATCCGCCCGACAATCCATCTTCCCAGAGACGGTGGGATGAGCCGCTCTGCAGAGTAGTACAGAACAACTTGCTTGACACGTCTGCCACTACTGCGGAGCGCGCGCGCCTGCTGGCTGTGGGTAAGTGGGAGTCGGGTCTGTGGCTTCATGCACTGCCGTCATCGAACCTAGGAACTTTGTTCGACGACACTACGTTCCGCATCGCTGCTTCCCTGCGCCTAGGAGCCCCATGTTGTACTCCTCATCGCTGTCACTGTGGCGAAGTTGTCAACAGCCTCGGACACCACGGCCTGTCTTGCAGCCGAAGTGCGGGTCGCTTAGCGCGGCACGCTAATATTAATGACATCATCCGACGAGCTCTTGTCACCGTCGGCGTTCCAGCTGTATTAGAACCCAATGGCTTGGCACGCGACGATGGCAAAAGACCGGACGGCATGTCCTTATTCCCATGGAAGATGGGTAGGCCTTTAGTGTGGGACGCAACGTGTGTCGATACTCTTGCGCCATCCCATCTTCCTGGCTCGGCGTGCTGTGCTGGCGCTGCCGCTGCGGCAGCGGAAAACCTCAAGCGGCGAAAGTATAATAGCCTTATAGGCAATTATATTTTCGAGCCGTTTGGGGTTGAAACCCTAGGGCCGTGGGGTCCGAGTGCTCATAGTCTGTTCAGTGAAATCTCCAAACGGCTGCTTGACACTTCCCGTGACCCAAGGGCTGGCTTTTACCTTGGTCAGAGGCTAAGCATTGCCATTCAACGTGGCAATGCCGCCAGTCTCTTGGGTACGTTACCAGCCGACAGCGATGCGGAGGAATTTTTCGACGCCTTACTTTAGTTATAGTTAGTTAGTTCTTTAAGTTTTAGTGTTTTATGTAAATAGTTAGTTGTGTTATGTATATATTATCTAGTATTTCTTGTTAATTTAATTTGTTAAACGCATCATTAAATGCATGTAAATATTATCTTGGAAATTACCCCAATTTCATTATAAATTAGCAAATTTACTGCAGAGGTCATGTAATAAACCGGTAAAATTCCCGATAAAAAAAAAAAATGCGGTTGTTATTTTTTTCCTTAAAAATACCACATAAATAGACTCTCAGTATGATTATTAAAAAAACCCTCACGGATCGGATAGGGATTTCGTTACACGCTGTATACATTGTGTTCTATATAGCACCATACATATACTGCAACGCTGACGTACGCGGAACACGGCGCGTACTCCGCGTACTACGTTGCTACGCGGCTTCGCGTACGTGACCGACCGTACGTGACCGACATCAACGTAGGTAAGACGAATTCAGGCCCAAGTTTTAGCCTGCCAGGGTTGCGGGAATGTCCGAAAGGGATACCGGGACCTTGGCAACAGGCAACTGAAGGAACACGGGTGGGTTTTAGTCAGTAAAAGTCTGACATGCCCTTCCGCTCCATCCAGAGCGGGAGAAGTAAGAGTAAAAAAAAAGACCGAAGTTTTAAGACAAACACATTTTCGTAGCATTAAAGAAAATTGCCGGCACAGCCCAGTGTTTATAGTTTCGAAATCTAAGTAATAACATGGAATTTATAGAGTCAAGTTATTTTGCAATGATCATTAATGTTGCTTTTATAATCGCTGCCTGAATCAATGGCTGTAATTATTTTGTGAGCTTAATGGTTAAAATATAATTAAGTATTATTATTTCGATTATTTATTAATTTTTTCTTACCTAAGTATTTACATTTTTTAAGATAAAAATTCAATCAATCTGCCTAGCCTTGTCCCATCTATGTTAGGGTTGGCTTCCAGTCTAACCGGATGCAGCTGAATACCAGTATTTTACATGAAGCGACTGGCTATCTGACCTCCACAACCCAGTAACTGGGTAATACGACACCCCTTGGTAAGACTGGTTGTCAGACTTTCGGGCTTCTGACGACTGAAAAAATAAAAACTTTTTATTTTTTTGGGTTGTGCAGGTCAGATAGGCAGTCCCTCCATATAAAATACTAGTATTATACAACATTATTTTATCTTTTCTAAAAAAAAATCAGCTGTTCCATACATTAGTGTTTACTTAAATCGACAAAATGTATGGAACAGCTGATTTTTTTTTCGCGATTTCAATGTTGGGCCCATAGAAAAAGTTGTTTAAAAAATGAGTACAATGACCCCTTTTCGGGTTTAGCATAAAGAAAAAATAATGTTGTATAGCTACATCCGGTTAGACTAGCAGCCGACTCCAACTTAGTTGGGGAAAGGCTAGGCAGATTGCACATTGATTTTCAACCACAATGGGGTAGCTCTGGGCCTGCATCACACCTGTTGGTAAGTGAGGATCTGCTGAAGGTAGAAGCGAGCTTCACCCGGAATTCTCAATCACAGAGGAACTGGCTATCTTACCACTAACTGCCGAAACACAACAATGCTGTTTACATTGTTGCAGATTAGTAAATGATTACTGCGGTCGGAATTCTTTGAATCTGTTTTTTAAGTTGGTTAAGTATTAATTCGTGGTTTACCTATTTGTAGGGTTTCGCTTTTTTATCGTACTTAGTTTATGAACATAATTATTTTACCTTGATTTAAGTATTATATTTTATCCTAATGAGGTACTTACTTAAATAAGTTTTTATTTGCATCCTAATCTAACCACAAATCATGAAGATAGTTTACGACATACTTACCTAAAAAGACATTTAAACAAAAAACCTCGGGTTTTAATAAAGAGTATTATCATCTAAACTTAAGGTGGATGCGCTAGGGTAGCCAGCGAAATTCTAATTTTCTTACGTTTTTTGCAATTTGCAGGTCAGTATCAGGTTGTATGTTGATCGAAATATTATTTGCGATCGTAACAAACATGGATTTACAGAATTATAATCTTTAGAATCAGCAATACAACTCCTTAAGTTCATATAAGTGCATTGAATGACTATTTCATGAGTTCGTCGTTCAATGCACTTTCATGAACTTGGAGAGTTGTATTGCTGATTCTAATGTTTATAATTCTGTAAATCTATATTTGTTACGGTCGCGAATAATATTTAGATCAACATACAACCTGATACTGACCTGCAAATTGCAAAAACGTAAGAAATTTGAATTACGCGGGCCACTTTAGCGCATTCCCCTTTATAACAAAATGAAGTAAGTAACTCTCTCTTGAGTCTGACCACCGGCAGCCTGGACGCTGATTCTGATGCCGATGGGTTACTATTTTTTATATTTTTGTTATGTTTTATAAAAATACTAGCTGATGCCCGCGGCGATGTCGGTTATTATCTTATTATATACTAAGACCTTACTCGAGAACCACTCTATCCATTGGTGAAAACGGCATGAAAATCAGTGCAGTAGTTTTTGAGTTTATCGCGAACAGGACGATAGACAGACGCGGCGGAGGACTTTGTTTTATAATATGTAAGGATTTAAAATTAAATAAAGGAGAACAAAATGAACTGGCTAGAACAAAAACTGGTAGGTACACAAATTAATTTTATTCATAGACAAAATAAATTGCTTGTAATAAAAAAAAATTAACATAATAGACATAACTATTTTTCTGGTAGACGTAGAAATTAGGTGATTTGGTTAAGATAAAATAATAAGTAGGTATTTAAATTAAATATTCATGTATTTTCGTCTGGAGATGGCGGTCTGCATTGGGATCGTAAAAGCGGAGCGTGACCTTGACTCGCCGTTGCCAGGCAACGATTATTTTTATGTAAAGACAAAATATTTTGTTTTTTTTCTAAGATATTATTACGGACGCTTTTAAAGTTCTGCATCGTTCTTACATGTATAATTTAAACATGAATGATGTACCTACTTAATCAATATTTTGTACACTATATTTTGATTTAAAAAGGTGTCCGTGGAATTTCTTGCACGTTCTTCTCCATAGGTAGGTAGGTACCTACTACGCTTTTAAAATGGGCGGCTTCATCTTTCTGACTGATCAACCCGTTGACAATTTCAAAAGTGCCTGTAATTGGTTTAGGTATTTGAAATACCTACATGCTTTAAGTTTGAGTACGAAAAAATATAGTGATTTAGGGTAGGGAGAAAGGGAAGTCTGAAACCTCATCATGTTTTACAAGAGGGGAAGGCGGGGTTAAAACTTCGCTAAAAAGCATCATGTGATTAATGGACAACCCCTCGGGTAAAAGTTTTCTATCCCAAGGATGAAGCTATGTCTGGAATTTGAAAGACACGCCTTTTTAACCGACTTATTCAAAAAGGAGGAGGTTCTCAATTCGTCTGTATTTTTTTGTTTGTTTGTTACGCGATTACTTCGCGAATTTTTTATTAGGTAGGTCATGCTTCAAAGGTGGTCCTATATAAATTTTATTAACTTTGCTTGCGTAGTTTTTCAGTTAGCTTCAATAATTACGTATTTTTCCCACTTAGTGTATGTAGACGATATTATTATATGTATTATTTGACTCCGTCACTGTTATTTACATAGCAAGGTAGTGGTATTTGAATTTGTGTGGGGTAGGTACCACAACTAAAAAATGAAAAATATTTTTTTTTACAAAAAAAAAACAACCTACTTCCAAAAAAACAATAAAAACGTGAAAAATTACTTTAATTTCGGAAGTCGGTGGCAAAAATCGAAAATTGAAAAGTAAAGACACCGACCGAAATTAAAGTAATTTTTCACGTTTTTAGTCTTTTTTTGGAAGACAGTTGCTTTTTTTTGTTGAAATTTATTTATAATAATCTCATTTAATTTTATGGTACGAACTTATGTATCTCACAGACATAATATTACTATGTTATTTAAGTAATCTTAACAAAAGCTTCCTCAATCCAGTATAACATAATAATATAATAATTAACACGTTATCACATAGGCGGTCTGACATTTCCGTAGGTATAGCAGAGTACCTACAGGGCCGCACTTAGAATGACCTTGATCTGTCAATTACTATTATTTGTGTTTTTAGATGGTCATTATTATGGTAAGGTTAAAACTTAGCGAATTGCCGATGGAATCGAATGGTATTTGACACTAATTATTTAAGAACGGAATCGCTGCGTGTAATAAATTGGAAAATATCTTGTACTGAGAAAATAAATCTAAGTTAACTATAAAAAAAAAATTGAGAATATTTTTTTAAATAAATTCTTAACAAAATTCTTAATAAAGCATTTTCGTTACGTAAAAAAACAGTACACTAATTGAAATATTTTCCTTGACAAACATACGGTTCCATAGCAAACATTTATTTAAACGACTTATCATAAACATTAAGTTAATTATTTACACTCGAAAAATGAACTATTTCGTTTTTGTGCAAAAATAATATTCCGTTGCATGCATTACTTAATTGATTTGTTTGCAATACATAATTCATTTGTTTTTTTTTTGTTTTACTATTAACATGTATTTAATATTACAAACAGCCAACGCACATACCATTATTATTGTCTTCTTTTCATAACAAATTACTAATAAAATTTATTATAAATGAATAATATGAATAAGCATATAAAAACTCAGTTTACACATTGAAGCATCTTTTTTAAGATTGTGCCCAAATGCGGCCCTGTAAAGCATTATGTTTTTTTGACAAGTAAATACCTAGCTTACAATATGTTCTAGGTTTACATAAATTAAACTCAGACAGTTAGTAGGTATAATAACCTAATTATAGAATACGTTCTATAAATTAAAGTTCTCTTTTCGTGTTTGTCTGTATGTCAGCGTTGTTTTTCTAAACCACGCAACAGATTTTGATGAGGTTTTCACCATCGTTTAGAGAATTTATTCCGGAAGGTTTATGGGTATAATACGTTAGTATTAAAATTGCATTTAACTAAAAAAAATCAATGTTTTGTCAAGTCGTAAAAATCATGCGAAACAGGCGGGTCGCTAGTTATTCTATATCTTTATCTAAAGAATCTCGACTCGACAAGTAATTATTTATCGTCTTATGTATATTAAAATGATAATTACCATAAATCTTTGTTTTATGAATGTTTCATTCAGTAGGTATTAATAATCTAGTATTTATTAAATTAATTGATTAACGGCATACAAAGGATTGCATGATGCTTGATTATTATTAGCGGCCACACCCTACAAGGGTGTGGCCGACTAATAAAGGGGTTTAATTTAATCATAGGTAGGTATAGTATATTTATCTCACGAAGTATCGCGCGCATTACTTGTGATTATCAAGTGTACAAACACGCTGTGAATGTGTGTGTAAGCACACGAGGTCTCGGCACAAGATTATACCATCGTCCGAGACAATAGCGCAGTCGGAATTGTGTGTGTATTTTGTGCTGACTCGTCATCACGCACACATTCACAGCGTGTTTGTGCACTTGGTTACCACGAGTAAAGCGCGCGTCACTTCGTGATATAAAAAAACTGTACACACGGCTACACATCAAGCTATACATTTTAAGTATAAGCTGACCTCACACGATGCGAGATCAGCATAAACTGTAAATGTATAGCTTGATGTGTAGCCGTGTGTACGACTGGTACCTACCTGTTAAAGTATAGTAACTATTTAAAATACCTATACTCCATTTGAAATAAGATTAGACGTATAGATAAGCCTTTTTTACATTCCGTTCAACCGATTTTGAATTATATTGCGTTGGTGGCATGACAAATGGCAGCCGCAGTAGATAGTTGGTATTGTGTAACTTTTTTTGCTTTTAATGCTATCCTTATGCCTACGGTATAGAAGTCAAAATCGGTTGAACTGACTGTAAAAGGGTTTGTTTTAATGTCTAATCTTATTTCAAATGGGGTATAGGATGTTAATAAAATGGTTTCCTACCAAGTTGCTAGGTATAATATAGTACAATTCTAGAGTACTTGTTTATAATTCGAATGGCTCTAGGATTTTTGCAAAGGTATATAATATATTGAAAATTTCATGTGTCCTTGTGTTGAAAGTTTCTTCCACCTTGGAGTGTAAATGTGGTGCTGTTCCACAAACGACGGGACACTAAAGCCTCGTACAGACTGGCGCGACATCACGGGTGCGACAAGGGCGCTGCCTGTCGTGCCCTCGATATCGCGCCAGTTTGCACGGGCCTTTAAGAGGAAAAAGGGTCGGTCCCCTCTCCATACAAACGCTATCGCCTGCTTTCTCTCTGGTTTATGACATTAGAGAGCAATATTTTTTTACAGTAAAATAAATATCAACTAGTCCTATACCCCTATGTTTTCCGTTTTGATGATACATTAACTGTAGAAGCACTAGAACCCTTAGAAAATGCTCAACATTGCCTGTTTAGACCGCTGTCATCAGAGACCGAAAGTTTAGTCTAGTACAAATTTTAGACCTATTCATGAAAAAATAAAAACATAGGGGCACAGTAAATATCCTTCTTATTCAATTTATAAAATATCTTTAAAATTGGTCCAATATTGGAGGAGGAAATAGACGAGAGCCGAACCTCGAATTATGACTTTTTGTATTGAGAAAAGACTGATCCATTTTTATTTTTATTTTTTTTGGGTGGGAAATCATCAAATGCCTTCTCCCGCTCTGGGCGGAGCGGAAGGGCGTGTCAGACTCTTACTGACTAAACCCACCCGTGTTCCTTCAGTTGCCTGTTGCCAGGGTCCCGGTATCCCTTTCGGACTATTCCGCAACCCTGGCAGGCATCGACCCCGTCAGGTGTGCTGACATCTTTTTGAGGCGCGCGTGGAACACGACGCGCCATCGACCCGGGCCTGGTCCTTATCGGACGGCGAGCTACCCATTGCTCGCCATGCGCAAGGTCGCGCCTATGGTGGCCGGGAATCCGCCTGGGATTCCCGACGCCCAGGGTGTCTCCAGCGGCGGCGGTTAGGGGCGTGAGAGCGCAGGCTTTGCCTCTACCTCACGCGTTCCACCTCCTCCTTCGCGAGCATCACTGCTTCGCAGAAGGAGGTGATCGCCTCCCATGCCCTCTCGCTCCGTACCATGGCCTGGACCAGGGCCGGACGCGAGAGGTCAGTGCCGCCAAAAGACTGACCCTATTTCCTCTTAATGGGAACTGATGGACGCTAGTGATGACGGACGCCAAACACGTAGCCGAATTCTAGGCCGAGCTCATTTAGATTACCATAGATACGCTACAAAGGCCTATCTACTTCAAAAACATTAACACACTCGCCAATTAAAAGAAGAAAAAAATAACCGCTACATTGCAAGGTCATCGGAAACTACATCCTATGTATTCTCACAAAACGCACACTTCACGCACTCGACCTTCAAGTAAAAATGAAAACAAAAATCCACAACAATTTCATACCGGTTTAACAGTAGTGTAGTGCTAACATGAGTACGGAAAACATAGGACAGTTCCGGAGATATTGTCGTGTTGTGGCGGAAGTGAGAGACTTAAACTCCACGAAAAAGGTCGATACAGTTATGTAAGTACTATGTTCAGGCCCTTTGTACTTGGCACGGTTTCTTTCCGGTTCGCCGTATCAACAACAACGTAGAAAAAACGTGTCTGTCGACATGCTTCCATTGTAATACATACAACACTGATAACGTGTCGACTAAACGCGGCAAATAAACGGTAGTTTTTCACGGCAAGAAAAACGTGTGTGTACAAAGGGCCATATTCATAATATATACAACATTAGTTTTTCAACTTTTTTATATGGGACCAACCTGGAAATCGCGAAAAAAAAATCAGCTGTTCCATACATTTTTTTGTTCACTTATATCGACAAAATGTATGGAACAGCAGATTTTTTTTTGGGTTTAGCATTAACAAAAACTATTGGTGTATATTACACACTCCCCGAAAAAAAAATGTTTTGTTAAATAAGATCGAGAATTCGAGAACTAATTGAAGATGTTTGAAGAAGATAATTATAGTATTTTTATCTCAAGACGAGCGACCCGCTCCTGTTTCGCATGGCTTTTACACTTTACCAAAACATTGAGATTTCTTAGTTATTATATGTAATTTTAATAGTAACGTACTATACACATAAACCTTCCGGAATAAATTCTCTAAACGATGGTGAAAACCTCATCAATGTTGCGTGGTTTAGAAAAACAACGTGTACATACAGACAAATAGGAAAAGCGACTTTAATTTTATAATATTATGTAGTCAATAGTTTGTCAGCACAACAACTTAAATAACGCAATGAATGTAGTTGAACTGTCTACTGAAAGCCATTGCTACTGTGAGTGGTTACGCAACTACCCTGCTGGAAATGGATTACCGTAGAATCAACTGATTTCAGATTTCCCGATAAAATTAAATAAGCAAGTCCCGCTAAAAATGTCCTAGAAATTGAAATTGTTAATCTGGAAACCCTCTAGGTTATAAGATCAGTGCACTGGAAGTACCGGTTTCTTATACAGGTTGATTGGAAGCTGGGTGCAAAGCCTTATAAGAACAATAGAGGCTATTTTATGAAATCAAAAAATGACGTAAACTAAAAAAGAAAGAAAAATTGTTTATTCTAACTACCTACGCAAATTTTTCAAATTTAATAAATTTTCAAAGACTTTAAAATTGTCTAATATTTCTTTTCAACTTTAACGAGGGCACTCTTGGCAATTACCCGACAGAAATTGGGTTAATTATAAAAAAAAAAAAAAAATTAAGTAAAAAAAAAAAAATTGTTCTTCTTCTTCGTATGCTCAAAATTGTGTCAACTATTACCCCCATAAGACTATGCACCTAGCTTCCAATCACCCTGTATACCTAGATTTACAAGTAGGTACCAGTTATTTGTATATACGAATGTAACCTACTACCTATAATGTTGTATATACGCTGTTAAGTGTCAACTGAGGTCGTTGCTTCGTTCCGTGTGCGATCGCCGCGAGCTACATTGGCAAGTAGTGTTTACGATAGTAATGACTCTCGCAGACAGGCGCGACCCAACACCAGTAGAACAATTTCCGTGAAGTTTTCATAGAAATTGCGTCGCGACTGTTTCGAGCCTTTATAAGGTATTTAGTAAGTAAGGAAATAAAATAGGCTTAGTTGATTGATATTGCGGAAATTGCATAAAGTAATAAAGCAGTGACTCACTTTTTAGGGTTCCGTACCCAGAGGGTAAAACGGGACCCTATTACTAAGACTCCGCTGTCTGTCCGTCTGTCACTAGGCTGTATCTCATGAACCATGATAGTTAGACAATTTAAATTTTCACAGATGATGTATATCTGTTGCCGCTATAACAACAAATACTAAAAAATCAAATAAATATTTAAGGAGGCTCCCATACAACAAACGAGTTTTTTTTGCCGTTTTTATAGATAATGTTACGGAACCCTTCTTGCGCGAGTCCGACTCGCACTTGGCTAGTTTTAAATATTAGCGATAACATTGTACTTAATTACGGCAGCGGAAAGCCAGTTAAGTTCATTTTTATCATCATCATCTTTATCAGCCTACAGCAGTCCACTGCTGGACATAGGCCCCTCAAATCGCACCCCATTCAGCTCGATTCTCGGCAACTCTCATCCAGTTGCTACCAGCCACCCTGCGAAGATCGTCGCTCCACCTAGCCTGAGGGCGTCCTACCTTACGTTTGCCGATTCGCGGTCTCCACTCAAGAACACGTCTACCCCAACGGTCATCGGTTCTACGGCTAATATGGCAGGCCCATTGCCATTTCAGCTTGTTTATTCTGTGAACTATGTCGACAATTTTGGTTCTCTGATTCGATCCCCAAGCATGAGACATGAGATACTCCATGCCCGTTCCAAAGCTCCCTGAGTGACCTTGAATTTATGAACCAGCCGTACCGTCAGTGTCCCGTACGTTTTGGCTCCGTTAAATAAGTTCAGTAATCAATTTCGACGACACGATTGGCGCAGTGGCTGAGCGATGGACGGCTGCGCAACGTGTCGCGGGTTCGATCCCCGCACGGAACAAATATTTGTATGATCTGCAAGAAGTCGTTCCGGGTCTGGGTGTTAGTGTATGTGAGTTTCTATGTTTGTAAACGCACCCACGATACAGGAAGAAATTCCTAGTGTGGGGAACGTTTTCAAAAAAAAAAAAAAAAACCGAAGTCTCTCATGATATTTGTCAGTAGTTTTACTGAGAGCCTTGTACTCACTGTTTGAAAGCTTGTTCGAGTCTTTAATTAAGGGCGAATTTCACCAATAAAACTGAACGCGATGCACAACGCACGCAAAACATTGTGTTTATGGGTACATGCAACGGTTCAGGGTTTGTGGTGTTATTTAAAATTAAGTTGGTATGTTTTCTTATAAAAACGTCTGATAAAATTGGGACTTTGACCTTCACTATCTCCGTAACCAGACGGTTCCCATATAATGGTCCAGAACAAAAAAATGATCACAATGACGGGAATAAACAAATGACTTTCGGCTTAAGTGTCTTTATACACCCGTTATACTATCATCATCTGCCTAGTCTTTTCCCAACTATGTTGGGGTCGGCTTCCAGTCTAACCGCAAAAAAGCATAATCAGCCTATAATGTTCCCACTGCTGGGTCACAGGCCTCCTCTCTTCGAGAGGGCTTTTAATCTACCACGGGGGCCCAGTGCGGGTTGGTAGATCACATGTCTTCGAATTTTTTTGGTTCTAGGACATGCCGGTTTCCTCGCGATGTTTTCCTTCACCGTTTTGAGAGCAGTGGCGATGAAATAATTTACACAAAGTAAAGCGCCTGTCAGGGTTCGAACCTACGACTTACAACTCGTAAGTCGTGGCCGTTACCACTAGGCCACCATTGCTCTCAGTCTAACCGGGTGCAGCTGAATACCAGTATTTTACATGGAGCGACTGCATATCTGACCTCCACAGCCCATTAAGTGGGTAATACGATACCCCCGATACGGGTGTATCGGGGGTATCTGTATTACTTACTTATTTACTTTGATTTATTAAGTTTTGCTGTCTAATCATTCACTCTCAAGTATGGGAGCCCATTATCTATCTTGCCTACAGTAATTCCTAGACTTTAGATACAACAAAAGTAGCAGAAACAGGTGCAAAAACACGCTCGAGTCTGGCAAAGGTGTTGTAAGACCCTGAAGGTTGCGCCGCACACCGTTCGGAATGACAGAGGTTGCGCAACCAAGAGCGATACCCTGACGAACTGGCGCATATTTTCCTTTTATTACCAGCAGGAAAATGGCTTAGTCGAATCTTAATTGGATTTATGAATGGCGAAAAAGATGCTGTATTACCATCACAAGTTTGAATTAATGAACAGCTGATCGATTCTGTTCCAATCTCAATGTGAAAACGTAGTTTTAAGTTACCTGTCATTCCACCTATTGCTAGGGATTTCAACGGGTGACAGCTCACTACACCTATGTTTATACGGTGAGTTATTTAGGTATTTGCATTATGTACACACGGTTACACATCAAGCTGTACATTTCCAGTTTATGTTGGTCTTGTATAGGATTTCGGTACAATGCAAAGTCAGCTTATACTGGAAATGTATAGCTTGATGTATAGCAGTGTGTACAGTATCATCAGCGCTACCATACCAAAGATATTAGGGTCGGCTTCGAATGTCATTTCAACGTCATTCTATTAATTTGTTATTTTTAACTGACTTCTTCAAAAAGGAGGAGGTTCTCAATTCGTCTGTATGTTTTTTTTTGTGTGTGTTTGTTACGCGATTACTCCGCCAATTATGAATCAATTTTGATGATGCTTTTTTTGTTTCGCACCAAATGAGATGTTCCTGTTTTTGCTATGATACTGATTTGACATTGACACACTGCATTTAAAGTTGCTATCATTGAAAAGTAGGGTGTTCCGCGTGTTGCGAAAGTTAATTACCTCAAAAGATAAGATACTTTAATCAAAACGGAGGAATTGTAACATCCTGTTAATAATAACCTCATAATAACAAGCTTCATCCAGGAGCTATTGGCTAAGTCATTACAGCGGCACGGGTCGATCCATCAGGTTAAGCAACGCTTGTCGAGGTTGCTCGTGGATGGGTGACCATCTTTACATACCGAGACTCCTCCATGCCTCGGAAAGCACGTTAAGCCGTTGGTCCTGGCTGTCATTCGTGGGTTGACAGTCGTTACGGATCGTCAGAAGCCCAAAAATCTGACAACCAGTCTTACATAGGGGTATCGTATTACACAGTTACTGGGTTGTGGACATCAGATAGGCAGTCGCTCCATGTAAAATACTGATATTCAGCTGCATTCGGTTAGACTGGAAGCCGACCCCAACATAATTGGGAAAAGGCTATGAGGAGATTGAAACAGGTGAAGTTGGAACTCACGAACATGACCTCTCGTTCATTAGGCTATAGTCCACAATCACGTTTCTGAAAGCTGCACATTGATACCATCAGATGTATTTTCCTGTCCTATTGTTAATCCTTGGGTTAATCCCATAACTGTTGCTATGCAAATAAATCATTATTCTGCCCTTAATTAGAATTAGAAGAGAGAGGAGCTCATGGCGCATGGCTCGGAGTAACAGCCGCACGGGTCGATCCATCAGATTCAGCTACGCTTGCCGGGGTTGGTCCGTAGATGGGTGACCATTGTCACATATCGAGACTCCTCCGTTTCTCGGAAAGCACGTTAAGCCGTTGGTCCCGGCTGTCATTTGTGGATCTTTGTCAGTCGTTACGGGTCATTAGAAGCCCGAAACTCTGACAACCAGTCTTACCAAGGGGTATCGTATTACCCAGTTACTGGGTTGTGGAGGTCAGATAGGCAGTCGCACCATGTAAAATACTGGTATTCAGCTGCATCCGGATACACTGGAAGCCGACCCCAAAATAGTTGGGAAAAGGCTAAGCAGATTGATTGATTTTTTTTTGGTCGGCGGAACATGTCCTTTTCTTCCATACTTCTCTATTAGCCGTCATCTCGCTAGTCAACTCCTTTCTATCTTAGCTCTAGTTACTCCCTATAACATCAGCTATCTGCCGGTGAAAGTCCCGTCAAAATCGGTCCAGCCGTTTCGAAGATTAACCGGGAAAGACGATATACAACATTTTAAAAAAATGTTTTTTTTTGTTTTAATTATTGCATATACTTTCATATGCATTTAGTAAAAAACTGTTATTTAGAGACATTACAAACAGACACTTCAATTTTATTTATTTGTATGTAGTATGTACCTACCTATGTATAGTATAGAAGATGTATAGATATGTATAGATTTTCTCCTTTTTTACAAGAACACTCATCATAATTTGTTTCGTCTGTTTACCCCAATGGTAGAATGGTTAGGCAGAGATGAAGAATATGCAGACATTTTCGCCCCGAATACCAGCTTTCGACAAAAAAGTCAAAGGCAAAGTCAAATAATTTCTTTCAAATAGGCACATTAAAGGCACTTTTGAACGTCAAAAACAGAGAAATATAACTGATTCTAGTCGCCCCTTCCAAAGGGTAGTTTTCGTATGGAGAAGAATGGGCAAGAAACACACCTTTAAAAAAATGTTTTACAATATTTGGTATACATAAGACGATGCACAATAAGACGATGCACCGAGAATACATTACTGTACCACAATAGGTAAAAATGAATTGAAAATGGAGCAATGACTAATAAATTATGCAACAATAAATAGTTCGGATAAGTGGAAAGAGAACGACATTATTCTGCAAAAAATACAAGTCCGATCGTATATTTAATAAAAAAATATCCAATTAAAAAGTACATAAACAAAGTGGTAGGTATTGTAAATGTAAATCATGGTCAACAAACGGTTAGGTAACTCGCGGTTACTGACCTACGACAGCTGCGCGAGGGCCGTCTGTGGAGTCGATTGTCTGTTGTTTTATTTTATATTAGTTTTGATTGTGGCTTTGCTTGCGTTGATTAATGAAATGTAGATTTCAAATTGTGTTTTCAATATACATTATGAGGATTGGAGTAGGTATTATTTAATTTTATTAAACAACTTATTGTTACAAAATACTGGTATTCAGCTACATCCGGTCAGACTGGAAGCCGACCCCAACATAATTGGGGAAAGGCTAGGCTGGTTGATTTTTTAACTTATTGTTACAAAATGTTTGCATGAAACTAATAGATTAGATTCAAAAAACGAACTGAAATGAACATTTTATTTCCATTTTTAATTTTTTACAAAGAGGGTACAGTCACAAGAACTAATATGTATACACTTAGCGACTTTTAAAAGTGATTTCCTCCTACCGTATTGATTGTAATTTTATGTTATAACGAACATAGTATTTTGGAACCCATATTATGATGAAATAAGTATCAACTCAAAGTAGCAATCGTTATTCCACGAGAAAATCGTTATTGAATTTTGTTAAAAAACTACCTACCTCACTATTAAAATACGAAAAAATTATACTCACTTGTCAAATTGTTGACGTCTGCATGACAGCTAAAGAACAAACAATTCTAATTCCACTTTTATAACTACACAAAAAACAATAAACAATCTTGACACATAAATAATTCGAAAAAAAAAACAAATCACAGCCGTCTCCACGCACGTCGCTGTCCACTGGCCAGTCGCGTATTTTTGACAGGCCACTATTACCCAAGTAGGTCAGGTTCATTCACAATTCTTATACTTTTTTTTCCAGGCTAAGGTCTTTGCTATTATTATACCACTGCTGTGCACCGTTATCAAATAATAATAATAATAGACGTATAATTATTTATTTTTTAACCTCGCGAATTTTTGGTACGTGTATATAATTACTTACTTATTTTATTTTAATTTGGCATTCGTTCTTGTATGATGTATTTACATTGAAGGTACTGAAGTTTTTTTTTATGACCGGCTAGACCTACCTACCTATGTTTATACACAAATAATATGAATAGGCCACATTTAAGTGTTTTTATCTGTATTGTTATTGTTCAAACAATACTAAATTGTTTTATAATTATGTACCTATCTAGCTAATTTGTCGCGATTATTTAGCCGCTAAATCATTGCGAGATTACACCACACCTTCTCGCTCGCAAATCGCCAGTGTGTGTTAGGCCCTCTATGCGATTAAAATAGGTAATTTCTCAGTATGAATGAACTAACTAACCAGTTTCGTGTGAACAATACAATCACGTAGTTTTTTATTGATAATTGACCATTTTGTAAACTATGTCGAACTTATCGTTGATTATCATTGAATTAACTTGGATTTGTTTTTATTAAAATTCTTGTAATAATTATGTAAAAAAATTAGGGACAATGGTCTTATTCTGAAAACTTAATTAAAATCGGTTGAGTACTTTTTGAGATTAGCGCTTGCAAACAGACAGACAAGGTCGTCTAAATACTTTCAGTTTTTTCTAATGTTTATTCTTTTACTGTTGTACGTACATCAATCAATCTGCCTAGCCTTTTCCCACCTATGGGTTGGCTTCCAGTCTAACCGGATGCAGCTGAATACCAGTATTTTACATGGAGCGACTGCCTATAATATGACCTGCACAGCCCAGTTTCTGGGTAACACGCAAAATTAATAGTTTATCAAATTGACACACTCTGTAACATTTACGTCAATTTGCCGTGATAAAGCCATTTCCTACAATTGTCAAAGAATGGCAGTTCTGATTTGAATAATACAATATATTGTGGCGGCATCTACGTGCCACATGCGAACTACGCATCACACTGACGTCACGCAATATCCTGCATATACAGCAAGTAATAAAAACTCCATCCTATCCGAAAGAGGCACATAAGTACTGCAATAACAATACCAGTGTTTTTTATTGAAAATTTTAAAGTTATTGCAATTTGAAATTCACATTTTTAGTACCAAAATTACCCCAATTTCATTGTAAATTAGCAAATTTTCTGCAGAGGTCATATGTTATGACTTGTAGACACCCGCTAGGGCGACGCGGACGGCCGTCCGCGCCCCATGCAATAAACCGGTAAAATTCCTGATTGAAAAAAAAACTTTTTTTTTTTCGTTTCCCAAAAAAAAATACCACATATGTAGACTATCAGTATTTTTTTTATATTTTTTTATATTTAATTCACAAAACTGATGTACAGTCACAAGTGCTATAAAATAGATACAAGACAATAAGTCTGACTGACATCTACTAGATGTGAATCTAGCATGCATATCCTAAGTAACACTTACAATTGAAACGTATCATTTAAACAACAACAAAAAAAAAAGTTGAAAAAATCCCACAAACTGAATACATGGAAACAGGTTCGGGAAAAATAATAAAATTAATTTAAAAAAAAAAACTTATATCTACAATTACACAATTAGATCTTTAAGTATGATTCTTAACAACACCCTCACGGATCGAACAGGGTTTTTGTTTCACGCTGTATACAACGTACGGAGAGCAACCGTCGGGCAGTTGCAAACCACACACAACTCCCGTCTTGTCTGAGGATTCTCCCTTTTCTATACGGGGATGAATGAATTTTACACCCTGTTCAAAGTCAAAGTCAAATAATTTATTTCAAATAGGCACATATAAGGCACTTTTGAACGTCAAAACAAAGAAATAGAACTGATTCTAGTTGCCCCTTCCAAAAGGTACCTAGTTTTCGTATGGAGAAGAATGGGCAAGAAACTCCACCGTTACTCTTTTAAAAAATGTTTTACAATATTTTGTATACATGAATTACCTATATAATTATATGTGAAGACGATGCACCTACAATAAAATAAGATTACTGTACCACAAAAGGTAGAAAGGATTATAAATGGAGCAATGACAAGTACAATAATTATGTAAAATACCTTCCTCATACCTACCTCTATAAGGCCGGCCACATACACACGGAATTCCGAATTATCGATTCGGAATTTCAACCAATCCATACACAAACCTGGCCACAGACAAGGAATTTCGAATCGGATATAATTTCGAACGGAGAACTACTGTTCGTGTACGAGTACATGAGTGAGAGATACTCGATTTTTTAAAATTCCGAATCGATATTTCGAAACGGAATCCCGTTTCGGAATTCCGTATATACTTAATTTCCCTGACTTATGTATAGGTAAGTAAGTTAGTAGTCTTCGTGCCAATATTAAAGAAGTTATTAGGTTCTCTTCAAAGTCTTAAAGATACCATCTATCCTTCGATTTTAATTAATGGTTTCATTTATCAGTTTTATCAGAGTTTCTCTAACGGAGTCAAGACCGACAAATTGTATTTATTGCAACATTGTTTCAGGACGATCAATCTCTGTTAAACATAATTACCTATTTATTATTTTGTTGCTCTTTGACATGCTGCAAAGGACTAATGTCTTGTTTACAAAGAGTTGTCTATAATTTTCAAGTCAAATAATTAATAATTGCAAATTATGATAAATTATAGTCGTTTAGTTAGGTCGACCGAGCATAAACATATCGTCCAGCAAGCGTAGCATGACGCTTTCTATCTCTACGAAGAATAGAATAGCTTTTTCTATACAAAATGACATTTCGTTTCTTCATTTTTGACATCGCACCGTAGAAATCCTTCTACAATCTGTCATTTTGTCTTTCGTTTCTAACGATCTTTGTCTAGGTCTTTTTTTAAGTAGACTATTTCGGAAGAAAGTTTTCTACTCAAACTGTCAAAATCACACTGACAACTGATATTTGTCTAACGTAGTGAAGACAATTTGATTTTGGAATCGCCAGTAGAAAACTTTCTACTCGACGGCCTCAAAGTATAAACGGTTATCGAAATACCAAGGAAATAGTGAAGGCCAATATTACTGTGAAATTGTTTGATCCAAAAAACGGTACTTCGACACTTTGAGAAAAATTGGTGTAATTGACGTGACTTAAAATCAGTAAAAATTTAGAATCAAATAGAAAAAAACCTATGACAAAACAAAGAATTTTGAGTCGAATTATGTAAAAGAGTGAATTTCGTAAAAAGTGCAGTTGACTCTTTCTACTTTGCTGCCGTCGTACTGTCTACATGAAACGTCATTTTTCTCTTCTCTTCCGTCGACAAAACGGTGCTCATGCTACTACGCCTACAGGTATACCAATGTTGTATCTCATTCCCGAGGCTGGGAAAATAGTGAAAACAAATTTTCCCAGTTATGAGACCTAGCTAGATCGATTTTTCGCCCCCGTGAACCCTTATATTGCAACTTTCATCGAAATCGTTAGAACCGTTTTCGAGAATGTGATTACAAATAAATGTATATAGGTAAAAATTGCTCATTTAATGGTATATTTTAAATGGATAAAGAGGATTCTATGTGTGTGTGTGTGTGTGTGTGTGTGTGTAGGGGTATATTTTCCCACCTGTTCAGGTAGGATATGGTATATATAAATTTTATTACAATGTGTATTTTCCTTAAGCAAACAAATGATTTGATTTGATTTATTAATGCAGTCAAATAACTCAATATACTTATTGCATTGCATCCATGGCCTACCGTAATTTAAACATGTTTAATATCAGATATAATTTGATTCATTCTGACGCAAGAAGCCAGTTTTGTAACATCATTGCATTATGATAATCATGTTATTGCACTTAATAAGTGCAATAAAATAATACCTATGTTTATTACTTCCTCATAGTTTCCAAGCGGTTTATGATTCCAGGTATATAAAATACTAGCTGTGCCCCGCGGTTTCACCCACTTAGATGTCGATCCAGTGGGAATATAGGCATAAAACGTATCCTATGTCCTATTCCAGGTCATGTCTACCCGTGTGCTCATCCTCTCGTCTCTAGAGTAGGGAACGTCGCGGAGGCGCGGCGCCGGCGTCGAACGGTTCGCGTATTGCATTTTTATATCGTGATATCTTCGAAATTAAATGTCCGATTCGAATGAATTAAAAAGTATTTTACTGCTACATAAATACCCTTGATGTTAAAACTTTTTATTTCAATAAGGATTAATATTATGTCGATAAAACTCCTTCGCAAATAATGCATTAACTTCGAAAAAATTTGATTACCATAAAAAAGGCTATAGTGAGTCAATCTTAAAAGATAGACATATGCTGTCGCGGACTTTTTTTTTGAACTTTTAAAGAGGAACAATTCCATCGTACATGATATTTTCGTAACTTAAACCGTTTACGCAGCGCACGCAACGGAAGCTCTCAAAACGCAATAATTTTTCCCGTTTTTGCAAGATTTTTCAAATATGCTCCGCTCCTGTTGGTCGTAGCGTGATGTTATATAGCCTACAGCCTTCCTCGATAAATGGACTATCTAACACAAGAAGAATTTTTCAAATCCAACCAGTAGTTCCTGAGATTAGCGCGTTCAAACAAACAAACAAACTCTTCAGCTTTATAATATAATATTAGTACTTATAGATAAGTACTTGGTCGACCGAGCTCTACTCGGGTGAAAATAGATAAACATATCGTCCAGTTATGCTATTCTGTAAAAATCTCACCGTGAAAACTCAGGTGAAGTGAGCTTGGAGTGAACTGCCACTGCCTTAGCATCAGTAGTGCTATTATGTAAAAATATCACCGTGAATACTAAGGTGAAGTGAGCTTGGAGTAAACTGTCACTGCCTTAGCATCAGTAGGTATCGATGACAATGACAGCTCACTCCACGCTCACTTCACTTAAGTTTTCACGGTGAAATGGTTACAGAATAGCAATGCAGTAGGTATCGATGTCAATGACAGTTCGATCCACGCTCACTTCACCTAGGTTTTCACGGTGAGATGGTTACAGAATCGCATTGCAGGTACCTATACCAACGTTGTATCACATTTCCGAGGCTGTGAAAATAGACAGATCGAATTGTCCGAGATAATTATAAGACCAGCTAGATGGATTTTTCGCCCCACAAACCCCTATACTGGGTGTTAGGGTAGACACCGTTATCCTTGAAACTAGTGGTTTGGTGTCATCTATAATATACTTTTTCCATGGGACCAACTTTGAAAACGCAAAAAAAAAATCTGCTGTTCCATACATTTTGTCGACTTAAGTGAACACAAATGTATGGAACAGCAGATTTTGTTTACGCGATTTCATGGTTTGTTGCGGTGTCTACCCTAACACCCTGTATATTGCAACTTTCATCGAAATCGTCAGAGCTGTTTTTGAGAATGTGAAATATTTCAAAATAAGTATACAATGTCGCCCATGGGCATGTAACCGCCCGTATTTTTCTGAATATTTATGAAAAATTATCGAAAATTGCACGTTAAGCCGTTGGTCCCGGCTGTCATTCGTGGATCTTTGACAGTTGTTACGGGTCGTCAGAAGCCCGAAAGTCTGACAACCAGTCTTACCGAGGGGTATCGTATAACCCAGAGTTACTGGGTTGTGAAGGTCAGATAAGCAGTTGCTCCATGTAAAATACTGGTATTCAGCTGCATCCGGTTAGACTGGAAACCGACCCCAACATAGTTGGGAAAAGGCTAAGCAGATTGATTGAGTTTGTTTGATACGCTTTCACGCTAAAACGGCTGAACATAATTTGGATGAAATTTGGTACATGGGTATATCATGACCTGGATTAGGGCATAGAAGGCTTTTATCCCAAGATTCTCACAGGATCGAGACTTATACGGGTGAAACCGCGGGACGCAGCTAGTTAATTATAATGAGTAGCCAATTGAGCAGGTAATAAACAACAATAATGAATACTTCACGCATTGCTCGATGGCTATTAATGCTTAATTCATGGCTAAGCACACGCCTAAGTTAATATTACTGTCTAACACAAAAAGCGAAGTAACCCAAGGCTTTAGACTCAGACCACACAAGTTACATCTACAATTTATTAACTCCAATCGCTCGGTGTGGTAACACGTCGCGTTCTGGTTTGCAATTGGTCAATCGTCATCCTGAGGCCTCGTTGAGAGGTGAAACATGTGTCGATTTCTTACAGGGTTTTTTAGGACTCTTGAAGAATAGTCAAGCGGAATAGGTTACTAAATATATCTACGTCTATTGTATTTTATAATGGATTTCCGCAAAGTCACGCCTGAATCAATTAACTATCCATACAGCATAATCAGCCTATAATGTTCCCACTGCTGGGACACAGGCCTCCTCTCTGTGAGAGGGAGTGGGCCGTAATCTACCACGCGGGCCCAGTGCGGGTTGGTAGATCTAGACTCTATACAGAATGCAACAAAAAGTCTGTCCTATCCGAAAGGGGGCGCCTAGGTACCGCAATCATCATCTGCCTAGCCTTTTCCCAACTATGTTGGGGTCGGCTTCCAGTCTAACCAGATGCAGCTGAATACCAGTATTGTACATGGAGCGACTGCCTATCTGACCTCCACAACCCAGTAACTGGGTAATACGATACCCCTTGGTAAGGCTCGTTGTCAGACTTTCGGGCTTCTGACGACCCGTAACGACTGTCAAAGATCCACAAATGACAGCCGGGACCAACGGCTTAACGTGCTTTCCGAGTCACGGAGGGGTCTCGATATGGTCACCCATCCACGGACCAACCCCGGCAAGCGTAGCTTAACCTGATGGATCGACCCGTGCGGCTGTTATTACGTAGCCACGAGCTCCTAGGTAACGCAATAACATTACAATAAAGTAATCAACTTTTTTTTTTGTGTATTTAATAAAGTTATTGCTATTTAAAATTCACGTTTTTGGTGACAAAATTACCCCAATTTCATTATAAATTAGCAAATCTACCGAGGTCATATGTTTTGACTTGTAGACACCCGCTAAATGACGACCGCCCTCGCCCCATGTAATAAACCGGGTAAAATTCCCCATTGAAAAATAAATTGGCAAACATTTTTTTCTTAAGAAAAAAAAAACACAAATGGACTCCCAGTATGATTCTTAAGAGGAAATAGGGTCGGTCCCCTCCCCATACAAACGTTCCCGCCGAGGAAATAGACGAGATCTTAACCTCTTTTGTATGGAGAAAAGACCGACCCTATTTCCTCTTAGAACAACATCCTCACGGATCGGACAGGGCTTTCGTTACACGCTGGTATAGGTAATTCGGTAGCGACGGGCAATTCTGGAATTGCTTAGATTTTTTTTCCTTACCTGCCGGAGAAATAGGAAAACTTCAGAAGGAACTAAGAAGCCCGAAAGTCTGACGTATCGTGTTTCCCACTAACTGGGTTGTGGAGTTCAGATAGGCAGTCACTCCATGTAAAATACCGTAAGACAGGCTGCATCTGGTTAGACTGGAAGCCGACCCCAACATATACAAAAAACAACAACAACAACTAACAACTTATGGACAAATTTAGGTCTGTTTTTTTTTTTTTTTTTTATACATGTAAGTTTGAACACCGTTCTCACTCAAACCATGGGTAGTTGACTTAACTATAAAAATAAATGACCGAATAACAACAAAAAAACCATTATGTTCATTAAAAGATTTTAAAAAGTTTCTATCCGACACCGTGCTCGCAAGCGAAACAGCTGACTGACTGAGGGAGGGGTCGCGCTCGCGGCCGGTCAGTTCACGTCCCGCGACCCCCACCCGTGTTGAGCCGCAAGTTCGTTGCCCTAGCGCATAGGTGAAAGGGTGAAATACTCGAGTAGTAAAATGTAATTAAAAAAATAGAAGAAAAAAGTCGTCATTTTCCATTGATTTTACGTTCTATAAATGACACCAAACCACTGGTTTCAAGGATAACGGTGTTTACCCTAACACCCTGTATATCTAGTTGGAAAAAGCCTACAGATGATGAAGGTTTAAATGACATTGATGGTTGTGTATCGTCATCAACTCATCACAGTTATCGATTTTAGTTAGCAGTCAACTACATTCGTGTAATCTAGCCGTTAGAGTTTCCTTCAATGAAATCACAGCACATTCCTACCCAGTAATTTTATTGATGGTCAATTGGACCTATTATTCAATAAATATACTCTTGTGAGCTATTCAGGACGAATTGATGCTGTTGAATAACAACTATTTATTAGGTTGTTCGACCAATAGAATGTCTGGCATGATTTGAAGAGGCTACGACTTATTATTGGTATATAGGAGACGTTTTACACTTGAGGCTCTTAAGGCCGTACCCTACCTCAGATTTTATCTCGCTCGCACTATACTACTCGCGGTCTGAGTGAGAGCGAGACGGAATGTGGTGCTGGCGGCTCTCAAGCCTCAAATAATTTAGGTAGGTAATTGCTTTTAACGGCGAAAATAATGGTAATTAAAACAAAAAAAATAACATAATCGCGATTAGATAGCTTAGCTTGAGCGCCAAATGAACTGTCAGCTTCCCCCATCGAGCCGATTCTACAAGCGTTCTCCGTCAGTCGTTTCTCCTTTGGACTGATCACCAACTGGACGTTACGTATTTGAGAGATTCGTCGTTAGAACGTTTCACGTATGGATGTTTCGCCGACAGAATGGTTCGCCTTTGTTTGTTTCGACGACAGGACTTTTCAACTATGGAATATTCGCCGTTGTTTCAGGTATCTCAATCCTAAACGTATATTTCATTGTTCACAGATAACCAGTGATGGGTTCCCTGCCTCGGGTCTCCGTAGTTAACGGCGCCCGCACCCTGGTGCCGGCCGCCCCGCTGTCGAAGCATCTCGCTCATCTTGCTGACAGTGACAGCACTGCGCTGGTATATGCTGGTAAGTGTACATTTCACCATGGGCCATGGGCTCCCTGCCTCGGTTCTTTATTGGCCACCGGGCATTTGCTCACAGGGTCCCTTACTTACTTAAGAGGAAATAGGGTCGGTCTTTTCTCCATACAAAAAGTCATAATTTGAGGTTCGGCTCTCGTCTATTTCCTCCTCCAATATTGGACCAATTTGAAAGATATTTTATAAATCGAATAAGAAGGATATTTACTGTGCCCCTATGTTTTTCTTTTTCATTAATAGTTGTCAAATTTGTACAATAGACCTCTGATGACAGCGGTCTAAACAGGCAATTTTGAGCATTTTCTGAGGGTTCTAGTGCTTCTACAGATAATGTATCATCAAAACGGAAAACATAGGGGCATAGAACTAGTTGATATTTATTTTACTGTAAAAAAAACATTGCTCTAGGGTCATAAATCAGAGAGAAAACAGGCGAGAGCGTTTGTATGGGGAAGGGACCGACCCTATTTCCTCTTAAAGAAGCATCCATGTCCGGACAGTACCTACTTAATACCTGCGTCAACCGGAAGGTCAAGACGTTGGACGCCACGCTATCTTTCCAGCTTTTCTATTTTTTTATTTATATTCTTCCAGTATTTCTTATGGACAAGTAACCGATGCTATTGCTGAATGCACGCCTCAGTATGTCACAGCAGAAAAAAGTGTCCATGGAGTTCCTTTCCCGTTCTTCTCCATAGGCACCTCGCTAGCTTCATTTTTCTGACTGACCTACTCCTTGACAATTCAAAAGTGCCTGTAATTGAAATAAATGCTTTGAGTTGAGTTTGAATTTTGTCACATTATTTTCTCCTAGGATCAAAATAATGATATCTTCGGGAACTGTCTTAGAACTTCGATAATTTTAATTCTTGTTTTTGCATAACATAAACTCAGGCCTGTATTTCCTAGAAGGGTTAGGCAGAGGAGTACCTATAGGACACCCACCAACTCTTGTTTTTGTTGTTATAACCCCATGCATTCCTGCTACAACTTCAGGATGGGTTTTACCACCGATATTGCGAATTTCCCGTACATTGGGCTCTCTTTTGTTACCTACAGCATAATAAGATTAATGAGATTCATAATCGCTTAGGACTAAAATGCACGCTACGTAATTTTGTAGTATTTAAACAATGTTATGTACTACTGAATATTTAATACTTAATAAAAACTGATTAAGCACTGTTTAACTTTGAAAATAATTACTTATAGTTGACTTTAATAACATAGATTACTTCTCCGAAAGAACACACCAACTCAATCTTCTAAACTCACTAAAGCGTTTTGTTTTAATTACAATAGGTAATCGAAATTACGACGAAGATCTTAAACTTATAATTAGAACGCTATTAAAAATAAAAACTGGCCAAGTGCGAGTCGGACTCGCGCACGAAGGGTTCCGTACCATTATCTATTAAACGGCAAAAAAATCCGTCCGGAAAAATTGTATGGGAGCCCCCCTTAAATATTTGTTTTATTTTAATTTAATTATTTATTTTTAAAGTGAATATATAACTAAATATTCTGTGAATATTTCAAGCGTCTGTTGCCGTTATCAATATCGAGCAAAAACGAGCAAAAAAATCGTTTGTTGTATGGGAGCCCCCTTAAATATTTATTTTGTTCTGTTTTTTAGTATTTGTCGGTTGTTATATTGTTGTACATGATCTGTGAAAATGTCAACTGTCTAACTATCACGGTTCATGAGATACAGCCTGGTGACAAACGGACAGACAGACAGCGGAGTCTTAGTAATAGGGTCCCGTTTTACCCTTTGGGTACGGAACCCTAAAAAAACAACCCAAATCCATTAATGTCGAACATAAATAAGAAGCCAATGGAAATACAGATGAAAACAATAAATAAATAAATATTAGCAGTAAACATTAAGGTCGTGATGACTGCACGATACTTTCTGATAATCACTAGTGTTCTCACATAAAATTGGCATAACTACTATGTAATGGCATGTTGTGGCGTGTAATTGACCCATTACCCCCTTGTCAGTTATTGTCAATGAATTTATTAGTGGATACTAAGTTATTTATAAGGTAGGCACGGTCTACGATCTTTATTAAGAGATGAATTATATATCGGTCGGGATATAAATGAAATGTAGAATCAAGTCTAGAAGTGACCAACATCTGCCTAACGTTTCCCAACTATGTTGGGGTCGGCTTCAAGTCTTACCGAATGCAGCTGAATACCAGTGCTTTACATGGAGTGACCGCCTATCTGATCTCCACAACCCAATAACTGGGTAATTATGATACCGCTTGGTAAGACTGGTTGTCAGAAGTTCGGGCTGTAATAACAGCCGCAAGAGTCGATCCATCAGGTAAAGCTACGCTTACCGGGCTTGGTCGTGGATGGATGACCATCTTTACTAACCGAGACTCCTCTGTGTCACGGAAAGCATGATAAGCCGATGAGACCGGCTGTCATTCATACCATTCATTCAGACAGTCGTTACGCGCGTCAGAAACCCGAAAGTCTGACAATCAGTCTTGCCGAGGGGTGTCGTATTACCCAGTTACTTGGTTGTGGAGGTCAGATAGGCAGTTGCAACATTTATAATACTGGTTATTCAGCTGCATCCGGTTAGACTGGATGGCGACCCCAACATAGCTGGGAAAAGGCTAGGCAGATTGATTGAACAGACAAATAGACAGGTATTGCCAGTACATATAAGTATAAAGATACCTGGCCTCGTAACAGTTGCAGCAGATATAAATAAAATAATAAAGAAAAAAAAATTAAGTCTTGACAAGCATTGACTAATAATAATTATAGTAATTAAAAGGAAGATAACCGTAATAATACCGACGATGATTGCAAGAGTCGTGAGTTCAAGGAATTAAAATGAAAATAGGTGCATTAGCTTATAAAATGCATCATTTAAAATTATCGTTCAATAGTTCTTGGAGAATTATTAAGAACGAAAAGATTTAATCCACTTTTTACCGACAATTAATGAAATTAGCTTTAAACCACACTTTTTTATAAGCTTTGATAAGATTTATAATATAATTAGTCATTATGAATTGTTAAACGAGAAAGGTTGGCACGAAAGTGGGAGCATTTAATTTATGGAAAATAAATAGCGGTATTAAGTAATTTTTGTGATTAGTGCAGCATCTTGAGCTGGAAACTGCTTCATAGAACTATCAGAATATGATCATTAATCATTGCTTGACCAATAAAAAGTTTAAGACTTGGATACGAATAATATCATCTACAAGACTTGGTAGTAGACATCATAAAACTTGCTCTCGGCTTTCTTAAATATCCAACTTTTGTGTCAGAAGTCACTCAGAGATCTGTATTATTTGTGATTAGTGCAGCATCTTGAGCTGGAAACTGCTTCATAGAACTATCAGAATATGATCATTAATCATTGCTTGACCAATAAAAAGTTTAAGACTTGGATACGAATAATATCATCTACAAGACTTGGTAGTAGACATCATAAAACTTGCTCTCGGCTTTCTTAAATATCCAACTTTTGTGTCAGAAGTCACTCAGAGATCTGTATTTAGCAACTTAAGAAATGATATATGAAAGCTAATAGAGATGAGCTAATGAGGTGTATGGAAAAAGGAGACATGGACCTCTGACGGGTAGGAGGGCAAACCTCGCATAGTAATCTCTCTCGGGAGTGATAATGATGACGTCACGCTGGAGTAGTCGCACGAAGGCTGCGTTGACGTTCATATTCAGGGTCACCAATTTAGAGGTATGAGGAACGGAGTGTATAAAGTTCATTCATCCTCCATAGAAAAGGGAGGATCTAGTGGGCAAGTCCCCGACGATTGGTGTCGGGACGTTGTATATATCTTAGTCGCGTGGTAAAACCTGCTTTCGCGATGCAAAATTTTGCGCGACGTCATCGTCAGTGTGTAGTTCGCATGTGGCGTTGTACATGCCGCCATAGAAATCTATACCACTTAACTAATATATGCATTTGGTTGTGTAATTATAACGGTGGCCGATAAGATTTTAATACCGGAATTTGTATTATATTAAGCACAATGCATAGTAAATATTTATATTTGTATTGTATTAAATTGCTTATTCTACCATCACAGATGAGACTTGCAGTGTACGTGTGAGTTATGCTGAGCTGGAAGCTCGTACCAACTCCCTCGCAAGAGCCATTACTTCGAGAGCAAGACCTTCGGGCGCTAACAGGGATGGAGACTACGTCATCGCTGTGTGCATGCAGCCGACGCATAGGTGAGATATCGAACTTGGTGAAGTAACTGTAGTTTTGTCTCTGGGATAGCAACGGCGGTGACAATCAGGTGCGCTGCCTGATGGTTGCCAAGAAGTACAATAAAACAACTTGGAGAACGAAACTGGAACCATAATATTTACAATAAAAGTATTTAAGGCTACAAAGACTATAATTAATTATAAGACTAGAAAGGTGCTTTCTTCATAGCAGGTGCAAGTACATTCATTTCAATCTTATTTTCCAGCACAATCACCACTTTGCTGGCAACTTGGAAAGCAGGAGCTGCCTACGTGCCGATGGAGCCAAGCTTCCCTCAAGCTAGGATCTCGTATATTCTCAACGATGCTGAGCCATCTCTTATTATTTATGATGAAACTGGTAGGTAACTTCTTCATTACTTTAAAACTCATCAAGATATTTTTTTATATACTCTAACCAATGTTGATACTAATTCAATCGGCAAAATAAAAACCACTTCATTTACCAGATATACTTTTCTTGTATAATTCATTGTAATCATTCTTTGAGTAAAAAATAAGTAAAATAATATCTAACCTTGGATCTATCGTTTGCTTTTCAGCAAATCCCGCTATGTTCTCTGGGAGCGGTGTACCAGCTGTATCTTACGAAGAGCTAACACACGAAGCTAGTGGACTGTCAGCTGATGTCGTCCAGGACATGGAAGTACTTGCTGCAGCTAGGAGTGAGAGCATCGCTATTGTGCTGTATACTTCTGGAAGCACTGGTATTCCTAAAGGTTAGTTTATAATTAGTCTATTTGGATGATGTTATAATTTTAGTGAAGAAAGATATGTATTCGTTGAAGGATTAGTGTTAATGTTCACACGAAGAATTTATGATTAAAAATTAATTAAAGTGTTCGATGAAAAAAAGGTTTAAAAAACCCTGACAAAACCTGGGTTCCGTTTAAAAAAAAAAACTGATATTAGAATTAGTAAAAATCTGATGACAAATATCCTCATTTCAATCACCAGGAGTTCGTCTGTCCTACGCGGCAGTCTGCAACCGCCTCTGGTGGCAATTCCACACCTTCCCCTACAGTGATACTGAAGTCAACTGCGTGTGGAAGACAGCTCTGACCTTCGTAGACTCAGTGAGCGAGATTTGGGGTCCACTGCTGCATGGTAGAACTCTGCTTATACTGTCAAAGGAAACTACCAGGGATCCCCAAAAGCTTGTCAATGTGTTGGCTGATAATCAGGTAAGTTATATTAAATCAACGATTTCATTATTTAATTTTTGGTTATACGACGTGCAATTTTTTTTTATCAAATTGTATTCGTAAAAATTTCAAAATCGTAGTATTCGTAAAACCAACATATTTCGAAATCGGTAATAAATTAGAATATTATAAGAATTATGTTTCCCGTACTGATTAGTGACTAAAATCCAGTGTTTCTATTTCAGATCCAACGTCTAGTCCTGGTACCGACTCTTCTCCGTTCCATCCTCATGTACCTTTCCCTCAAGCCTTCTGAACGACCCCTTCAGAACCTCAAACTCTGGGTCTGCTCCGGAGAGACCCTTAGCAAGGACTTAGCAGCGCAATTTTTCAAGAATTTCGGAGATCACAGTGGTTATAAGCTCGCCAACTTCTATGGCAGTACTGAAGTTATGGGAGATGTAACCTATTATGTTTTGGAGAATACCAGCCAACTTGATAATCATCCTACTATTCCTATTGGTTAGTTATTTGTATACAAATTATCTCCCAAAAAAATATGTGAGTCTATTCACAAGTTGAATTTTTTATATTTCCCGTAACTCACTGTTTGCTTTTTTGAACTATGAAGTAGTAAAACTGAGCGTCGGTAACCCCCTACTATGTCACCTTAACTGATTGTGGGTGTCAGAGTTTTGTATGCCGCCCATGGGCCTCTGGCTCTTGGCCTCACATGCCGTCGGGAAATGTTTGGTTTCGCAATTTTGCGGTTTTCGCATGATGTTTTTCTTAACCGTATTTGAAACAAGTGATGATTAATACAATACGCACATGAATCCCAAAAGTCAAAGGTGCCTTCGGTTCGAACTCGAGACCTATGTGTGCTTAGTGGTCGGACTTGGCACCACTAAAATCTAAATACTTCGACGACCTCATCATACCTAATTTTCTTTCCACAGGTGCTCCCCTAGACAACTGCGCTGTTTACCTGTTAGATGAGGAGATGAACCCAGCTCGGGAGTCAGAGCCTGGTGAGGTGTGGGTGGCTGGGTGCAACTTGGCGGCTGGGTATGTGGGTGGACAAGGGGCAGATAAGTTCGTTGACAACCCTCATGCTGCACATCCAGGTATCTTTTTCAAACTCTATATATGCTTGCTATATTATTATACCAAGTAAGTTGTAATCACCCAAATCTACAATCATGTTGTTATGCTTACTGAATTCGAGGAGCTCGTGGCTAAGTATTAACAGCCGAACGGGTCGATCCATCAGGTTAAGCTATGCTTGCCGGGGTTGGTCCGTGGATGGGTGACCATCTTTACGTACCGAGACTCCTCCGTGCCTCGGAAAGCACGTTAAGCCGTTGTTTCCGGCTGTCATTTGTGGATCTTTGACAGTTGTTACGGGTCGTCAGAAGCCCGAAAGTCTGACAATCAGTCTTGCCAAGGGGTATCGTATTACCCAGTTACTGGGTTGTGGAAGTCAGATAGGCAGTCGCTCTATGTAAAATACTGGTATTCAGCTGTATCCGGTTAGACTGGAAGCCGACCCCAACATAGTTAGGAAAAGGGTAATTAGATGATGATGATGCTTACTGAATTCGTTTATTTATTTACCAGTTCATCGACCGTCCTCCATCCGACATACGTGTACCATGTCTATGATTGCATTATTTTTCTTTCTCAGATTTCGGTCGTCTGTACCGCACTGGCGACTTCGGAGTGCTGCAAAAGGGAGTAATTCTGTATGCAGGACGTACAGACTCTCAGATCAAGATAAGAGGGCACCGGGTGGACCTGCAGGAGGTCGACCGCGCCGTAGCTAGAGTTGATGGCGTTGATAAATGTAAATATTTGAAAAAGGCTATTTAAATGAAATCGACGGACCACTTTATTAAGTGCTCGAGTTGTTGTTCATCTCAAATAAAAAAAATCGTTTTATTTATTTTTTAATACAAGGAGTATCAGAAATGTGTGGTCTTTAAAGGTGTGGGTACCGACCATCAAACTGAACAACTTTCTCCATTGATTGGACGAACATCGTAATTAGTAAATCAAAGAAAAAAAAATATCAACCGTCCGATCAATTTGGATCAAGTAGGTATTGAAGTTTTGTACGGGACAGCTGATATTTTTTTCACGATTACGATGTAGGTCTCATGGAGAAAGTTGTTCAGTTTGATGGTCTGTACCACACCTTTCTGATACACCCTGTATAAAAACTGTTCCTGCATAAAGATAATTCTGTTCATAAAGATAATTCAAAGCTTTCTAAAGACACTTATTTAAGAAAGACTTTATAAGTGTTTATACTTTCAGGTGTGGTGCTATGCTATGGTCTGGACCGCGGCAACCCAGAGATACTATCGTTTGTCACCATCAAGCCTGAAGCCAGGATAGCTGCACAACACATCGAGGCTGCCTTGAAGAACTCACTGACACATTACATGATTCCCCAGGTAAGGATGGATTAATTGTTTAAATAAGCGTAGATTTGAACGTCGTCGAAACAATAAAGGCAAAATAATCCTTTTCAATATTATGATTTGAAACAAAATTAAGATTTGGCAAGAAATTTAATATGCATCTCAATGTTTTTAGGTCATTGAGGTGGAGAGCATACCACTACTAGTCAACGGCAAAGTGGACCGACAAGCCCTATTGAAGATGTATGAAAACACAAACAATAACGGTAAGCATTAATAAGTTAAGTTCTAAAAAGAATTATCTAAATAAGCTAATTGAAAACATTAACAAAATGACGATCCATACTGAGAGCAACTGCACACATAGTACATGCAGATACGAGGGAAGAAAAAAAACTTTTTACAAAATAAAAAACCGACTTCCAAAAAAAAACACTCAAAACTGAAAAATAACTTTAATTTCGGAAGTCGGTGTCTGTGCTTTTCAATTTTCGTCTTTTGCAAAAAACGGAAATTGCAAAGCAAAGACACCGACTTCCGAAATTAAAGTTATTTTTCACTTTCTTAGTGTTTTTTTTGGAAGTCGGTTGTTTTTTTTTGTAATTTTTTTTTTATTTTTCACTTTTTAGTTGTGGTACCTACCCCACATACATGTAAATAACAGTGAAGGAGTCAAACAGGATATCGTCTAGATAAACTAAGTGGGAAAAATACGTAATATTGAAGCTAACTCAAAAATTACGCAAGCAAAATTAATAAAATTTATATGGGACCACCTCGGAAGTATGACCTACCAAATAAAAAAAGAATCAACAAAATCGATTCATAATTGGCGGAGTAACCGAGTAACAAACATACAAAAAAAATAAAAAATATAGACGAATTGAGAACGTCCTCCTTTTTGAAGAAGTCGGTTAAAAATAGCATTTATCAAAATTCTTTTATATTCCAGATGACTCAGAAATCCCGCTAGACATCGACTATTCCTCCGTACCACCCTCGGACATGCAAGCTGCCACAGTTCTGTTCGAGACGGTCGGGGAGGTGCTCGGCCGCGCCGCCCGTGGCGCCATCTCTGTGAGGGCAGGCTTCTACGAGTTGGGAGGAAACTCGCTCAACTCTATCTACACAATTACTAGGTTGAGGGATAAGGGGTATTTTATTGGTGAGTTTGGTTTTGTTACCATTTTTAATCGAGAACGTAACAGCTTGATTTTAAAAGATTAATTTACGAAATACCTCATCATGTGATAGGGTTTAAAATAATAAAAGATAATAAGATATAGAACAACAAATATGATTCAGAAATCACAACTCCAAGCGTAGTGACCAAAAATTAAATTGACGCACATATAAAAGGCAAAATGAAAGCAAAGGTACTTCTGGAAGTCAGTATAAGCATTAATCATGGCAAAGGCATAATCTATACTAATATTATAAATTCGAAAGTAGCTCTGTCCGTATGTTACCTTTTCACGCCTAAACCACTGAACGGATTTCGACAAAATTTGGCAAGGAGATAGATAGCATCTTGGAGAAGGACATAGGGTACTTTTTATCGACATACCATGCTGGCGAAGAACCTATAATGTTCCCACTGCTGGGACACAGGCCTCCTCTCTGTGAGAGGAAGTGGTCTCTAACCCACCACGCGGGCCCAGCGCGGGTTGGTGGATGTCACATGTCTTCGAAATTTTTGATTCTAGGACATGCCAGTTTCCTTACTATGTTTTCCTACACCGTTATGAGAGCAGTGGTGATGAAATTAAATACACAAAGTAAAGTGCCTGCTTGGGTTTGAACTCACGACCTCCAACTCGTAAGTCGGGGCCGCTACCACTGGGCCAACATTGCTCTCATGGCATATCCTTACATATTATAAAACAAAGTCCTCCGCCGCGTCTGTCTGTCGTCCTGTTCGCGATAAACTCAAAAACTACTGCACCGATTTTCATGATGTTCTCACCAATGATAGGGTGGTTCTCGAGGAAGGTTTTAGTATATAATAATCGACATCTACGCGGGCGAAGCCTTGGCATCAGCTAGTAGTGCATAATTTTGCTAGAGTGTCAATGAACTCTTAAATCAAATCAATCATAAACACACCACATGATGTGTTAGGCAGTGCTATTTATTTGTTAGTAGTACCATCGAACCCTAATTCCTCTTCCAGATATCAGTGACTTCCTCGGCGCTGCTAACTTGGGCGAGGTTCTATCCCACATGAGCACCAGTCCCAACCACGATGGTGATGATAGTGAACTGTTTACTGCTGAACCCTTAGCTGATGACCATAAGCAGGAAGTTATTGAGTAAGTACCGATTTGTGACTTTTTTAAAGATCTAAGTAAAGTTTATTGTGAGTTTTGTATTTGTTCTGCTAACGTTGTTTCAGGAGAATATTATCAAAATGATGTTTGATAATATATGTATACTAAAGCCATATTTTTTTCGCGATTTCAATGTTGGTCACATAGTAAAAGTTATTCAGTTCGATGGTCTAAAGCACCTCTTAAAGTTCGTAAAGTAATTTTTTTAACACTTTATATAATAATAAAATTAACGTCGGACAAATAATCACTTTTTATTTGGTCCTAGGTTACGAAAATGCTTATCCTTACTTCTTTTTTTGTTTTCAGAATGATAGTGTCATCCTTCTACCACAAGGCAGAGTTGGAGCAGTTCCTGAAACACGAGATCGACACGAATGACTACGCAGTCCTCATCAGTGACACCTGGCCGGCGCTCCTCAACGCTAAACTAAGCGTTGTACTCAAGAATTGTTAGTATATCACTGTTGTGCTCGTCACTCAACGTCATGCATTATGGGCTGTACTGTACTGTTCTCATCATGTATTGCACACAAGCCAGATACGATGATTGCAGGAGGCATACGTAGATATTGGTGCCGATTCTGTTGTTCACAAACTAAACTAAATTTAAGTTCAGTGCATCTTTTTAGGCAAGTTTTTAATCGCGTCTAAAATTGTTTGGAGTAGTGACAGTTTGACAGGACTAAACTAAAATTTATCTTCTGTCCTTTTCATAATGAAATAGAAAGAAAAAGATGCACTGAACTTAAATTTAGTTTAGTTTGTGAACAAGGGAATCGGCACCAATACCTCCGTAGATCATACAAATCAAAAATCGCGAAAAAAAAACTGTTCCGTACATTTATGTTCGCATGACTCGTCAAAATGTACGGAACAGCGGAGTTTTTTTTCGCGTTTTCATATTTGTTCCCATAGTAAAAGTTGTTCATAATGATGAGTACAACGACTCCTTATGAGGTTGTTGGTGTTTTACCAATAACCCTGTATAGACATCTCTAGCCCAAAAAGTTTGTCGCTATGCTTCCAATGATCCACATAGAAAGATCTCAAACGCTTGTTCTAAAATTACACTGTAGCCCAAAATGTGGTCACAGTTCTGTTTGCTGACAGAAAAAGGCATGGTCGTATTTATGACACGTATCCCTGTCACAGGCAAATTACTTTTAGAATTACCCTTTCCAACACACACCTATTACATCTTCATTATGTGACCCACAGCATCAGGAACCCCGGTAGCTGTAGCACTGAACTTCGACGCTCGCGACGAGCCAGAAGTGGAAGAAGTAGGCGGTCTCATCAAGATCATGCAGTTCTTGGAGTTCGTCGAGAGCTCTGTCAGGGATAGCATGTTACCGCCAGGGAAGGGTAAGTTAACTTATCTGTGAAACTATATAAGGGGGCAAATTGACCACGTGGTCATCATATAGTCCATTATAGCTACTCTAGCTGCAGGGAAGCAAGAAATCTGTTCTTTGACAAGAAAATACTTAACCATATTACTGTCCGTTAATTAAATATTTTAAGTTTTAAACCCTATGACTGATAAAGTCTGAGACTGCTCTTAGTCCGTTAATTAAATGTTACCAGTTTTAAACCCTGTAACTGAAAGAGTCTGAGACTGCTCTTAGTCTGTTAATTAAATGTTACAAGTTTTAAACCCTGTGACTGAAAGAGTCTGAGACTACTCTTAGTCCGTTAATTAAATGTTAGACGTTTTAAACCCTATGACTATGACTGAAAGAGTCTGAGACTACTCTTAGTCCGTTAATTAAAGCTTACAAGTTTTAAACCCTGTGACTGAAAGAGTCTAAGACTACTCTTAGTCCGTTAATTAAAGCTTACAAGTTTTAAACCCTGTGACTGAAAGAGTCTAAGACTACTCTTAGTCCGTTAATTAAATGTTAGAAGTTTTAAACCCTATGACTGAAAGAGTCTGAGACTGCTCTTAGTCCGTTAATTAAATGTTACAAGTTTTAAACCCTATGACTGAAAGAGTCTGAGAGTGCTCTTAAATATAATAGATATTCCGTAAAGCATGCTAAAACCTATGCAGAGTTATATCTGATGTCTATCTGGGACCCTTTAAGAAAATATCAATGGGAATGAGAAAGAGGACCGTATTTAAAAATTTGAACAAATCAGATTCTGTCTCTCACCAAAAACCCATTATAAAATATTATCCTCATCATTTCCATCCACTTTTTCCAGGTACAATTCTACATTCCTTCATGATGGCGACAGCTGAGAACCTCACTGCTCGGGACAACGTGGCTGCCATCAGAGCGCTGGAGAACGCTACCATGAACCTTGCCAAGGAAGGAGGCTTCCGTGGAGTGTTCACTACCAACACCAGTCCGCTCACACAGGTAAATAGAGACTTATTCAATTATTGGAAGAGGATTTTTTTATTGTTCCATGAAATGTTCTCGTTTAGTAAAAGTAAAGATTTTTGAGGAAGAGATTAGTACTCCAACAAACCTATTACTGCCGACAAGTAGGATTGCTATTATGGGGACATTTACAACGCCACATGCGTAATACGCAGCACACTCATGTCAATTTATACAACGTTCTGACATCAATCGTCAGGCCCACCAGACACAACACCCGTCTGGTCGGTGGATCCTCCATTTTCTATGGAGGATGAGTGAACTTTACATCCTGTTCCTCATACATAAATAGATCTATACTATATTACTTTTGGAAAAATAATTATGGGTTGTGGTGAAAGATACAGGCAGAAATAAGAGACAATTGAACTTTCTAACTACTTAACTTGGTAATGCATCGGCCCTTTGTCGCATTTTTACGCTGCGTTTTTAAGTTATATGTAACCGAAATAAACCGGTATTTTTAAAACCCCGGTCCGTGGCTTGTTTTACGCACACGGTAATGCGGTAGCAGGGCCCGTCTTCTCGGAGTGGACAAGCTATAGGTACCGCTAAAATTCTCATGGATACTTTGCCAAATAGACTTACAGCATTCTTTGTTTTTCCAGCAACTAGGTACAGATGTCCTTGGCTACCAGACCCTCCTGGACTACCAATTAAACCAGTACGTCGACCCCAATGGAGACAGGATCTTCGGAAAAGCGCCCGATGATATGAGAGCCATCGTATGTTGGAAACCACTCGACTAACTCTGTGATATATTACAAGGTAATTGAGACATTAGGAGCTTCAGTATTGGGTGTATTTTAGATTGTTCTGTTATGTGAGTTGTGATTTTTGTGGACCAGTGAGCTTTAAGAAGTTTTTATGAGAATGAAAAGTTGACCTTGTAACAACAGTTTAAGGTAGATTTTTAATTGGCTTTTGAGGAATTGGGAAGGAGCTCAAAATAATGTGTATTCCAAGTTGTGTTAAAAGTTGTGAATGATTTTTGTTAAAAGTTATGAATAAGATAATTTTGTGAGCCCAATTAAAAAAGACATTTATAATAGCAATTTAGTCTATGTTCCAATAAGATAAGGCTCATTTTAAGAGACTACAAAAAGTAATTGTCGTAGTGATTGTTAATTTCAGCTTATTTTGCTTTCTGATTGAAATAATAGTTTTTTGCATCTTGCCAATTTTTGTCCTTTTAATTTGTCTAAAGATATTAGGCCTAATTTAACATACCTATTTGTTATAACTACATTATTGTTAAATGTTAAGTAGGTAACTAAGTGAGGAAAAATCAGTGATAGAAAAACTAAAATTTTGATTAGATATTAATAATAAGTGTGTTGTTAGTATTGTTATTATTTAACCTCGCAAAACTTCTGTGTTTAAAATAATTTCTAAGATTAAAAATAGTAGTATTTAAGGTTAAAAATCATTTTGTTTAATATGTTACCAAAATAATTATGGTTATATTTTATAAGCCAGATGTGGATCGAACTTTCCCAGTGATTTTGTATAAGTCTCAAAAAGTTTAGGAAAATAAAATACCATTGTCCACAAATAAATTTATAATTGCAATAAAAAACACAGTAATAGCAACAATCGTGTTTTTTATAGAGTCATCATGAAACCTTATAATTAATCTCGGATTGCTATGTAGGTAAATCTTACTCGAGATATGTTATAGGGACCAGCCGTTATTAGTAACAATATAGGTACCTTTTTAAATAAAATAATTGAAAATAATTAAAAATAGGTAGGTACATAATTATATAATTCGAAAGTTCGAAAATTTTAGCACTCTACATTTATCCCCCAACAAACACTGCCTTTTACCTAATGAACATATTTTGGCCTGGTTTGGGATTTGATTAAAAAGTATTTCTAAAGATTTAGATCACATTTTGTAATGCATGAATCTTCGAGGGGCGAGGCCCCTGGACCGCGAGGCTGTAGGCCCACGCCGCCTACGCCTTATGGCACCTCTGTGTTCTAAGTATAAACGTAAGAAAAAAACTTATTTTAAGCATTATAATTTTAAGCACAGTTTTTAAGCAAATAAATATAGTTTAAGCTATAAGTACATACATGCTAGATCTCTATATGTTTTAAGATAATGATATTGAAACTGTGTTTTACAATTTGGATATAAATTATGAATTAAGAAATGTAAGTGTAATTTATTTGACAATAAATATATATCTGATAGATTGTCTTTACTAGCAACCCGCCCGGGATTCGCACGTATGCCTACCTTTTTTTTCTGTCGTAGTGTCGATTCAGCATGTATATTGGCTGAAAAAAACTTTTACATCGTCATAAATCAGCCAATTTACAAAAAAAAACTTTAATAAAGTATACACCTTCTACATTAATCACTCCGTCCATTAGTGAACATCGTATGAAAATCGGTTCCGTAGTTTTTGAGTTTATCCCGTTCAAACAGACAGACGCGGCGGCGGCGGCCGGCGGGGAGGACTTTGTTTTATAATATACTTATAGTGATTTTGTGGTTGAATTCGAGAATTGTTTGACAGTGGAGTGGATTTTCTCCACTGTCGACAACAAACTAATGCTTTACCGATCGTAAAGCATTGGTTTCCTAAGACATCGGTGAACGGTCACGAAATCAAAAGTCATTTATTCAAACTAGGCTGAGAATCAGCACTTTTCGAATGTCAAAAGGACCGACGCACTTAAAAAGTTGGCTGGGACAGACTAGATGCGGAAGGAGGAGGAAAGGGTGTTGTGGCGCAGCCTGGGGGAGGCCTATGTTCAGCAGTGGACTGCGATAGGCTGAGTTGATTCCTTTTTTTTTTGACATACGACAGTCCCCCAAAACGCCCTCCCTTCACCATTTCCTAGTACTTTAGCTGGGAAGAAGAAGTGGCGCAACTAACTCCCCAGCAGCACAGCTGTCTGTTAGACACAATAAAACGGCTGTCCAAATACAGAGCGTTTTTTGACAGCTTAATATCAAAATTAAATACTGGTGGAAATTACAGATTATCATGACAGCCGTTATAATATGACGTACACCGCTTTTCTAGGGAACCGTAGAGCAGTGGGGTACAGATATCTCGTTAAAGGAGATTGGCCAAGTCAGTCACAGTCAACATGGCGGCTAGGACTGACTGCCGAATGCCTACATAATAAGGGGGTCACCGTCACCTTGTCCCATGTTACTTGTGTCGTCACAACCCGTTTTCTTCTTCCATTCTCCCCTGTCAACCGTCACGCTATCATTCACTCCCTTTCATATCCCCCACTCTTTCATATCATTCCTTACACAATCCATCCATCTTTTCTTTGGCCTTCCTCTCCCTCTCCATCCATCAACATTTATATTCATCACTCTTTGGGTCATGTGCGTTTCATGTGGGAGAGGGAATAATACCGTATGCGTCGCCTTGTCGAAGCTAACGCGCGTTATTGTCGCCGTTGACTTGGCGGGCACGTCGCGTGTCGCTGTCACGAGAAGCCGCTGCACGCCGCCTTCAAAAGATTTTGTTTTACATAAAGCTACATGGGTACCTACGGAACGGTAGAAAGTCGAACTACAACAACAACACTATAAAAATTAAATATGTACACGTCCAACTTGATATTCGTGTATTTAATTTTGCAATGTATGGAATTGTCATAAGATTACATAAGACAAATTAAAATGCTCTGCTCTGCTCTTGGTGTGTGTTGACCCGTACTCGTACGCTTATAAAGGGTCCTCGGAACGATCAATTGCAAAATGAAAAATAAAACGAGGTTCTTTGGAGTTTCTTGCCCGTTCTTCTCCATAAGAGAGATCTACGTTTTGATATGGGCAACTAGCTTTTAACTTTCTGACTAACTGATCGAATCCTTGACAATTCAAAAATACCTGTAAATTGTTTAATTGAAATAAATGCTTTGAATTTATGTAGGTAAATTATGAAAAGGTGCCCTCTATAGTTATAGGCTGATTAACTATGTGTTATGTATGAAAAGGTACTTATTTACAAAAATAAAACAATTTTTTTTTTCACATTTATTAAACCTATAAATAGACAAACTACTACAAAGTATAGACGTTTATCTAAACACAGATATACATTGATAACTAAATGAGTAATTATTGACTTATTCACATAATACTTGCTATGATTTTGATTATGACACGAGTTCATTTACGAGTATTTATTTCAATGATCCCTACGGCGCATCCATTTATTATATAAACATAATAAATGGATGCGCCTTAGGGATCATTCACAGTTATAATTAAGACCAGATTATATAGCAGAATGTGGCGTCAATCGAGGAAAGACAAAACTTTTTAAGGCAAAAAACGGAAATTGAAAAGCAAAGACACCGACTTCCGAAATTAAAGTAATTTTTCACTTTTTTAGTGTTTTTTTTGGAAGTCGGTTGTTTTTTTTTTTGTAAAAAGTTTTTATTTTTCACTTTTTAGTCGTGGTACCTACCCCACACAAATCCGAATACCACACCTGCTATGTAAATAACAGTGAAGGAGTCAAACAGGATATCGTCTAGGTAAACTAAGTGGGAAAATTACGTAATATTGAAGCTATCTCAAAAATTACGCAAGCAAAGTTAATAAAATTTATATGGGACCACCTCGGAAGCATGACCTACCAAACAAAAAAAGAATCATCAAAATCGATTTATAATTGGCGGAGTAATCGCGTAACAAACATACAAAAAAAAAAAAAAAAAACATACAGACTTATTGAGAACCTCCTCCTTTTTGAAGAAATCGGTTAAAAATAAAAAAGCTTTTGTACACTCATGGTAAACAACTGACACCTGAGTGTGTTTCTCCATTTCTTTTCAAGGGTAGCCAGAGGCCCTAATAGACAAAGTGACATTCATTCTATCAGCGTTAAGGATGATCGAAAAGGCATGACATAAGCAGCTATAGAAAAGCTTATGTCAAATGTCAATCCTATTGAAAGTTGTTGTAGAGAAATGCTTTGGAAGCGATTGTCACTTGTCTAGGCCCTCAGTTATGATATGTCTATTCCATCTAGCAACCTTCTTTTTTTTTAATTTGACGTGTAAAAGTGATTGCGATTTCCTATTTACAGAATAAACAATTTCATTTCATAGTTTTGATTTTTGATAAATAATTATATTATGATTCATACAAAAACAACTTATTACGCTTTAAATTCCGTTTATCATTGATATGAAATCGAATCATTCATTTCAATATTTTCAATCTTCCCGAGATAGTGAAGTTTTTGTTTTTGTTATGTTTTATTAGACGTAGGTACCTACGTATGTGCCTAATTGTTCTACTAACAGTTTTTATGTTATTTGATTGATTGACCGACGTTCACTTTGTGATAAAATAAGTACTCAACGTCCGTCTTACCAACAAAATAAAATGATTTTAATTATTTATCATTATTACAAAAAAAAAGTAAATTAAAAACCATTGCCAAAAAAGTTGTTAAGCTATTATTGTTTGATAAATTAAAAAATACAAAGATCTAATAGTATATTATGCAATTAGTGAATAAAGGACGGATTTAAAGCGAGGGCCATAGATGCATCACGAGCAAGTGAAGGATTCTAACGATTGAATCACGAGCATAACGAGTGATTCAAGTGTTAGAATCCTGAGCGACGCGAGTGATTCATGGCCCTCGATATAAATCCGTTTTATTCAAGAGTTGCATACTATACTTTATACCATGACTACGAGAACAAGAACTTGCAACTTCGAGTATGTTATTATGTCAATGTTATGCCCTAATAGACAAAGTGACATTCTATCAGCGTTAAGGATGATGGAAAAGGCATGACATAAGCAGCTATCCGTATACACCGTAGCATAGAATACGTATGGAGTACGTGAAAATGTCGATGACTTCTTTTTCTTCGACAACTCGTTAAAATAATTTAGGAAAACAGACTCTGATAATGGCCCAGAAGCTTGATTTTCATTTTTCCATTTGCAAAACTCATCTTAAGCTTTGATGTAAACCAGCCGTGATTTGTTGGGTAGCAAGTTTTCTACTATATCGGCCGCCGTCTCTTTCTTATACTCAGGTGTTAACACATCTTCTTCATCACTTGAATGCATTTTCAATCGATTTATTATGAAGTAAAACTTTGTGTTCATACAACTTACAGTATTTAAAATAGCGCCAATTTACTAATGACAGCAAAGAACACTAAACAGTTTTTATTCTAATGCTAAACTCCTTGTCGAAAATGTCAACCAATCACATCGGAGTTTGTATCAAGTATTTTTTCGCAAGGAGGTTGTACAGCATTGAGATGGAGTTCGAATATATTGATGTGCTCTAAATTCAAACACCAAAACAGTGACTAAAAGAGCTTTTTATTCACTGTTTTCAATGAATAAAAGAGAGAGTTTTAGAGGGGGAATGGTATAAAAGTAAATTGTCTGTTCGCTGGCTATCCAATTATTAACGCCACATCCAGTACTCCTATAAAATTATACTTTTAACTAATTATACGTATCTACGACTTATGACAAATTATGCCGACAACTTATGAAAAATTATGCACACAACTTATGACAAATTATGTCTACAAATTATGCCTACAACTTATGACAAAATATACCTACGAATTATGTCAAATTATACCTACCTATGACTACCGTCACCTGCCTGTTATCCCTCAAGGGGTTGGTCGAGGTGACGCTCTACTATTATTCATCCTTCAAATTGTATTTTTCTGTCCCAATCGTCGCACCTGACCGTAGAAGCATGAAACACACATACATGAAATACCTACCACTTGAAAAGGGGGGATTTTAACAGACTTTAATACACGCTAAGATTCTTGTTTTTAGTTTTATTTATGGTTTAATTCGGAAGATCTCTTTTTATGTCCGTTTTAGCGCTAGACCCGAAATATATGAGATTTGCTCTTCAAGGTCTTTGGCGTTACCTAGCGTTTTAACAAAATGCCGAAAAAGGAGTAAGGAAAAAAAGAAAAAAAAATGCGAAAGTGTTAGTTAGGTTTTGGTTCAATCGCAGTTCACCCTTAGAAACGTAATGTGAAACATATTCCCTAGCAATCGTTCTTGCAGCTTACAGCAGAGCTCTCCTGTTAAGCAAGCCAAGCATAAATAAATTAAGTATTAATATTTGAATGAGTATTTTCATTCCCTAAATTGGTATCAAAACTACATTACATTTTTTCATTAATTGACTTTATCCACAAACACGTTTTGTGTAATTTAGCAATAATGCATACGCAATTTACGCATTCTTAATTATTTTATATTTAAGTGACATTAGTAAAGTACGTAGTAATGTCGACACAAAAAAAAACTGAATTAGGATGCTAGAAAGAAAACTAAGCTAATATAAAACCAAAGGCACAAGAACACCCTCTATGGGACCTTACTGATGGATTTAAAATGTTACATTTTTTTGATTTTATGTAAATCCGGTATTTTAGATCTAAACTTTTTTTCGACACCTTTTTGAGTAGAGTTATATTAATTAAGTAAAGTATATTTTTTATATAGTATATTTTATATATATAAAAAATATACTTTACTTAACTAAATTATATTATTACTTATATAAAATTTGTAGAATATTTTAGAAAATACCAAACCTGCTACCTTACCTAATTTTAAAATAAATACATATTTCTTTTAGTATAATCTCATTGTTAATTCCTACCTTTTCAATTAAAAATATGATTAATTAACTTAAAACTACATTTTTCATACTTCATTAATCAGTAGACTTTGCCATACGTCCTCCAATTACAAAACAGTTTTTAGGAGGACCTCAGAATAATATACAAAAATAAACATAAAAATAAAAATTACTTCCTATGTTTCTAATTATACAGAGTATAACAAGACCCTTCACGAAGCCGTCATATACACATTCTGTACGTCACTAATTTTGTGCAAAAATAATTGCTGGGAAACGACTTTTATTTTTGGTGTGAAAATTCCCTATTTACGGTAGTGCGCAACGTAACGCATACAAAACATTGTGGTGTGTGGGTATTTAATGTTAAGCTATAACATTTAAAACTTGTTTTCGTAAAAAAAAACACCCAAAAAAGTTGGGACTTTTAGGTAGGTACCTTTTATATCACCGTAACCAAAAGGTTCCCAGTTAGAGCCCAAAACAAAAAAAAAACATAATAACGGGAAGAACAAGAAGTGATTCTCGGCTTGAAGGGTATTTTTACACCCGGTAAATACCTACACACGTTTTAATAATATCTTATTGTTTATTCCGTTAATAAACCCTTTAAAAATTATTATAATTCCGTAACAAATTTTTAACTTACAACTAGGTTTTTCATACTTCATTAATGACTGGCTCTTTAGCATACTGCCTCCATTATGATACAATTTTTGAGAGGACTTAAAAATGTTTAAAATAAATGTTCAAAAACATAATTTCACTACACTTATAATGACTGCTACATAATTATAATTATTATGATATTTTTCTTAATTTAACATTATTGCCCGGTTCCTATATGTAAATAATGATTTTCTACACCAAAACTTGCTGCGACTTTTAGTCTTATTATAAAGATTTTGACGGTTTTGATATAGATAATACAGGATTGGAAATTTTATGTGAAAAATTATATCCGCCGAATCTTTCTCTAATAATCGCTAAACTTTTTGCTGTTTCAAAATGCGATCGCTTGTATAACGAATTGGCCAAATTTTTAACTATAAACTGGCTATAGGAATCGGGCATGTGTTAAAAATTTAATTCCTTCTCCCGTTAGATACTGGGTAAAAGAGTTCATAATCTAAATTCTATTTAATTTTCACAAAATGCTGCGATAGACTATTAACAGGACTAGGTATTACTAAAATATTATTAAATTTATTATTCGGCATGATAATAAGGACTAGAGAAACGTTGTACTTACTAAAATATTTTTCATTAATAAATAATCCGTATTCCATAATGTTTAAATCAACTTTATAGCTAATTAAAAAAAAAAACAATAATTTCTAATGAGTATGAGGTTGTCAGCTATACACCTATATTTTAAGATGGGTAGGTATAAGGAGTTTTTTCTTCTTATAACTAACAGCAAAGAGTTTACAAACATACCTGCATTCAAGTAATAATAATAATTTCAAAGGCAACCTGACAAATTAGCTCTAAATGAAGAATGAATTCCAGTTATATGAAAATTATTATTATTTCTTCAAATGAGGCCAGTAGTCACCGACAGCATTATGGTTGAGAAGAATAAATTAAAAAGTGTGTAAGTAAAGGCGCATAATTTTTTAAATAAAGAAAAGAAGGATGTTCTACTCTATTTCTGTTTGGCATATTTTTCTACTTTGATATATTTTTATACGTAGGTACCGTAAAATGCCCTAATTTGGCCTACCTAGCCTTACTTTACCTAAACAGGTTATTTGAATTTCATTAGTAAACTATTCTAGCTAGAAGATGTTGTCAATGATACAATTATTTACGCGTGGCAACACTATTTTTTGGTTATGGCTAGAAAGTTGGGAAATGTCAGTGAACATCAGAATTTTTCAAATGGTGGATGGTGACTTTTTCGCTGCTCTTCAAAATTACATTGTGTGATTATTTTAAGCTATTTTTACGGGTTTTATGGACCATATTAAATAAAAATAGTACTCTGTCTTTTTATCTATGTTTGGCACTTGTAAAGCGAGTTTCAAGTTGGTAAAATCAAGAAGAACAATCGTGTGTCGCTTTTTATGAAATCTCGACAAAACTTTTCGTAGCTTGTAGGGCTGTCACTTTTAAGTTTAAAACCAAAATATCAAGACTGTTGATTTTTGTTTTTTTTTAATATAAGTTGTTTTATTTTCTATGGTGGCAGCCCTGAAAGATTCGTCTTATAGGTCTCTTTACAAGTCGTAAATAAATTTCCTACTCAAGTCAAAATAATTTAAAAAAACCTCGAAATCCGTGCAAAGTTAGGGCATTTTACGGTACACTTATGTTTAATTAATTATTATACCTTACCTTATTTACCACCACTTATTTATAATTATGATACTTAATTCGTACTATTTACACACTACAAATTTTATTTTTTCATTATGTCTCTAGATTCATCACGATCCCTTCGCCTTTTTTGTGTTCTAAAATAACCATGACTTATGAATAATTATTGTGATACCTTATAATTACTTATGTATAATTATGATACCTTATTATTACAAGTATAATTACCATACCTTATCCCGACATAAAAATAAATATGATACCGTATTTATTCATTATCATAATTATCTATAATACTTATGTTATTTAATCGTAATTATTTACACACTACTGTTTTATTTCTTTGGTTTTTTCCACGTCCATATCCGCATCGATTTACATCGTCACGCGTGCTACTTATACATTATTCCTAATAAATTAATAACTATCTTATAAATGCCTTAAAGCGGTTACAATTGACTTAGTGCCTACTGTATTTGAGTGATCCAACAAAACTTAAGATCAATTTTTTATGTTATTTGGTTGATGTTTATCATGTTTGTTGCGAGTACTGCTTCAATGTACACTTAAGGTTGATGCGCCAGGGTGGTCCGCGAAATTCAAATTTTCTTACGTTTTTCGCAATTTCCAGGTCAGTATCAGGTTGTATGTTGATCTAAATATTATTAGCGGCCGTAATAAATATGGATTTACAGAATTATAAACATTAGAATCAGCAATACAACTCTCTAAGTTCATGTAAGTGTATTGACTGACGATTTCATGAAATTTTAATTCAATACACTTACATGAACTTAGAGAGTTGTATTGCTGATTCTAATGTTTATAATTCTGTAAATCCATATTTATTACGGCCGCTAATAATATTTAGATCAACATACAACCTGATACTGACCAGCAAATTGCAAAAAACTTAAGAAAATTTGAATTTCGCGGGCTACCCTGGCGCATCCACCTTAAGTCCGAATACTTCTTATTTTACTCTACTTTTCTTGAATTATTCTTGCACACATTAACTGTACTTCTCCTAAGGCTAAATATAAGCTACGTATTACCTAACTGCCTGGCTACCTCGGCTACTAACATAACAATACCACATTTCTGGATATCGCAAAAAAATGGTCACGTGATGAGGTCGATGTTTTGTAGATTGTTTGACGCTAATGTTGGTAGCCAAGTTCTAACGTAGCTACATAGATGTCGCTACCGTATCTTATACATTGAGTATTTTAGTTGAATTCTCATATTTTGCGATATCCGTTCAAAATGGTGTTGATATTTTTGAAGCAGTGTGCATTGATATGATTGGATAATACCTAGAGACTAATAATTGATCTATATCGTGTGTATATATCCCTACTTATTCTATGTATTTATTACTTAGGTACATAAGTAAGTAGGTAATAATATCTACATACTTACGATTACTTATTTATGATTACTTACACTACACTACTTTGATTACTTATACTCAGTTATTTTACGTATTAACTACTATAATACTCTTATCAGCAGATGCATCGCCTTTATGACTATATTGTCAAAACTTCTTGGATTTTTAGCATTTTTTGAGCTGTACGGTTTAATCAAAAATACTTTTGATTTTTGACAATCGTTAGACTCGTTTTCGACTACTATCTCATGTGATAGTTATGCTGTGGTTAGGACGATAAGTACTACAATCGGCGAATTGCGAATGGCGAATTTGTAACCAGAGGCCACAATATTGTGCGTATATCTAATTATATACTAACGACTACTAACTGTAACTGGAAGATATAAAGCTTAAATCTAGCACAAATAAAAAATAAATATACCTAATATAAATATCTATGTATATAATGATTTTATTAATGTTACTATACTGGGTGTTAGGGTAGACACCGTTATCCTAGAAACTAGTGGTTTGGTGTCATCTATAATATACTTTTTCTATGGAACAGCAGATTTAAAAAAAAAAATCAGCTGTTCCATACATTTGTGTTCACTTAAATCGACAAAATGTATGGAGCAGCTGATTTTTTTTTTGCGATTTTAAAGTTGGTCCCATAGAAAAAGTTTATTATAGATGACACCAAACCACTAGTTTCAAGGATAACGGTGTCTACCCTAACACCCTGTATATTTCAAATGACTATTATATAAATGAAATATGTTAGAAAGAGATTACATATAGTAATAATATTGAATGTTGTGATATTGATATCTAGTAGGTACCTATGCAATATAATGTTAACTTCTAAATATTTGACCTAAATATAAGTTAAATGTCTAGATATAAGTTAAATACTTGCTGCACCCTAACAGAGTTGTACTCATACGTTTTAGCTTAGCCTGTAACTGATATAGGTACATTATACAAATAAATAAATAAATCTTAAAACTAACAGAACGTGTACTCACGGCTTTTTACCTGTTTCCTTACCTAATTAAATCATTCCTTTTATATTGTTTTTCGCTTATTTCATAGTTCTTAAAACTAATACTCGGCTTTATCACCTGTACTCTAATTAGTTGCTATATTATAACTATTTGATTCCACACAGTTTGAACTTTATTTTTTATATTTACATTTTAACTTATTTAAAATTAAACTAGTTAATTATAATAATAGACAGTATTATAATAATATAATCATACGCTGATAAAGCATGAGGTAAACTTTATCAGTAATTAAGAAAAAAATCTTCGAAAAAGTTAGTAGAAGACTGTGAGTGTGAGTGAAGAAGGAAGTGGGGATGTTTTAGTTTAAAACTGCTAATTATTACCGTAATTTAAATGGTCTTTTTAACTCAAATGTGTGTTACGTACCAATATTAATAATAAGTAGGTAGCTACTTAAATGTTATAATTTACAGATAACATGAAACTGAGTTGTTATTGAAACAAAAATATCTGTTACCTATATAACACTTTTTTTTCGTAATGTCGCACTTGAAATAGAAAATTACTTACAAAATTACCAAATAATAACTCCAAAGAAAAGTACTTATTCATAACTCTTCAGGGCCATAATGTCTCCGTTATATAGAACCCAATGTTATACCAAATTACTTACAACCTAGCAGAGAAGTGACTGTCTTTGTTTTTCACGACGAATCACCCTCAGCATTTTTATATAGTACAGACAATGTTGCCAGATTCGATAACTACAAAAAAACTTAAAACTTATTTTCAACCTTATCGCAATTTTTTTTGTTTCTAAGTTATTTCTATGCTAATTAGAAGGTATTTTGCGCGTCAATATGTACAATCCACGTCGCTAACCTTACAAAATATATAACCGCCTGATGTCTGTCTATTGTTGAATGTACAATTATTGTAATACTGCCTTATGTCTATTATCTATTATTAGAATAAGTATAGAGATAATACACATAGAGTTAGCAATAGAAGGAGAAACTAGAAAGGGGCGTTTAAAAAAAAATAAGTGTTGTTTATTTATGCTTTAGATTCGCGACAATCTAAGAAGTCCGTTTTGACAGCTATCAAAATGCTTAGTATAGCGATGAAAAAAAAAATTGGTTTCATATAAACTGATTCTCGAGACATATCGATTGAATATACTTAGAGAGTTTGTAATCTACGACTTATCTACATTGATAAAAACTGATTCTCAAGGCTTAACGTTGTATTACATGTACGAGAACGAAACGTCAAAACGGACTTCTTAGATTGTCGCGAGTGTAAGTCATCGACATTGCTCGGTCCCTACAACAGAAACTGATGGTTTTATTTACCAATCGTAAATACCTATCACTGGAATTTTATGAAGACTGTTTCGATAAGATATTAAAAGGACTTCAAAGCTGAATGATTAAGATTTTTTAATGCTTTTTATACATAACTTAACATCACGCCTGTACCTATTCCCCAAAGGTTAGTGTAGAGTATACTTATAGTACTACCTTCTAAGCTTTTGATAATTCAATCTGCCTAGCCTTTTTCCAACTATGTTGGGGTCGGCTTCCAGTCTAACCGGATGCAGCTGAATACCAGTATTTTACATGGAGCGACTACCTATCTGACCTCCACAACCAAGTAACTGGGTAATACCATACCCCTTGGTAAGACTGGTTGTCAGACTTTCAGGTTTCTGACGACCCGTAACGACTGTCAAAGATCCTCGATTAACAGCCGGGACCAACGGCTTAACGTGCTTTCCGAGGCATGGAGGAGTCTGGATACGTAAAGATGGTCACCCCTTCCACGGACCCCGGCAAGCGTAGCTTAACCTGATGGATCGACCCGTGCGGCTGTTATTACTTAGCCACGAGTTCCTCAAGCTTTTGATAATTATCAACCGTAAAAGATCATTATGTAGATACCTAATCTTTTAAACAATGACAGTTTTTCAATAAAACTCGCTGTGTACTATTTCTATTGCTCTTGCCTATTCCTACGGTCATCTTTTTTTATGTTTTTTTATGTTTTTTTATTTTTTTATGTAAATGACAGCTTCACTAAATACTAATATCCCACTTCGCTTTCCCAGAGCAACTTGAAATTATGAATATGTGTAAGAACTTTGAATGAACCAAGGAATGGCAACTGCTTAATGGTGGATCCTGAATCGCTTTGCATGAACGTGATTTGTTCACAATCAAAAATGATTTTTCACCTCAGCACCTTAAACAGGCAGGTTTTGCTGTCTACAGACAGTGAGCAAAATTCGTATTTTGCTGCGAGCGTGAGAAAAAGTAACTTTTTTTTTTTTTTTTTCTATTTGCCGAGCACCTTTCGTGGGTTTACTCAAAAAAACCGAAAGACTTGAATTTAACTTTGTTCTGTCACTTTTACTTCGATTTGAAAAAAGCGAGATAGAAACAATTCGATTCGAAATTCGATTTTAATTTCGATATCTAGTAGACCCAAAAAAGGAACAAACAATAAAACGTTCGGATACACATATAACCGTAAAATTGCAGTTAAGGTTTTAAATGTAATAATTTAACTTTTAATTTTTTTATATTGTGTATTTTACAATTATACGCGTGGTTTACCATGTTGTATTTTTTACCTTTAGGTAAAATTATGGGTATACATTTATGAAATTGCCGTTTTAACGTACTGGCCACTTTGAATTAAAATTAAACTTGCATCATGGTGTACGATTCCAAAGCGAAACCTTTTTCACAAGATTCGATTGTTTACTTTCAATTGTTTTTGCATTCACCTTTAAAAGTAAAGATACATTGAATTCACTTACCTACTTAGAAATAATTTAATCCTATAATTTTAAAATTATGCTTTTCATTGAAATTATTACGGTTATATAGGTCCATAATTCATATAATTTTTACCTGCCCCACTTTCAGTTAATTAATATTTATATGTACAACACTTATTATTTTTTTCCTTAATTATTGTAACACATTCTCTGTCATTCAAACCAACGCCTGTATTAAACAGTGTCTGTCTTATTAATAAAATAGAATAATAGCCCAACGGTGCTTTTTCATAATTTATTTACAGTTGTACTTTTTTTGTTGTTTAGCTACTCTTCTTGTTCATAGTATGGGGTGTAGCGATCGTAAACGCGATTGCGGAGCCTTGGGTCTTAGGGTCGAATCCAAAATTTGTTATAATAATAAGCAAATTAAATATATTAATTTTATAATATTTTTTTCGGACATGTTTTGACTACCTACTTTTTTTGTTGACAGCGCTGAAGAAGTTTTTATAAAGATTTTATAATTTTTTCAGCGTGATCCAGTATTCGGTCGAGAATTGTAATAAAACAAAAATACTTTTTGGGTACCTGCCCTAGACTCTGCACTAATTATTCACACTTATAATTAATAAATCTATTTTTGATCTATGATCATAGTCCTAATTTTTACTTTACTTAATAATATCTTCATTATAAACGTGTAATAACTCGTATTTCAAATTAACTATCCGTAACATGACTTAGGTCGATGACTGTCAATAAATGTATATTTTTCTTTATCTTTATATTCTAGTTAAGCCTACATATATAAATAATACATAATAGTATAATAATAACTAGGTAGAACTAATTTCATTTCTGAATATCTGCATATTCCATGTATTATATTTACAGTTCCTTAACATACAATGTTATACTTATAACTAATATTCTTTAATCATCGATAAGTAAAGATATATTTCGGATTCGTGAGCCACAAACTAAGCATCTATCGCTTGTATCTTGCGGCTCGTGAGGAATTTAACAATATAAAATGTTTACCTTACAGTCTGAGGATGTCAGATTATTATAGCCACAATAAGTTTTAATAAAATAAATTATACTCGTAAGTAATTCACTGGATTAAATTTTATTGTTAAAGAAATAATATAAAATACTCCACCTAGCAAGCTTTTAATAAAATGCTCTCATTAATTTATTGTCATAATGATAATTATTCGTCTATGGTTTTAAGGCTCGCTTGCACCACAAATCACGCAATGCGTTTAGCGCTAAACGCTGACAACATCGTTCTGTTTCTGTCAATCGTATGTAGATGAAAGAGACAAAATTATTTTAAAAATTGGTTTAGCGTTGAACGCGTTTAGTGGTTTTTGGTGCAAGCAGAACTAGATAGGTAAGTGTAAAATCCCTAAAATATGCCTGAAATATAAAAACAACAAATTAATATGACTTTATAATTGCTTATTATTCTAAGAGTGACAGCCAGCACTTGTTAGTTAACACCGGAGAATAAATAATTCGACCCAAAATGATGATTAAAATATTCTAAATTAAACTATTTGTACAGGTGTTATTACACTCATGCGTTCGATATCGTATCGATGTTACGATCAATGTCGACGAGGACGGTGTAATAGTTTTTTTATTTTATTTATTTTCTAGCGACCGGCCCATGCTTCACGCAGTTATAAGGAATTGCAAAACATGTGGATTTCTTTATTATATTTATTTTAATATGAATAATATGAAACACCTAAAATTGCCGGAATAAATACTCTTTAATGATGGTGGAAACCGCATCAAAATACGTGGCAGATATTAAAAAGAACAACGCGGTCACGCAGACAGACACGAAAAGTGACTTTCATTTATAATATGTATATGTATATCCTTACTAATGTTATAAATGCGAAAGTAACTCTGTCTGTCTGTCTGTCGCGCTTTCACGCCAAAACTACTGAACCGATTTAAATGAAATTTGGTACACAGATAGTCTAAGGCCTGAGAAAGGACATAGGCTAATTTTTTTCGACATACCATGCGGGCGAAGCCGCTGGCGGAAGCTAGTAGATTATAAATAGTAAGTACCTTATAGGTTAAAACTAATAATTTTCCCTGTCAATAATCATCTGCCTAGCCTTTTCCCAACTATGTTGGGGTCGGCTTCCAGTCTAACCAGATGCAGCTGAATACCAGTATTTTACATGGAGCGACTGCCTATCTGACCTCCACAACCCAGTAACTGGGTAATACGATACCCCTTGGTGAGACTGGTTGTCAGACTTTTGAGCTTCTGACGACCTGTAACGACTGTCAAAGATCTACAAATGGCAGCCGGGACCAATGGCTTAACGTGCTTTCCGAGGCACGGAGGAGTCTCGGCATGTATTAGATGGTCACCCACCCACGGACCAACCCCGGCAAGCGTAGCTTAACCTGATGGATCGACCCGTGCGGCTGTTATTACTTAGCCACGAGCTCCTCCCTCCCCTACAGTTTCCCTGTCAATAATGATTTACATTTATATTTTAATATTTACAGTTTAAAGGTATTTATCGGGATTACAACCCTCCTTAACAAAGTACGCTAATTTAATTTTACAGCGTATGGCCTATTTATTAATAACTTCTACTAGGTACGACTACTACATTATTTCTAAGCTTCACAATGTATTTTACCAATTTTTATTTTTTGAATAAATTTATTATATTATATTATTTATATTAATACTGATTTGAAAAATTAAAATCGTTGTAGATGTATTGTGTGTGTGATGCGATGCGGTGCGATGTGATGTGACGCGATGCGATGTGAAGTGATGTCATGTGATTATGTATAAGAGGAGCATTTATTATGAACTAAATAATAAATGAAATATCTACCTACATCCTCTTTAGGTACCTACCTACTTATGTTAAAATTCAAATCTTACCGGTATCTCTGCGTTTAGTTGCATACTTACATAATATCTGTACGGTTCCTATTTTACGGTTAAAACTACGAATGATTATCATATCATTATCAAACTACGCTGTTTTTGTTTAATATCTTTACGGTGGATATTTAACAACCTCTTACTCAATAGATAAATAAAAATGAAATATCTCAACATTACACATTAAACTCCACATTAATATCGCCTCCATAGGGAGGCGTCCAACTTGCGTCTCAACACGGGCGGGGGATGCGGGACGTGACCTGACCGGCCGCGAGCGCGACCCCTCCCTCAGTCAGTCAGCTGTTTCGCTGGCAAGCACGGTGTCGGATAGAAACTTTTAAAAATCTTATTATGAAAGTAACGTTTTTTTTGTTGTTTTCGGTAATTTATTTTTATATTTAAGTCAACTACCCATGATTTGAGTGACAACGGTGTTTACCCTTACACCTTGTATACGCACGCGACCGACATCAGCGTAAGAGGAATTCAGGCCTTAGTAAAAAATACCAAAGAAAAAGCTCCTTTTCGACAAAGTCAATACGGAATATTCATTTAAAATAAAAAAAATGACCCGGGTCATCACCAACAGCCCCATTGTCTGTAATAAATACTATAATAACAGAGTAAATAGAAATGGAGTGCTAAAGTGCGCAGTGTCACCTGTGTTTGACACGATCAAAGCAAACATTAAGGCCCGCTTGCACCACTAACACTCAAATGTTTAGCGCTAACCATCACTTTCCGTCAACTTCAAAAGATTGACAGAAAGATATCGATGATTAAAATTCGTTTTAATAAATAAACTAATTTAGTGTTTTTTGTGCAAGTGGGCGTTAATGTAAGGCAAAACCAACGCGTCCAACATGCGTCCGCGATTGCGTTCAAATATGCGTTCATTGTTGTGATCGCGGCGATCAAAAGACGCTCTGTTGCGAACCAGTTCCTACAAGATGTAGTAAAAAAAATGAACGCCATTGTGTACGTGATCGCGGATGTGTTTTGAACGCATTGTTATGGCTGTACCATACATGAAGAGGCTAAATTGAACAGGTAAAGCTGCTTTTATTTGGCCTGAGGCCCTAGACAAAGTGACATTCTATCAGCGATAACGATGATGGAAAAGGCAAAAATGTGTAGGACTGACATAAGCTATCGAAAAGCTTATGTCAATCCTGTTGAAGGTCGTTGTAAAAAAACGAATCGATTTGGAAGCGATTGTCACTTGTCCAGGCCATCTGGGGGCCTAAACCGGCCACTTTAGCAATTCCTCTAAAAGCAGTTCATTTCCTGAATCCCAGCTGTCATTAGCAATTCCTCTAATATGACATAAAAGCAATTCATAATTTGTGGACCATTTTACGAATCTCCATAGAAAACTGTCAAATAGATGAATTATTTCGTAATATGAATCGCACGTAGATCATATTATGATTTGTCAGTTTGTGACATTTTACGATGATTCATAATATTTTCCTTTTATGATTCTGCCAAAGTGACTGTTTTAAGCCCCCTGATCGGATGACTAGCTTTAACGATTTGCTTATTAAATGTAACGGCCGCACCTTCAGAGATGATGCGAATTTGCACCTGATAATGTGTGGTAACCTTTACTCCAAATCTTTAGACAGAACGAAAAAAAAAACGATTAGATATCTAGCAGAACCAGGTCTTAACAGGCGGTTCACCAACCGCGGTAACCTCATGTCAGATCGCGCCCGCAATGCCAAACTTAGCCAAATCAGGGACATCAATATCGTCCAAATCCTTCATTGAAACATAACCGGATCCATCCGCTTTTATCGGGACATAACCGGTCGAATCCGGTTTGATCGGGACATAGTCCTCAGTACCATCATTTATGTCGATAATTGGTTCTTTTTTGTCGAATTCGCTACAGATTTTAGCTTCGTTCAACAATTTTAGAGATTCTTCAAGTAAATGCGTGCGGTGTTCAGGAGTGTGTCCGCTGGTTGACGGGGTCTTGTCCGAGGACTTGCGGTGGTGGAGCGAGTTGGTTGCCGAGCCCAGGTAGGGGGGGGGCTGTGGGCGGTTGTAGTTGCCCGCGAGGTTGCTCGTTGATTTGGGGCTGTAGGGTCGCGCTAGACTGTTGTTGGGGCTGGAAAATAAATTATTGAAGGGATTATTCCACTAACACCAAAGTCAAAATCAAAGTCGAATAATTTATTTCTATTAAACTTATTAAAAGCAATTTTGAACTGATTCTAGTTGCCCCTTTCAAGTTTTCGTATGGCGAAGAAACTCCACCGTTACTCTTTTAAAATGTTTTACAATATTTTTGTATACATCAATTATATTATGTGAAGACGATGCACCTAGAATAAGATTTCTATACCACACTATACCCATTGACAATCCCCATCAATGGGGATTTCTGAACTTTTTGTCCACAAATCCCCCTTGATATCCCAGAGAGGTCATAATGTGGATTCTTGGACAAAAAGTTCAGAAATCCCCATTGATGGGGATTGTAAATGAGGATTAGTGGAATAACCCTTAGTTGGTAACATGACTTTATATTTATCCAAAAGTACAAAAAATTTAGTCTTTATTACGCTAATTTATACTCCATTTGAAATAAGATTAGACATTTAAATAAACCTTTTTTACAGTCCGTTCAAGCGATTTTGACTTCTATTGCGTTGGTGGCACGACAAATGGCAGCTGCAGTAGACAGTTGGTATTGTGTAACCTTTGTTGCTTTTAATGCCATCCCTATGCCTACGGTATAGAAGTCAAAATCGGTTGCATGGACTGTAAAAAGGTTTTTTAAATGTCTAATCTTATTTCAAATGGAGTATAGTTAAATTTGCTTGTAAAGGCTCCCACATACAGGCGCGATATCGTGGGCGCGACAAGGGTGGCGCTGCCTGTCGCGCCCGCCATATCGCGCCAGTTTTCACGAGCCTTAAATCAAACATACAATAAGGCGCGACGCGACGGTGCTATCGTGTCGCGCCTGTCTGCGGGAGCGTTTACTGTATATCATTATCCACTTAGAAGTTTAGTAGATGCTACCAACCTGACTCCAAGGCTTTTGGTGCTGGTGTTGTCGGCTACATGCGTCTGTTCAGTGTTGCCAGTGCCATAACGACACATCTCCACCTTTGATTTGTGAGCCCTGGAATATTAAGAATATCTATATGTATACATATATTGCCTTTGTACGTATTTTTCTGTTCTTTTCTTCTTGTCTGTATACAAGGTGGAGATGTAGTCTCCGACAAAAAATAAAACTCCGTATATCTAATGACGTTCTCGGTCTACATACAAAAAATTAATCAAATATATCCAATAGTTTAGTTACGATAGCTCGTCAAAGATCGGTAAACCCATAGAGATATAATTTAGTATAGAGTGCGCGCATCAACTTATGATCAGAAGACACGGGTTAGATCAACGCGACGTTCCCGCCGCGAGCGCTAGTAGTCGTGTGCTAGCAGTGTGCGTTCCTCCAGACATTTTTTAAATATTTACGCATCAAAATGGTCTAATGTGCAGTTTGATCTTGCAAAAACCATGCTAGGAAATACAAAACTGAAATCCAATATTACATTTCATCAGTAAATTGATTTTTATACTTATTTTTATGATAACAAATAACGTATCGCGGGGGTGAAGGAGACGTGAGAGGCACGCACAGGCCCGCCGCCCCGCGCGACACTGTAGTGATGTGACGTGCGTTGACGCGACCAACGCTGTAGTCGATATTTTTTTTTTTTTTTAATGTTTGCTAGGAGAACTACATAATGTATTTATGTTTGAATACTCAAAATCTTATAATATTTATTTTGTTATAAATAATTTTAATGTGACTTTTGAACGATATACTTTATAATATTTGTAATGCGAAAGTATTATAGCGTAAACGTAAAGTATTGAATATTACGATATCACATCTAAACTGCTTAATTGTTTTTTTTACAATTACAAAAAAGTAAACTTAAATCAAGAATAAAATATTAAAATGGATGATTCGTTTAATTGAGTCTATATTATATGTCTATATTTTCTTAGTTTGTTTGTTCTATGTAAATTTAGTAAAAAAACAGCATATAAAAACTGAGTGAGTTTCATAAATAAAATAATATCTATAAATATAATAATGACTAAACACAACCTACAATATAACGATCACACTCCCAGCTTATCGCCAAAACTTATCGATAGCTTGTTGCCGATTGGCACGTCATTGCACATCCCTATCTGTCATACACTTATCAATATAAGTATATATAGCTCACTTGTCTACGATCTGCACTAAGCGATTTGTGCAATACGCGCTCTCTATACTTTATTATATCTCTATGGGTAAACCCCATACTCGGCCCAGCACTACTATTTAGTTTGTTTGAAAAAATGACTTTTTTAATTTCCATGTTAGGATTTATTTGATTGTTCCAAAATACTCTTATGTATTAGTATTGCCAGTGTTTTCATTTATTGTTGTATTTTCGTCTCCACATTGTATATGTGTGTGGTATAAATAATTAAATAAAAAATAAAAAACTCTTTTATGCAAAATACAAGTATTTTAGTAAGCCTTTTTTGTAGTTAATATTTCCACTTTATAGCATGTTAGTCACCACAAATAAAAATAATAATATTTCGAACCTATCAGGTGTTCTATAGTCGAAAAATATATCGAATATATGATCCAGAAAATAATCTGATTCCGGGTCTCGTCTGAAATAATAACAAAATAAAAATAAATTTAAAAATATTAAAACAAGTACTATTAGAAAAAAAAAACACGAATCCTGTAAATTTTATAACCTTGTGGCATCTACATCGCCACATGCGAACTACGCATCAATGACTCGACGTCACACAAAGATTCTGACGTCACGTAAATCCTGCATCGCGCAATTAGAGTTTATCGCGCGATGGACATAATAAATAGGTACAAGAACCCAACATCAATCGTTAGGCAGTTGCCCGTCAGACACAACACCGGTCTGGTCGGAGGATCCTCCCTTTTCTATGGTGGATGTGTGAAATTTACACCCTGTTCCTCATACCTCTAAAGCCTCACTAAACTAAGGCCCGTATTACAGAACCTCTCTCAAAACTTAAGCATTACTTAGAACTCGTAAAGCCTTTTGATTGGTTGAACCTATTTTTACCTAATTAATAAATTGATCGTAATTTAAATTGTAACTTCAATAAAGCAACTCATAATTTGTGGACCATTTGACGAATCTCCATACAAAACTGTCAAACAGATAAATTGCGTAATATGAATTGCACGCAGATAATATTATGTCAGTTTGCGATATTTTACAATTTCTAATATTATCCTATTTCTAGCAAAGTGGCCGTTTTAGCCCCCAATTTTGTAATCCAGGGCTAATGTGGACCTCTGGCCGTTTGTTTTGTCCTGGGCCCTGTTTATCAAAGGTTACAAGTCTACACGTTCACAAGTTACCTTCTATAATTTTCGTTAAATTGATAGCTCATCTCCATATTCATAATCAGCCTTAATGTTCCTACTGCTGGCACACGGGCATCTGGTCATCTCTCTCTTTTGACCACATTTAAAAAAAGAAAATCGAATTAAACATTTATTGCGGTACTAAGCACGACACTTGTAAACTTGTAAGACGGAATAGAGAGTCGCCGGACACTCTCAGGATTTGTTATGATTTTCTACAAGTTGTAACTGACAAATAATTTTTTGATAACCAAAATCACGAATAAAAGTGTCAAAATATAAGTACTTGTGAACTAAATAATGACATTTGGTAATATAAGACTTGTAAGTGCTCATAAACAGGGCACTGGTCGTACTGCTATCTTCTACGAGGTTTCATGAATAAAATATTTGTCAAGCTCTTACTAGTAATGGCAATTATGCGATTTTTCATTAAATTCATTAGCATGTGAATTCTTGAGTCTTAGCATGATAATTACTACTGCTGTGATAATTGCTAATATCTAATATGACTATAATTAAAAAGTGCGTTCGCCTTAGGACGTCTCCTGGCGTGGATTTATTGCGTACATATTGGCGTGTATTATCTATTTAAGTATAACTACCGCTGCGTGCGTCGACGCTCTGACGTATAATAGTTTGAAAAATTACGAATGAATTCACTTAGCATTTCAATGAATTTCCCAACTACATTTTATTTGCTAAATGCTAAATGAGAATTCACTTGCTAACAATGAATGCGAATGCGAATGAATTCACCACTAACACTTACACAGTAGCGTGTAGCGCACACACGGCGGCGGTGAGCGCCGTGACGCACAGCAGCAGCAGCGTCAGCGGCGCCAGCACTGCGGCCGACAGCAGCTTGCCGTAGCTGCGGGACGGCAGCGAGTGCTGGGCGGGGACACACAGCATATTATGAATCATAGGTATTTATTTATTTGAGGAGCTCGTGGCTAAGTAGTAACAGCCGCACGGGGCGATCCATCAGGTTAAGCTACGCTTGCCGGGGTTGGTCCGTGGATGGGTGACCATCTTTACATACCGAGACTCCTCCGTGCCTCGGAAAGCACGTTAAGCCGTCGGTCCCGGCTGTCATTTGTGGATCTTTGACAGTCGTTACGAGTCGTCAGAAGCCCGAAAGTCTGACAACCAGTCTAACCAAGGGGTATCGTATTACCCAGTTGCTGGGTTGTGGAGGTCAGATAGGCAGTCGCTCCATGTAAATACTGGTATTCAGCTGCATCCGGTTAGACTGGAAATCGACCCCAACATAGTTGGGAAAAGGCTAGGCAGATTGATTGAGTTAGGATTTCAACGTCAGCAGCAACTGCGTCACGTACCTTATTAGGAGCAGTCCAGGCATCCCTGGTATCCAACGCCTTGAACGACTTGGCAGACTTGCTGGTATTAGGCACTTCTGTGAGGTACTCCAGGTGCTGGGTCGAGCGCTCCTTGTAGATGGTGTTGTACTGGAAGATAGAGGGTAAGAATTTTAATTTAATTTTTATGGAGATTCAATATTTTCTTTTGAATATCATAAAGTACTGAGAAAATGAGATATATACAATAGTTTTTTAAAGAACTTCCAGCTCAAAGCTACACCAGTCCAGCGTTAACCCAGCATCTCTAAAGAGTTTCTCCACAGAGGTTCGCGTGTACTGGCGAGGACAGCTCAACACCTATAGTAGTTATACAGTAGTATTATAAAGACCTACCAGCTTAAAGCTACACCAGTCCAGCGTTAACCCAGCATCCCTGAAGAGTCTCTCCACAGTGGTTCACTTGCACTCGCGACGACAGCTCAACACGTATAGTACCTATACAATGGTATTATAAAGACTTACCAGCTCAAAGCTACACCAGTCCAGCGTTAACCCAGCATCCCTGAAGAGTCTCTCCACAGTGGTTCACTTGCACTCGCGACGACAGCTCAACACGTATAGTACCTATACAATGGTATTATAAAGACTTACCAGCTCAAAGCTACACCAGTCCAGCGTTAACCCAGCATCCCTGAAGAGTCTCTCTACAGTGGTTCACTTGCACTCGCGACGACAGCTCAACACGTATAGTACCTATACAATGGTATTATAAAGACTTACCAGCTCAAAGCTACACCAGTCCAGCGTTAACCCAGCATCCCTGAAGAGTCTCTCCACAGTGGTTCACTTGCACTCGCGACGACAGCTCAACACGTATAGTACCTATACAATGGTATTATAAAGACTTACCAGCTCAAAGCTACACCAGTCCAGCGTTAACCCAGCATCCCTGAAGAGTCTCTCCACAGTTGTTCGCTTGTACTCTCGAGGACAGCTCGGTAGACGAGACAGAGGACGTACTTCTTCGCGCAGCCTCTTCAGCTCCAATGAGAATGGCATGGAACTGCCGAGGCGGACAACCAACCTGGAATTAATAAGGGTGCCCACTTAGTTACGGTGGTTTCACGCCGGTAGCACACCTCCGCCGCGAACCATAGCAGCGAAACCGCAGTAGTTCAATTACTGTACGCAGTACTGACTCAATTGCAATGCTGGTTCAATTGCATGACGCGAGTCAGTACAATTGAACTACTGCGGTTTCGCTGCTATGGTTTCGCGGCGGAGGTGTGCTACTGGCGTCAGCGGTGTGTTTGTTATAGCTATACATATTATATCACACACACTAAAGGTTTAATATTATTTCGGAGATTAGGTTATTTTCTAAGAGGAATCGATTGCTTTTCTAGAATAAAAAGTAATGATATAAGTCTTTGTAGTATTACTTTTTATTTAGAATATAAAGTAAGTATAAATAAAAATCCATCCGTACTAGTTCATTCTAATATTATAAATTCGAAAGTAACTCTGTCTGTCTGTATATTACCTTTGCACGCCTAAACCACTGAATGGATTTCGACAAAAATTGGCAAGGAGATAGATGGCATCCTGGGGAACGACATACGGGATAGGGTACTTTTTATCGACATATACCACGCGGGCGGAGCCGCGGGCGGAAGCTAGTACTTACATAAAGTTACTTTTAAGTTAAACTGTAGTAAAAAGATACATAAAGATATGTATATTTATTTTTTACATACCCTTCCCCATCACTCGGCTTCAAAGGCAGTCGCGCGCCCAGATCGATGGCAGACGCCAGGAACGTCGCGTACAGATCGCCACTACTCTCCGTCCAGAGCTTAGTTCGCAAGATATCTTTCAAACGAGTCATCCTTAAACATATAATTTCCTTCTGATTGTTTTTTTTACAAAAAAAATATATACAATACTTATACGAAGATATACAACATTATTTTTTCTTTATGCTAAACCCGAGAACGGGTCATTGTACTCATCATTTTGAACAACTTTTTCTATGGGGTTTACTTTTTCTATACTCACGAGCGACTTTGGCTGATATTGGACCTGTGGCGGTATTAACATCGCCACATGCGAACTACGCATCAAAGATCTGACGTCACACAAAAATCCTGACGTCACATAAATCCTGCATCGCGCAATTAAAGTTTACCGTGCAGTGGACATATATACAAGAACCCAACATCAATCGTTGGGCAGTTGCCCGCCAGACACAACACCAGTCTGGTCGGAGGATCCTCCCTTTCCTATGGTGGATGAGTGAACTTTACACCCTGTTCCTCATACCCCTAAAGACCCACACGTAGGCCCCTCCTCCATTTTAAACTTTTCCACGGTAAAGTATGCTTTTAATATGTTTTTAATTTGTGGAGCTTTGTTATTATTTGTTATATATTTCTTTTTGCAATGAGATTTACTAATGCTACTTACTTGTGCTCATCCAACAGATCTTCAACATTCAGATTATCGATTTTGAGCTCGACCTCATGGCGCGCCATCTTCTCTTTCTGCTGTATGTCCAATGTCAGTAACACCCTCCGCGTCTCATAGTCTTGTCGGTTCAGCCCAATTACTTCGAGCTGCGGAACCAGGAAAGGTAGACTTCTAGCTAAATACACTTGACTATCTAGAAGACTCTGTGTCTCTTCAAGCATAGTAAGAAAATGATCTATCAATCGTTCGTCAACTCTGCATCCACTGGGGGCTCTATTTATATGTTATCATTGTCATCAGACCTGGGCTTTTAGGAATCGGTCCACGCAGGTAACAAGCGCCGATAAGCGCCGAACGTCGCCGACAAGTTCCGACGATCTTCGACACGAGCCGGTCAGCGCTGGCGCCTTCCGCCATTTAACTAACTAACCTAACCGCTTGCTTTATGTAACTGTTACCAGAATGGACCAGCGCCGATAAGCGCTGGTAGATCGGCGCCGGCTACCAGCTTTCTTTCTGTTTACGGCCTAAAAGACGTAGTAGAAAACTTATAAAGTTCTATGGTGTCATCAACTGTAATTATATTTATTTAATATTTTACGCACACAAATGTACAGAGGCTTTTTCTACCAGTCAACCTTTGGGTGATCCAGAGACAAACAGTGGTAGGAGCAATAACGAAAATTGTGGATTAAAGACATATTTATTTAAATATAAGATATGAAATTGTACCTATTAAAACTATGAATATAATACAGGGTGTTAGGGTAGACACCGTTATCCTTGAAACTAGTGGTTTGGTGTCATCTATAATATACTTTTTCTATGGCACCAACATAGAAATCGCAAAAAAAAAACTGGGCTGAATCGAGCTGATTTTTTTTTCGCGATATCAAGGTTGGTCTCATAGAAAAAGTATATTATAGATGACACCAAACCACTAGTTTCAAGGATAACGGTGTCTACCCTAACACCCAGTATATATACCAATATATGTGTATTATACTGCTAACCAAAAAAAGTTCATTATTTTGAGTATTCACAACTATCAGCGGGATGGTCTACAATGTTAGACAAAGGTCTCCTTCATAAGTCTGTTATGGGACGCATATAATGACGTAGGACTTGTAACCAAGGCTTGCAAAAAAAAAATCGATATTTTTTGTTCGATAGGTATATCGATATTTTAGGCGATATTTATTATTTCGATATACTTATCAATTTATCGATATAAAATATCAAGTATCGGCAATGTTTCAAAAACGATATATATTTCCAATAGCAACACCGTTGTCGCCACTGACTAAAACCGCTGGATTTCAGAACCGTTTTTCCTAGTTTTGTATTTATATGAATAAAAAACTTGAACTTCATAAAGTAAAAATATTTTTAAAACACCGATATACCTATCGTTTTTTTTTTCGATTTAATTACCTATCGAAATAGTTTTTTTTTTAAATATCGGTACAATATATCGATACTTTTTGGCACTTCTTGCAACCCTACTGTAACATACACGAACCTAGTGTAACCTACGGTATTCTGTCCATCAGGCACTAAAACGCTCCACTTTCCATTTCGTGGAACGCCAACACCTTTCTGCCCCTAAAGGTTTTCTGTTCTGCGTATAATATGCAAATACCTACATAAAACGATGTCTTACCGTGAGTGGGCCTCGGCTGCCTCTTGGGGGCGTTCCGAAGATGAATCCCGAGTGGTGTCGGCCGCTATAGATATAGCGAAGCCACGAAGGAAGCTCCGGTTTGCCCAGCATGGACGCGTGGAAGCGGTATTGTTGATCGAATTCTGTAGAAAAAGGGCAGATGTTCAGAGGCTGGTAAAGTAACAAAGTGAACCCACTGATGAGCCTGAATACCTCCTCTCTGTGAGAGGATCCGAAAGAAATTATAGTAAGTAAGGGCAAAACCTTAGCAAATTCTCACGAAGTCACCGTATTGTTCATAATAAAATGTTATAAATATTCCTTCTCTTGGACCTGAGTCTCGCCTCTTTGTTAAGGGAAATTGTTAGAAAATTCTGGAGAAGTCGCCATTATGGTTGATATTTTCGCCATTATTCTTTCCGTATTAAAATGGTTACAATAATGATTCTAAAGTACATCCTTATCCACTACATAAGGACAAAGCTCAACCAAAGGATAAACTTCATTATAAACTATCATAAGTTCCGTCATTGGCTTTCGATCTCAATGTATTCAATTCTGCAAGAGATGTAGAACAAAGTAGCATAGGCTACCTACCTAAATTATTCCATAGCTACATAGTTAGGGCCTGCGCCGTAACTGCTACGTCGCCGGTCATAGAGAGCTTTCAGCCGCCATTTTGTACGCCATGCGAAAATTTCAATCCGCGTCGAAGTTTCCGAATACCGATATCAAATATTTAACATGAAGAAGTCTCGGGTATACGTCGATGGTTAAAGTAATACTCAAAATCAAAAGAAACCAAATCACGTTCTACATTAAAATAATTATTACGTAATATGCTAAGAGTTTCCCCATCCCCCACAGGTTCACCCCTGCAGTATCAGCCCCGCTCGCTCCGGAGCGCACCCATATCCCGAAGTCTGAACCTAACAAATCAATTCCTAGGACCGAGATAGACACGACGCATGCCCTAACTGCCTAGGACATGCGCTGAAGTTGCAATGGTCATCGATCGTCATGCAGTCGCCATTTTGTGGCTGTAGACGCCATTCATTGTCGCGCAATTTACAAAGAACCCGTACGCGTTAACGTTTTTAATAAAATATTTTCTTTAAACATTTATTTTACTTATTATGATCACTGAAGATTAACTGGATTCTGTATTCTGATATTATCACAAGAAAGATGAAAAAAAAAACAATGTTAAAAAACTGCGCATGAGCTAAAATATGAAGACGATGCAAAAACGACGATCGAAAAAACCAAAGCCTACGAAAAAAATTATACTTATCCATACCTGATCAGCTTGCCGACGATAAACATACATTGAACCACTCATATCAATAATCTCACAAAGAATTAGAATGAAGAGAATCGATGAAGACACAAAGATAAATCACAAATTGAGGTAACACCGGAAGCACAATTGATAGATAGCGCAACAAGTAACACTGAGCACGTCCTCAATGCGACTCCCAGTTTCACTCAGGTAATCTAGGACATGCGCTCTGGTGCAATGGTTATCGATTTTGCAGCATACTTATATTATTTTGATGGACAGTTTCCAGTGGTGTGGGTATTCCCAATTCCCAAGGGAATATGTCGAACAAAGGCTTATGACTGACTGCATTTTACATTTCCTTCACAACGTTTTTAGGTGAAGACTTTGTATATAGTTTTACTAATAGTCCGAGCTCTGAAAGTTGTCAAAACACTTTCCTTCACAATTTTTTACGCATAAATCGGTGTTAAAATCTGCCTGTTTAAGCAATAAAAATGGCGTCTCACAAGGTAGTATTTTTTGTCCTCTGCTCTTACTTTGTATGAATCAACGAGTTGAAAAGTACCTATCTACCAAGGAAAAGAACCTACAAAAAAGAAGCTAATAATACCCTTATTTATTTAAGTAATGACATAATATCGTCGTATAGATATTTCATTTAGATTTTTTATCCAAAAACATATTTGTGTGTGAGTGAAGTAATTTACGTAATGAGAAAGGAAAGAAAATTATGTACTTATATATTTTTATGAAAGTTTAATTTTTGAATGTAATTAAACAATACATAAGAAAAACAAGGGCACAGATTCGTGATGACTAAATTAGGGGTAATGTAATGCTCAGTAAACGGTGACTTAAACATCGCAGTTCAAGCTGTGTTCATAGAATGAACTTGAACAGTGTCACTGGGCATACTGAGTATTTTCCAGGCGGCGCGACGTTCACACTGCGAGCGTATCAAGATAAGGCGCGGAAAACAGGAGCAAAAGTATGCAACACGCGGGAACACGTACACAGGTATAAGCAGCAGCTTCTGTCTAATGTTTTCATTCCTCCTCTCCAAAATTGTTTATTCTGTAATTAGGATATTGGAATCACTTTTACTCGTCATATTAAAGTATTAAAAATAAGTTAGATGAGGTCGGCATTTCCTATATGACTACTCGTAGAAGAAAGGCCGAAACAAACTCAGAGGTCGCAGTCTCTTTTAAAGTCCAGACATAATCTTGGTCAGACCATATGAGGGTCATGTAGATTAGCGTCTGAAATGGTCTTTTGAGGAAAGAACGACACAGATTGGAGTGGACCTGTCCAGTCAGTACAAGCATTTGTCAGTAAAAGTGGAGCTCAACTCAGAACTTAAGGAGCTCAACGGCTGGTTGACTGACGACGATGGAAATGTTATGTACACCTATAATTGTATAAAAATTAAAAGTAATACCTTTCCCAATGTTTTTTTTAACCACCGTTGTATGTATATGCTGTTGGTGTTTTTTTAATAAATAAATAAACACATATTTATTGAGATTGAAGGTAAAAATCACGTGCGTGGCTTCGAGTCCAGCACACGTCTCGAGGTGCGGGGCAGTGTGAACAAGATCTCATTAATAATTAATTTTAAAAAAAAACGATTCTTGTCTGCTGCGATGTTCTAGTGGTCACAAAGGCTGCTGCTGAGCAAGGGTTCGATTCCCGGGTAGGGCAAAGTGTTATTGGGTTTTTCCATCTGGAATTTCTCAGTTGCCCAGAGTCTGGATTGGGCGGATGATGGCAATTTTGTGATTTAAACTTCATGTCAATGACAAATAGATCTCTTACTTATCTGTGGTGGCTGTCTATTAAATTGAAGTCTTAGCATGTGCGAAATGTCCGAATTAAATTAAATACTTATTCCATTTGAATCTACTGAACACCCTCTCATATCAGGCAATAGGGTCGCCCCCATTACAGGACACTTAAATATAACTGGCGAAATGTGGTACTGAGCACCTCTGCCTAACCGTTCGGAGAATACAGGCGTGATGTTATGTAATCATCATAATTTCAGCCGAAAGACGTCCACAGCACGTGTAGCATGACCACCGTAGAAAGACAAGGACAAAGACAAAATTATAGATAAACAACCACAATCTGTCATTTTGTCTATTCTTCCGTCGACACAACCCGTTTCTTCGGTGGTCATGCTACACGTGCTGATGGACATAGGAGGTCTCCCCAAGCAAGCACCGTTACTTCAACCGGTTATGATAAATATCTAATTAAATAAACTTATCTATCAAAGACGTAATAAAAATCTCCAGCGAAACACCCGCCATCTTGAACGCCGCTCCCGATACGTCGTCCTATCATTATATCAAGCAAATATCATAAAATAAATAATAATAAAGCGTAAACAATAACATAGAACCTTACCTGAATCGCCATATGACCCCCTCCCCCCCCCCCCCCCCCACAACACTGAATTAATAACATTTTGGCAAAAGAAAATTATCTTCATTTTTATGTCACATCATAAAAATGTAAACAATGTTTCGCCGTCCGTTTCCCGCCGATCAATAGAGCTATAAATCACAATATGGATACCCTAGGTTCCCCTACCAATCAGGTAAACTAGGACATGCGCCGTATTGCATTTAGTGCATATTGATTTTCAGACTTCAATCATTTCAATGGTCCTAATGGACCCACAACACATGAAAATTATGATAATCCTATGGTTCTCCTGGATGGGACATCTGCCAGCCCGCACTGGGCCCGCGTAATGGATTACGGCCCACTCCCTCTCATAAAGGGCTCCTTTATTTTATGTGTCCCAGCAGTGGGAACAGTATAAGCTGATTATGATGGTCTTTCACTAAAAGTGACTCACTAGCTATATTAACCACTTAGCAGAAGCAATCTATCGAAAAAACAAAGAAGCTATTGGTTTTTCTGTTCCATGAGAAACGAATCGTAACTCTATTTGCATTGATTTGAATTAATTGAGTGAGACACCCACTTTATTTTTTTTAAATTTGGGAAATAATAGCCGTTATAATTATGGTTCTTAATGAACAGTAAGTAATAGGAACAAAATATTGTGGAGCAAAACTATTTGTATTTCGATTTCTATATTAGTAACGAATCGTAATTGCTATTTCCCTAATTGATACCGGCTAGAGTGCCATAGAGTTAAATCACGAAATATAAAGATTAAAATTAATAAGAAATTAAGAACCTTACACTCTCAAACTACGGAATATTTTATGATGGAATCTCGAAACACCTGAGTCTGAATAAGAAACTAAAGACAAATACTGAAACAATTCATTAAAACTGAATTAGAATTTTAAAGTCGACCTATCTATCCCCGAATTATAATATGGCGTCCATTATCTGAATCTGAAAATCTAAATAAAAAGTTTAATAACACTTACCCGACACAGCAGACCGCCTCACGATGACACTTACACCACTAAAGCACTACATTTTGACTATATTTCGACCGTAAACGCTAAAAGAAACCAATAAATAAAAATGTATTACATCTCAATCAAAGGTGTGCAACGTCGAATATGAGTAGGTAATGGCCGAATGGTCGATTGACGTACGTTGCAATAGACAGGACACAGGACATGCGCGAAGTTGCAACGGAAACTACTTGGCCCAACAGCAATTGTAAATGAAATATTGGGCCAATATACAGACTAATGTTGGACCAACTTTATGTTGAATCTACAAAACCTGGAATATTCTCGAAAGCTCTATACATTTTTTGTAGCCAATATTTGCACAAAGTTTTCACTAATACAGATATAGGTACACCAACATGTCACGCCGCCACGTGGAAGCGTTGGATTGTTGCTTTCAACTCTCGACCTTTTGATAAAGGCTTTTAAAATCACTTTTTATCCGTCAGACGTTAGCAAGTAATAATAACAGATAGATGACCCTCCTCTCAAAGTCTACATTGAAGTTAGCCCATTTCGGGAGCAATGAACCAACTGGTAATGATGAATAAGATTTTTATACTAATACTCTATCTGGCAAATTGAATACTTAGTTCACGTAACAATTTTGTCAAGGGATCACAGTTAAACCACAACATTAATTCCCCCTACAACGCAATTTCTATTTTTTTATTTAAAATACAATTTTAATTAAGGAAATTAAAATAACTGAATGACGACTCTTCAAAATAACCTCTTGACGCAATACGCGGCAAATCTCAAATGGCGCCCAGAGTGGGACCATTAAATATTGCGATATGGAAGGAAAAACATAATAAAAAACATCTATTTTTGGCGGCCGGAGAACCTTCCTGAGTCGAAATTTCCTGTCAATAATATAAAGGTGACTTTTATTCACCCTTGGAGTTTTTCCCCTAATCATTCATCGTGAAGTCAGTTTTTTGTAGGTAAGTTTCAAATGATTTAGATCGTGACTATTAAAGATTTTTATTGAAGTATCCTATGTCCTAACCCAGGCTATGTTCTACCCGGGTGCCAAATTTCGTACCAAACAAACTCACTTTCGCATTTATATTATTACCAGCTAATGCCCGCGGCATCGCCAGTGTGGATGTCGGTTATTATATACTAAAACCTTCCTCGAAAACCACTTTATCCATTGGTGAAAACAGCATGAAAATCGGTGCAGTAGTTTTTGAGTTTATCGCGAACACAGACAGACAGACGTGGCGGAGGACTTTGTTTTATAGTATGTAAGGAAGTTAGGATACTGACTTACCCTGATACGTCCAGTTGAACAGGTTAGGACTGATGGGTATCGCGAACATCTCTGTTTCGACCGCATGGTGCAGATGCGCTGCCGACGCTGCTGCAGCCGCTGCAGCAGCAAGCAGCAATGTACATTGTATGTACATTTTGAAGGCTGAAAAGATATCATATCTGGCGTGAAGATAGGCATATATAAGGGTGCATTTAAAAAGTACTACCTAAAATTACGTGCTACAGTATCACGGAGATGGCGTAAGAAAGGGGAAATGGCGCCAACTTGTAAAAAAACCGGCCAGGTGCGAGTCGGACTCGCGCACGAAGAGTTTCATACCATTATCTATAAAAACGGCAAAAAAAACACGTTTGCTGTAGCCCCCTACCATATTTATTTTATTCTGTTTTTTAAGATTTGTTGTTATAGCGGCAACAGACATACATAATCTATGAAAATTTCAACTGTCTAACTATCACGGTTCATGAGATACAGCCTGGTGACAGACGAACAGAAAGACAGACAGCGGAGTCTTAGTAATAGGGTCCCGTTTTACCCTTTGGGTGCGGTACCGTAAAAATTGAAAAATGCCAGTGAGTAGCCTCAGGATAACAACAACTGACAGACCTACTTTTGGTTACGCAATGTTCCAGACACTGTGACAAAAAGATAGGTACCTACACATAGAGCTGAAGGTGCTAGACTTAGATTATAAAATAATCTAAGGTGCTAGATATGTTCTATTATTCTGCTTGGGAGTTTGCGCCACTTCTTCTCAGCAGAAGAAGAAGTAAAGCAACAAACGGAAGTGGTGAAGGGCAGGCGTTTTGGGGGACTGGCTTATGTAGGTAATATTGACGTTAAAAAATTGCCGATTCTCAGTCTAGTTTGAAGAAATTATTTGATTTTTTCTTTTGATTTTGATTTACTAAATAAACTCTTGGTCTGTGATGAGAAAGATAAATGATGGGAATGTCCTTGTGGGTTTAAAAAATAAAATAAGTATATTTTTAACGTCCGCCTGGAAGGTCGCAGCAGTTTATTATTATTCTTATGGTCGTTAAGATGATGTCAGACAAATCTTAATTGTTATCGGCCTGCGTGTGCGTCATCTCAGGAAGACAATCCTTGTTATTAAATCAATTAAAATCTAGATACTTAATAGGTAGATAGGAACGTGGGTATTTAAAAAAAATCTTAGTACCTACTTATCTAGATAAAGTATGTTTTTATATTTCTAATTTGACATTTCAAGTGATTGTTCATTGTTTTTTTCAATTTGGAGTTTGACATTTGCACCTGTCATATTAGTCTACGGTAACCATAGAAATATTAAAAAACAACAGTAGTAAGTACACAAATAAGAAACTTCTTTCTTAAATCTATGACGGTAACCTTCTCAAGAGAGAGAAAATCCGAGATCCGAAAAATAAGAAGGTACCTACCTACCTATCTACTTACCATTACCAGCCTAGATTTTTCCCAACTATGTTGGGGTCGTATTTCAGTGTATTCGGATGCAGCTGAACATTGATTTTACATGGAGAGACTGCGTATTTGACCTCCACAACCCAGTTACTGCATGGGTAACACGATACTCCTCGGTAAGACTGTCAAACATCTACAAATGACAGCCGGGACCAAAGGCTTCGTGCTTTCAGAGGCACGGCGGGGTCTTGGTATTTAGTTACCTAATGATGGTCACCCATCCACGGACTAACTGCGGCAAGGTTCCACCCGTGCGGCTGTTTTTACTTAGCCCCAAGCCTCGTGGACTACCTAAGTAGCTACTTAATCTACTATATTATATTTTTATATTATATTCTTAATCTACTATATTATACTATATTTTTAATAATTATTTTTTATTCTTTATTACTTAATTTTTTTTTTTGATTATTTATTAATAATTATTTTTTATTACTTATATAATTTTTTTTTTTTTTTAGTTTTGGCCTCTTTTCTATTTTCGTATTCCGGATAGAAATCAATAAAAAACAATAGAAAGCACACCCTTGTTTTATTTATGGTGTATTTTACAGTTATAAAATAAAAACAAATGAATAAACAAAATAACACAATGTCAGAGCCTAGGTACATTACCGTATTTATTATTTGTTTACCAACAAGACCATTCCTAATTAACATTTTTCACAACCTCATAACCAAAGCGGCATGAAATCCACATTAAAGCACGAAACGTAAATTGAGCCAATCGATTCAGACAAAACTCCACAATAAATCATACAAATTATTATGAATTCCACTCACCTACTCTTTATCGGCTCGCCATAGCACTGATTTAAGGAATAAACCCGACCTAAATTCACAGGAATAGAAATAATAATCGATTTCTATTTTAGCCGTTTACATTGAGGGCCGGAACACAGTTCGCATGTGCGGCGAAAAGGAACGCCCCGAAAACATACAGAGATGAATTCTGGAACATCAAACTATGTACGTCTCCGTCTACGTGTGTGCAGAAAATTTTAATTTGAAAAGCGCGCGTAAACCTGAAGGAAAATTCAGTCAAGAAGTTTTGTTTGTTGTCAAGCAAGCTTCCTGATTCTAGTAATAGGTGGTATTTCAGAAGATAAATAGGTAGATACTTAGGTACCTAAGTATTTTAATATAATACATAATATTAAAAAAAACAAAAATAATTTCTAAAATTTCGTTCCATTTTCAATTGCATCGATAAGAAAAGGCGCGAGAAAACACGGATATTATTTAGAGCTCACACCTTCTTAGCTTTACATACCTTAGCTATTTGTACCTATTTGATCGAAAATCATGTCATTGTAGGTACTGAATCCGTAGGCAGTCAGTCAACGACGTAATGGGCGAAAAATATAGAGATTTTACCATTTTGCCATATAAATTATGCGACAACGCGACGCCGCCGTAACAAATTATTATTATAGAAACGTGGGAATATCTTTAAATAAAATTCTCACTCACGGTGTGTGCGCCTCTTGTTACAGGTAAATAAAAATACATTTTCTTAATTTTCGCTGTCACTACTTACGCATTTCTTGACCTCTCGCGTTGCTGTCTTCCCCTATTTATTTACGCAAATACGGCCCTGAAAGTAGGCGTGACGTAAAACTAGCATCGACGTCATTGGTGCAACAACCGAACAAATTCGAAAGGTCCCATAGTTCAAAAGTTACGTTCCGTTTTACGATCTTCACGCAAGCAAGTTTACCAGAATTATCACAATCAATTGTTTTAGGCAAAAAAATTATTGGATATATAATAATTGTAATGAAATTATAATTTTTATGAATATTTTATTTATTTATTTATTTATTTATATATACTTTATTGTACACCAGAAAATACATAGCGAAAATAAATAAATTGAACACCACATTTTATGTACGGTATAATAAATTATTTATTGCTTTTGTATGAAAATTGTCAACATCGTAAATTATTCGGGTTGTATGCTGTTTATACGTGCAAATGTGAGCGTAAAAGATGTCATTCATTCATACAAATGTCAGAAAGGGCTGGGGCGACTCGGGCGATTTTAATACATTGTACAAAATCTTCCGTTTTTGACGGGGAAACGTATTATTTAAACATAATAATGTAATGAACACTATTCTAAGTTAAGGCGTGTTCGCGCCAAATTAAAATAAACGGCGGTAAAACTTACGTTTTGTTGTAAATAACCTCGTTCGTGTTAGAGGAATTGTTTTCTATTAAAACTTCAGGATCATGTTGAAGTTCAAAAAAATGGGTTCGGATAAAGTGCCACTGCTGCTCGTGACTGCCAACGTCGGATCTATTTTCGAGGATGTGAGTAATATTTATAAAATCGATGTTTTTTGACCTAACAGTTTTTCTTTACATTGGTGACAAGGAATGTAATTAAATTCAATTAAAATGTAGCGCGCGATTCTATAGTGAGATAACTGTTCTAATTTTAAAACAATAGACTGTTTAACAATAGATACTGGCTGAACAGTCTAGCCTGCAAGGAGGATTTTCAGACGCGTTTTTCTTTTTTAATTTACCCACATAAGTTTTATGCAAAGAAGGTTTTAACACATAACAAGTGCCGTACATTAATAAATAATTAAAACCTTTACCTATCCATTTTAGTATTCAACTTCATAATAAAATAATGCCATAAGAGTGCCTTGTGGCTAATTAGTAACATCCGCACAGATCGATCGATGGTTTATGCTTGCCGCGGTCGGTTCGTGGATGAGGGACTATCCATTACACTTATCCATACCCCTCCGTGTCCCTGAAAACAGATGAAGTTTTTGGTTATTCATAGGTTTTTGATAGTTGTTACAGGTAGTCAGAATCCCAAAAGTCTGACAACCCGTCTTACCAAGGGGTATCATGTTAACTAGTAATTGGGCTGTGGAGGTCAGATAGGTAGTGGCTCCATGTAAAATACTGGCATATGGCAGCATCCGGTTCGACCCCAACATAGTATCTTAAGTATACCAATAGCTCGTTGTAAGTTTGTATAATGTAATAAAGTGGGACACAATTTTTAACTCAAAGTCAAGTGACTCATTACCACATGATAATAGATAAACAATATAAACATACTTTATTTTAAGGTTGATGGAGAACATTTTTCATCAATTCACATTTTAATACAATCGGATTACTCATAGTTTAAATAATAAAACCGCGTTGCTGAAATCTGCTTAAAGCAGATTTCGTTTTATTATGGTTGCTAGCAAAGAATTGCAGGCCATTGCAGAGGGAAATGAAGAAGGAATTAAAAAAGAACTCTTCTAGTTAAAATTCTTTGTTTATTAATTAGTTACTTTGAGATATTGGAAAGGTTGCAGTCGAAGATACTTTAAGAGTTATCTGTAACATACCTCAATATATTAGCAATAAAACAATATAATTCAAGAATTGAAAATACCCACAGTCAAACAAGAGATAACCCAATAGAGAGGATAATACCAGAGGAGACTCAAAACATCAAAATGAACTTGGTCTAAAACTAAGTTTAAGTGGTGATGGTGGCCGGCTGTCATTCGTGGATCTTTGACAGTCGTTACGGGTCATCAGAAGCCTGCCATTTACTTCATGCTTCAGTATAACATAAAATTTGGAAATACCTATATCTAAACAAAGCAAAACTTTTTTAAGTGGTTTTCCTTGAAGTCATATTTTTAATATAGTTCATTATTAATTTATTGCAAACATGAAGGATAAAACATGCCTACTGTGATTTTTGCCTTGCTTTAATTTATGTATTTACCAGCTCGTGCGTAATACTCATTGTATCCATGTAAACTCGTGTTTTTAATGCAATTCAGTTAGTAAATCAAGTTTTTGGGAAGCTACCAAAAAGCTGAGGTTAATAATAAATCATTTTCAATCATAAAAACTATTGCCAATTTTTATTATGGTACGGGTAAGCCGTATGAATGTGCAAAGAAAGAAAATGAGAAAAAAATGGATATTCCTCTAAAATTTTTTATACATAAAAAAAAAAACAACCGTCTTCCAAAAAAAAAACAGTAATTTCGTAAGTCTGTGGCAAAAAACGAATATTGAAAAAAAGCAAAGACACCGATTTTAAGAAGTTTTTATTTTTCACTTTTTAGTTGTGTGGTACCTACCCCACACAAATTCGAATACCTGCTATGTAAATAACAGTAGCGTAGTCAAATAATATATCGTCTACATAGACGAAGTGGGAAAAATACGTAATTATTGAAGCTAATACAAAAACTACGCAAGCGAAGTTAATAAGTTTAAACGGGACCACCTCTGAAGCATGACCTACCAAACAAAAAAATAATCATCAAAATCGATTCATAATTGGCGGAGTAATCGCGTAACATAGACACAAAAAAAAAACCTACAGACGAATTGAGAACCTCCTCCTTTTTGAAGAAGTCGGTTAAAAACTTAATAACTATACACACAGTTTTTATTATTTTTATCATTATACATCAGCCTTCAACAGATTTGTTGTGGGACTTTATTCACAGGAGAGAACTGTTCCTCCAGTGAGGAAGTTGTCTCTTATAAAGTTTTTTTTTTTGTGTGCAATGCGGTATCGGCTAATTTGGCAATAAGTATAATTATTATACGTTGTAGGTATATCTGCAGTGTACATAAGATATAGAGTAGGGCCCAAAACTGACTCTTGCGATACCCCGGCTTTTAATATTGATTAGTAACACTTATTTAAAGTTTATTTATGTCTGCATTCTGCAAAATACTAGTTCAGTAAGAACTGCACCCTAATCGTGTAATAGACAATCAATCTGAATTGAAATCCGTTCGAAACAAATGTCTAATGCATTGCATACGTTATTGAGCAGATTTTTTTTTCTCTTTCAATGGATTAGACATTAGTTTCAAACCGATTCTAATTCTGACCGACCGTGTATTTCGCAATTAGGGTGCAGAACTAGAAATAAATAAACTCTGCTCAAAAACTAACAATATTTCAACAAACATATAAAGTAACTCGGCATAAAAATATAAGTACTGTATTTGTTAATGGTATTGGCTATTTGTTATTTACATTCACGCCATTTATAACGCCAATAGCTGTTTACGCAACTTATTTATTTGAATGGTATTGCAAACATAGCTCAGATAACAGAATTGATTTCAATCTACGAGAGCAGATTTTATTCAATTTATGAATGCCTTTTTAAATGTACCTACTTAGGTGTCATATTAACACCTCAATCAATCTGCGTAGCCTTTTCCCAACTATGTTGGTGAGAGTTGTTGGGAGACTGTAAGGAGATATAATTATGCTTCCTGTTACGCCGCGGACTATCATCATTATCTGCCTAGCCTTTCCCCCACAATGTTGGGGTCGGCCTCCAGGTCCAGTCTAACCGGATGCAGCTGAATACCAGTATTTTACATGGAGTGACTGCCTGTCTGACCTCCACACACAACCCAGTTACTGGATAGCATGATACACCTTGTTAAGATTGGTTGTCAGTATTTCGGGCTTCTGACGACCCGTAACGACTGCCAAAGATTTACAAATGACAGCCGGGATCAACGGCTTAACGTGCTTTCCGAGGCACGGAGGAGTAAAGGTAGTCACCCATACACGGACCAACCCCGGCAAGCGTAGCTTAACCTGATGTATCGACCCGTGCGTCTGTTATTACTTAGCCACGAGCTCCTCAGGGATAAAAAGTCCTCAGTCCTAACCCAGGGCATGATCTATCCGTGTGCCAAACATCGGACAGACGGACAGAGTTAATTTGGTATTTATAACATTTGTATGGATTCTTTACCTTAAGCGGGTACATAATATGTACAGAGGCGGATTTATTGCGATAGGAAATATACTAAAATATTTTGGAATATCTGTTATTTCCTTGTTTCCGTCCTAAATAAAGGATGATCCTTAGGTAGAACATAATTCCCTGTTTACCTGTGATTGTGAGGCCATTAAAGCTCTTTTTCCTTAATTTTGACTTCAGTGTGGCAACATTAATATTATTACAATTTTAGAATTCAAGGATCGTAAACAATTATCGTAATAGCGTTGAAAATTATCCTTAAATGATGACTATCAAATACGACCTTATATGCAAAATAACACATTTCTATAATTTAATGGTATTTTTATCGTGAAGTCAATCAACAGTGCAAAGCAGGAAAGGATCTTCTTAAAAAGGAAAAATAAATAAATAATAATCAGTATGCGATGCAACCTGTTTGTTGGTTTTCGTATTCAAACGCGAACTGGCAGTTAATAAAAAGCTGAACTTTAACCTACATAATGTCTTTAAAAAAAATGTGGTTCTTTTCCACATTTGAATTTTAAATTCGTCTGTTTTTATTTACTGAAGCTATAAAAATCTAAAGTAAACATTTTCCTTCCGACTAAATAATATTTGAATATGCACCTAATGGTGCATATTCAAATATTATTTATACATATAATTACTATGCACCGATATAATACCCGCGAAACGCGTTTTTTTTTAGATTTTTCTTTCATTTTCTTTATGGCCCCTCTCTAGGTTATGCATGAGCTATCCGAATATCAAAAAATATAAGCAACTCAAACTCAAACCATTTATTTCAATTAAATCATTTACAGGCACTTTTGAATTGTCAGGTCAGTCAGTCAGACATATGAAGCTAGTTGCCCATTCCAAAGCGTAGTAGGTATATGGAGAAGACCGGGCAAGAAATTCCACGGACACTCTTTTTAATAAAAAAAATGATACAAAGACTTGGTTACACCATTCATGTTGAAATTATACATGTGAGAAGAATTTAGAAAGTACGTTAATAGCGTCCGCAATTATATAATTAAAACAATTCAAACATTATGTTACATTGTAGATCCTTCCATCCTTAAGGCGAAAATAGATAAGCGCAAACTCATTTAACTTACGTCGCTCAAAGTCAACTTACGTCGCTCAAAGTCAACTTACGTCGCTCAAAGTCAACTCAAAATTCAAGAGTCAACTTTTCTCATTGAAGTGACGAAAATTACGCTAACGCTCTTCTGGCCTCACCCTCTAATCCGAATACCTATCTTATTACATGTCGGATCAAAATTAATGAATCATCGCACTAGATAAGATTCGTCAAGTGGTTTAGCAGTAACAATATTAAGCGTCCCTATCTACACGTATAAAATATGTAGTAAAATTACAATACAACGTGTAAAATCACTACGAGTTTATCATGGCTGACATCATCTGCCTACATAGATTTGAACCCTGATTTTCATAACGATATGACGCGCCATCCATACGTTAGCTTAACCCATAATATTGCTCCGTGAGACTGTCAGTAATACGAAGGAGTTGCTGGCCTGCCTTGAGGAGTTGGGGTGGATCGAATAATCGATTTTATTTATTTATTTTATTATTTATGTACACACAGTATAATAGATAGAGATACGACATAATTATAATATGAGTACAAAGGTACTGCTTATTTCTTAAGAAATTTCTTCCAGCAGGCCTGCGAAATGAGAAAGAAATGTAGACAACAGTCATTTTTACTCTAAATACGCCTAATATGATGTTTTTGAGGTTCACAAAAAGAAGCGGATTAATTATCATGAGCGTTCAATCATATTTTTTTGAAAGGAAAATTCTTGGAAGTTTCGTTTAAATATCTCATGCCCAAAAAATAATGGTTTAAAACCCGTTAGTATGACCAGTCAACTGCTATATCAACACTGTCCCGTTGGTCTCGTGGTCGCATGCGCGACTGCTGAGCGTGGGGTCCGATTTCGATTCGATTCCCGGGTCGGGCAAAGTGTTATTGAGTTGTTCCATTAGGAATTTCTTAGTAACAGCCCGCAGTTTGGAAGTTGGCGGTGTGATACCCCCGTGCCTCGGAAAGCACGTTAAGCCGTTGGTCCTGCGCCTGATCTCTCTCCGGTCGTGTCGCATTGCCGTCCCATCGGACTATGAGAGTGAGGGAAGAGAGAGTGCACCTATGTCTGCGCACACATTTGTGTACTATATTATCTCCCGCGTCGAAGGCTAGTCTCCGTTGAGATTGGCGTCGAAATAGGGTCTGGAGGATTAAATACATAATACTGGGCTGCCCGCCCCAGCTTCGCACGGGTAGCCCTAAGTACTTATCAACGGCACACCTACTCTACCTACCCTACTTACCTACTTACCTACCTACCTACCTACCCACCCTACTTAGCCTACATACCTACCTACCTACCTGCCTACCCTACCTACATGCCTACCTACGTATCTATGCCGAGATATCATCTAAAGCGCCATTCTAAACAGAAATATTCTGTTTTAATAGTTATGCTGCTAAACTGGGCGGAGACAAATTCAACAAATCGAAGATCATCAAAATCGGTCCAGCAGTTCTCGAGTAATAAGTGCTTGAACAAACCCGACTTTGTTTTATACATATAGATATCAACAACCCCACGGTTATGTGCCTTACTTGCGTGCCGAAACGAGGAACTCCAAACTTTGAGCTTTCAACCGTGTTTGAACACTTTTATCCCCACGTGTACGCGTTCCGTGACAAGTCTCTAGGGGAACAAATGGGGTTAAGGTCACCGTCAAACTTGGCCTATTTAATATTTATAGACATGCGACCGAAGTATGGCGGGGCTCCAGATAGCCGCTTAATCGACCTTCCCCTAATCTGAAGGCTGAAGCAATTTATCAACGCATTGTGATGCGGTGAACCAAAAAGGCTACTTGTCTGTTTTTTTGCATTTACGGTGGATGCGCTAGGGTAGCCCGCGAAATACAAATTTTATACCTAAGCAAAGGTCAGTATTAGGTTGTATGGTGATCTAAATAAATATTATTTGCGGCCGTAACAAATATGGATTTACAGAATTATAAACATTAGAATCATCAATACAACTCTCTAAGTTCATGTAAGTGTTACTTACATGATACTGACCTGCAAATTGCAAAAAACGTAAGAAAATTTGAATTTCGCGGGCTACCCTAGCGCATCCACCTTAAGTCAATAAAACCATTTGAATTGTCAAAGATAGTCAGAAAGTTGAAGCTAGTGGCCCATTCCACTGCCAGTGTTGCGGGAAACTGCCAGGGTTGCGGGAAAGTCCGAAAGGGATACCGGGACCCTTGGCAACAGGCAACTGAAGGAACACGGGTGGGTTTTAGTCAGTAAAAGTCTGTCACGCCCTCCCGCTCCGCCCAGAACGGGAGAAGTCATTTGAAGATTTCCCAGTTTCAAAAAAAAAAAAAGTTGGCCATTCCAAAACGCAAATATCTCAATGAACGGAAGAAACTCCATGGACACTCTTTTAAATCAAGATATTACAAAATCCTGGGTATATTATACTTGTTGCGTCTATATGAGAACAATGGTGGTATTTATCCAAACCGGGCTAGAAATATACAGGAACTGGCTTCAATAAAGGCAATCATCAAAAATGGAAAATTAGATCCTATTATGCTACGCCAACAGCACCCAGAATGCCCATTCTCGTATATTTTTCTATATTTTATCTTGATGACGACACTTATTTAGTCGCGTTTGTTGCAATTTATGTACAAAGTCGATGGTGACGTGACAGTTGTATTGTTACCATAATAAAAATATTTAAAAAAAAACAAACCGCCTTACAAAAAAAAAGAGAAAAATAACTTTAATTTCGGAAGTCGGTGTCTTTGCTTTCCAATTTTCGTTTTATGCCATCGACTTCCGAAATTAAAGTTATTTTTCTCTTTTTAGTGTTTTTTTTTGTAAATCGGTATGTTTTTTTTTTTGTAAAAAGTTTTTATTTTTCACTTTTTAGTTGTACCTACCCCACACAAATCCGAATAGCACTACCTGCTATGTAAATAACAGTGAAAGAGTAAATAAGGAAATCGTTTAGATAAACTAAATGGAAAAAATACGTAATATTGAAGCTAACTCAAAAACTACGCAAGCAAAGTTAATAAAATTTATATAGGACCACCTCGGAAGCATAACCTACTAAACAAAAAAAGAATCATCAAAATCGATTCACAATTGGAGGAGTAATCGAGTAACAAACATACAAAAAATAAAAATAAAACATACAGACGAATTGGGAACCTCCTCCTTTTTGAAGAAGTCGGTTAAAAAACAGGTTGTGACTACTAGTAACAATCTTACATTCTCTTAGAGACAACGCACAGTCTAAACCACTAGGTCTAGAACCATGAAATTTTGCACAAGATTAATCTGTGACAAAAGTTCCTTATTGCGAAGGGGTAAAGGTACAATTCCGTAGCCGACTGCAGGCAGCAGCAGCAGGCGAAATGTCGCTGCGACACTACTGGTTTCTATCTATTTCTATGAAATACCTTCCGTAGCTACCGAAACGTCGATTACATAGAAATACTTGTACCTTTAGGAGCTCGTGGCTTAGTAATAACAGTCGCACGGATGTTTGTCCATCTTTACATAACGAGACTCCTCTGTGCCTCGGAAATCACGTTAAGCTAGCCGCGGCTATTATTCGTGGATCTTTGACAGACGTTACGGGTCGTCAGAAGCCCGAATTCTGACAACCAGTCTTACCAAGGGGTATCGTATTACCCAATTACTGGGTTGTGGAGGTCAGATAGGCAATCGATCCATGTAAAATACTGGTATTTAACTGCATCTAGTTAGATTGGAAGCCGACCCCAGCATAGTTGGGAAAAGGCTAGGCAGGTTGATTGACTTGTACATTTAGCAAGGATGAAGATGAAAACTTGAATGGGAGTAATTTTTGCCGGTGGGAGAACCCATCGGGGGCACGGCTTGTTCACCAGAAGTTCGTGATAATGCGAAATACTGCATCACCGTCGCAATTACAAACAATTAACAGCAGAGGTAGGTACAGCTTAACAGCAGATTCCAACGCCAAAAAAATCCGTAATCGGGTAATATGTAATTTGAATTGTAATAAAATCGTGTGGGTGTCAGGATAGCAATATATTAAACAATGTATTTGATAAGATAAAGCTTTATTTAATTCAACTGTTGCGGTGTATCTAAATATAACTCGTGCGGCCGGGATTCGATAGCGTATTTCTATTTATTTTGGCACGAAATATTATTATGAGTTGCAAAAAATGATGTTTTTCTTCTTGTGTATATTTAGTGTTGATACTCATCGGTTTATTGTTTATTTGTAACTGGATAATTCTGATAGTGTGGTCCTCTGGGATGTGAGAAGTAATATGTAGGGCAATTAAATGGGGCAGATGGTAACCAAAAAATGTTTGCTTAGGTATAAAATATTTCCGACATATCGCATTTCACAATATATCAATCAATCTGCCTAGCCTTTTCCCAACTATGTTTGGCTCGGCTTCCAGTCTAACCGGATGCAGCTGATTACCAGTATTTTACATGGAGCGACTGTCTATCAGACCTCCACAACCCAGTAACTGGGTAATACGATACCCCTTGCTAAGACTGGTTGTCAGACTTTCGGGCTTCTGACGACCCGTAACGACTGTCAAAGATCCACGAATGATAGCCGGGATCAACGGCTTAACGTGCTTTCCGAGGCACGGAGGAGTCTCGATATGTGAAGATCTGAAAATGGTCACTCATCCACGGACCAACTCCGACAAGCGTAGCTTAACCTGATGGATCGACCCGTGCGGCTGTTATTACTTAGCCACGAGCTCGTACGACTGTGACTTAAGTATTCAAAAGAGAAATTCGGTCCGAATAAAATTAAAGCACCATCAATTCCACGAATCCGGTGACTAACTGGGGCGTAATCATCATGAGCCTTTAGCGGCTCAGCACTGGACAGAGGCGCTAGTGCGAGTTAAAAGAAACTCGCACTAGGCCCTCAGAGGTCTCTCCAATTGTATGCCAATCAACTAAGTCTTCGGCTACTCTCATCCAGCCGCTATAAGCAACCCTGTGAAGATTCCTCCACCTAGCCTGAGAGCATCCTGCCGTACCTTTATCGATTCGCGGACAGGCGGTCTCTGGCTCTCTGCTCAAGAATAAAGATCATTTCTGAAGTCTATCGCAACATTCATCGGTTCTAAGACCAATATGGCCGGCCTGTTGCCACTTGAAATGTCTTATTCTATCGGCTATGTCTACTCCGTAGGTTAAGGGGCAAAACCTTCTTTAAAAACCACACCAATAATCAAAGACTAACTTCTGTCGGTGGGAATTCCAATCCATATCACATTAAGGCTTCGTGCGTTAAATACTCTAGTGTTACGTACTACGTACTTTGCATATTCAGTAACTACTGTAGCTGCCTCATTGTTCTCTAGTAATATATTGTTAATCTATTCACTATTCCCCGTCGTGGTATTACGTTACGTCGGTTAAGTGATGTATTTAGGTTAGTATGTGTTTGTGTATATGACGTAGATTTGTGGCGTTGTTGTTCTAGTGGACTGGTTATGGACCTGGATTTTGTCATCATTTTTGGGTCTCGGGTAACGGAATTGCTATAACCAACTTGGCCTATCGTAGTTTTACTGGACAGATCTACATTATATAGTTTGCTGGCTTGGGTCTTCAATTATGTTACCAGGTTTGGCTCTGTATTGGGAACACTATCAACCAACTCAGTCCACTGACGGACATAGGGTTCTTCCAAGTTGCGCAAAAACATCGATTCAACGACTTAAAAAAAAAAATGTTTACTTATATGCATCCTTATTTTGCACCAAGTAAAAAATTAGGCTTACAGTCTGCCCCAATTGCTTTTTTAGGCTGCCTGCTAAGCTACGTAGCGATGGATTTGTATAATTTCAATCAATAGGATCATCTGATATTCATAGCTCAGCTCTGGTAGAAAAGGGTTCAACGATGCTGTTTTTATTTACATACGCACAAAGCGCATCTTCATAGCACTCCCCTTTTCATATCATCCCGCTATACCTCTTAGCTCTGAGCCGTGGAAATAGGCACATACATAGTCTCGTACCTCGCTTAACTCCCTCGCACATCTGCTGCTTTTCCACCAGACATGTGCTATGCAGCTATGCTGCGAAGATGTTAAAGCTAAGGTACGAAACTATGTGACCGTTTCCACCAATACTAAGCTGTGGGTGCGAGAAAGATGCGCCGCCGGGAGGAAGATGCGCAGCTCGAGCTATGCGATGCATCGACAGTAGGTAAGGCACTGTGCTCTGCATATAGTTACACCACTCACGCATCCATAGTTCATCCATAGCACGCATTCTTCCATATATATGTTATGGACCAAGTAATAAATAGGGGCAATTTTCATAATGCCCGCGCATTATGAATAATGACAAGCTACTTAGGGCGAAATAATTAATTATAATTTGAACTTCCTTATTTTTCACATTGCCTCGTCATTATAAATATTGCCGTGTGGTCTTTGAGCAATCTAATAATACACAGGTATTTAATTATGGTAAAGTCATCATAGGTCAGCAGAGTGTCTATGAATGGAAAGATTTTATTTGATTTTAAATATTGATTCTACGTTTGAAATAAAAATAATAGTAATAAAACCTGGTTTTAATTGTGCTGCCCCATAGGTGACTAGCATAATAAGAAATGTCCGGTCGATTTGATTATTTCAATACTTTTTATCATTCTGCCCTCTCATATTGGGCATTTTTTATAATGCCCTAATAATCACTTGGTCCATAAAATATGCACAGCTTAGTTGAATCCGTTTCCACCAGTTCTATGCTATGTGGACCAATGAATATGATTGGTGGATATCAAACACACCCATACCAATGTAGCATAGCACATCTCTGGTGGAAAAGCAGCTCTAAGGTCGTGATTCCATGTAGCTGATAAGTTTCCCACGCTTCAGTCGCCGATCCGCGGTCTCCAATGTGACGGAAAATCAATACATTTCAATTTAGATAGGTTGAAATTGGATCCAATCGTTTATGAGGTTTTTCTCATGAACGCGGATCCAATTTATGTTTTTAACCGATTACTAAAACGAGGAGGTTCTCAATTCGATTATATGTTTTTTTAAATGTTTTTAACGCGATTATTCCGCCAATTATTAATTAATTTTGATGATTCTTTTTTTTTTGTTTGTTTGGTAGGTCATGCTTCAGAGGTGGTCCCTTATAAATTTTATTATCTTTGCTTGCGTAGTTTCGGAGTTAGTTAAAAAATACGTATTATTGATAATACGTATTTTTTCCACTTATCCTGTATGGATGATGTTTTAAGTTCCCGTCACTGTTGTTTACATAGCAGGTAGTGTTAATCGAATTTGTATGTGGTAGGTTACCACAACTAAAAAGGGAGAAATATTTGTTTTTTTACAAAAAAAGAAAGTGTCTTTGGTTTTCAATTTTAGTTTTTGCCACCGTTTTCCGAAATTATACTTAGTAATTTTTTAGTTTTTTTTTGTGTTTTTTTTTTCCTTAAAAGTTTTTAGCTCCGGTGACTAAATAACAGCGAAATCTTCTCGTACTTCGAAATCATTAGTTATAATAGGACTTATAGTTCGTAAAGTCGTTACGGAAATAGGGTAGCTAGAAAATTTGTCGAGCTTTCAAAATAAAAGATTAATTACTGTTGTGGATGGGTGACAGGCTATTAGACTGGCAGTTAACAGCATTTGTTTTATGGCGTTATGTCAAACATGCCTATCTAGGACAGATTTAGATGGAAAGCCGCGGCAATATTCACGATATTCACACGTCTAATTTATTATTTTCCCCTTCAGATATTTCCCGAACCTCAGGCACAGGTGTATGTGTACGTTGGGTACCTAATCATATTTTCAATAGTACCACAGATGGTTCACTCCGCAAAATCATTTTTTTTAAATATTTTATAATTTATTTATAATTTTAAAATAAAATATTTTTAAAAATTAAAATATTTTTATTTCTTTTGGGGTTATAATATATATATTTTTGAAATGTGCTCATTAAGTCCTTTCATTTGATACCCAACATGGTACGATTAAACAATTTTTTTTTTAGTTCCTGACTTTATGTCCTCTAGACGGCGCCATTTTTAGTTTAATGTGACGTCACACAGCCTATAACCAGCGGACGATCAAGAAGCTTCCAACGATACCTCATTTGTCAAATTGTGATGAGTCGTTTAGAAGATATGAGGGAACAGATGAACATACATACATACATACATACCGGTCAAAATCATAACCCTCCTTTTTGCTTCGCCGTAGTCGGGTAAAAAGCAGCAAGACTCTTGCTTAGACACAATAAAGAGCAATTCAGGTCGCACAGCGCTAATAACCTACAGTTGTTGTACCTAGAAGTTGCTTCTCTATCTATAGCGTAACTCTTACATCTTCTACGTTACGCTTACTGAATTGACCCGAGAAGACTTCATACCTTGTAATAAAATGCGGAGTGCGCCTTCTGTAGTATTCTGTGATTGTGAGTTCTGGGCGATCTTATCACGAATTAGAATCAGCTCAAAATATACGTACAAGTAATAATGATTAACTGTTTGGTATTCGCTATATGTGCGACCAATTGTTGAAAGAAACATGTACCGAATTTCTAAATAAATTCATTCTTGAGCCGGAGATATGGTGTATCATAAATATTTTATGATTAGGTTGATGGACCCGAGACATGATTAATCATAGTCTGTAAACCCCCCCGTTTTGAAGGTCAAATATGAATGAGTTTTTTTTTATTTTTTATTGGGAAATCATCAAATCACTTCTCCCATTCTGGGCGGAGCGGGAGGGCGTGTCAGACTTACTGACTAAAACCTTACGTTCCTTCAGTTGCCTATTGCCAAGGGTGCCGGTATCCCTTTCGGACTTTGCCGGAAAAATATGAATGAGTTGCGATATTAATGATATGATTGAGAATGTTGTAAAAAAAACACCAAAAAAAAGTGAAAAATAAGTCGTCTTTGGTTTTCATTATTGCCACTGACTTCCGAAATTCAAGTTACTTTTCATTTTTTTGTATTTTTTTGGAAGTAGTTCGTTTTTGTAGGCAATACGATACCCCTTGGTAAGACTGGTTGTCAGACTTTCGTTCGTCTGACGACCCCTAACGACTGTTGAAGAGCTATATGAATTACAGCCGGGACCAACGGCTTAACGTGCTTTCCGAGGCACGGAGGAGTCTCGGTATGTAAAGGTTCACCCAGCCACGGACCAACCCCGGCAAGCGTAGCTTAACCTGATCGATCGACCCATGCGGCAGTTATTAATTAGCCACGAAACGAAATATGAACGAATGTACCAAAAACCTTCTGTTCATATTGAATCTATCTGTAGAGCCACTTGTTTAAGGAACGTTTCTTTACTCCGTGGTACTATATATCACTCGTTACGTTCCAATTCTGATGTAGAGTATATCCCATATATCTATCTATAAACAGATAAATCCCTTTTTCACGTCGGTCGCGTCGGCACGAAAATAGCTCTTGCCGTAGGTATTAAAAAGGCAGCAAGGCTGATAGCGTAACTTCCAAGGGTGTGTCGGACGTACCGTACTTATATTCGTAGCCACGAAATTAAAATTTTCATTTTTTTTTTTCAATTTGCCAGGTCAGTGTCAGATTGTATGTTGAACAAAATACGATTCACAACTGTAACAAATATGTTTTTTTATCATTAAGGTGTACAATGAGCGCTAATGGTGCGCGACTGCCGCGCTGTGTTTGGACGAATGCCGCGCGCGATCGCTTCTGTCTACCTGCCGCGCACAAACATTTCTAGCAAACATGCGTCAGTAATTGTGTTTGGACGAATTATAAGCGGAGCTACGACACACGCAACCACTTTCATTTTAGTTCTGATGCCAAATGAGTGTGCGCAGCCGCGGCGTGTCTCGGATATGCCGCGCAGTACTGCCGCGCAAACATTCGTCAGTTTGTGTCAAAATGTGTCCTGCAAACGCGTTTTGCTGCCGCGTTCTTTCCGCTCAATGTTTCGACGCACCTTTAGAATCGTCAATACAACTCTCTAAATTGGAATTGATTACATGAAATAATCGTTCAATAGGTAGGGTAATTTGAACTTAGAGAGTTGTATTGATGATTATAATTCTGTGAATACATACTAGTTACGGTACCTGCGAAACTTAAAAAAAACTACCTTAGCCATAGAATAGTACATAAGGCGCGGCATGAAACTAAGCGGTGGGCTCGTCTTGTCGGGCCAAGTCAGGGAGCGTAACGTAGTCAGAAGATATACGAGTTACGCGATATAAAAGAGGCAACTTCTAGGTAACATTGGCACTGGTATTAATGTAAGAAGTTAGCGCTGTGCGACCGGAATTGCACTTTATTGTGTCGTAAAAAGAGTTGCTTTTTATTTAAATGATTTTGCGGAGTGAACCATCTGTATTAATCTGTGCCGTGGCGCTTTCTCCTTAAGTAGCTACTAGTATAATCGTTCGTGGAGGCTTTCAAGCGATTTATGCACTTAGGGTAAAACACTTAACATTGCATTTTCTATTGTGCCGTACTGTAGCGGGTTCTAATTGCACTACTGCAAAGCAACGGGGCCTTCCCCTTGAGAAACAACGAGCATTCATCATCATGCTACTTAGTGTGGTGCACTTTTAGAACATTATAAGCCCAGGTTTTTTTTCACGGAATCTTTCAGGGACTTGCCCAGTTTTAAAAACGCACCGTGCTCGTGAAGTAGGTCCCTTCTCAGAGATCCGTTAACTAAGCGCCAATTTCGATCAGGGCACCTAAACCGTGATCCAGAGGCCCTAGACAAAGTGACATTCTATCAGCGGTAACGATGATGGAGAAGGCAAAAATGTATAGGACTGACATTTATAAGCTATCGAAAAGCTTATGTCAATCCTGTTGAAAGTCGTTGTAGAAATACGAAACGCTTTCTAAGCGATTGTCACTTGTCTAGCTCTCTAGCTCTCTGAGCTGTCAGTGTCAATATTCCACAACAATGATGACACTGAAAGCTCTTGAACGTGGTTTAAATGTGCTGATCGGGTTCAATTTATATACATATTTTATTTATAGCCATATTTTTATAAAACACCCTGAGTAGCTCGTGGCTAAGTTATAACAGCCGCACGGGTCGATCCATCAGGTTAAGCTACGCTTGCCGGCGGTGGTCCGTAGATGGGTGCCCATTTTACATAGAGAGACTCCTCCATGCCTCAGAATCCCGGCTGTCATTCGTGGATCTTTGACAGTCGTTACGGGTCTTCAGAAGCCCGAAAGTCTGACAACCAGTCTTACCCAGGGGTATCGTACTGCCCAGTTACTGGGTTGTGGAGATAGGCATTTGCTCCATGTAAAATACTGGTATTCAGCTGCATCCGGTTAGACTGGAAGCCGACCCCAACATAGTTGGGAAAAGGCAGGCAGATTGATTGATTTTTATAAAACACCCTCGTCGTGGATCTTTGGCAGTCTTTACGGGTCGTCAGAAACCTGAAAGTCTGACAACCAGTCTTACCAAGGGGTATCGTATTGCCCAGTAAATACCGTGGCGGTCAAATAATGGTCCTCATATGACCTGACCAAGATTATGTCTGGACTTTAAGAGACTGTGACCTCTGAGTTTGTTTCGGCCTTTCTTCTCAGAGTATCCAAATAGGAAACGCCGACCTCATCTAGCTTATTTTTAATATTTTTAAATATCACGTGTAAAAGTGATTCCGATATCCTATTTACAAAATAAACAATTTCATTTCATTTCAAATAGACAGTCGCTCGATGCAAAATTCAGCTGCAAGTGGTCAGACTGGAAGCCGATCCCAGCATTGTTAGAAAAAGGCTAGGCAGATGCAGATGATCGTAGTACGCGGCGTTACAGGAAGCATGTGTCCTTACCATCTCCGAAATACTCTATTAATCTCCGACACTCTCCGAAATATATCAAAGCGGCGGCCATAATCACATTACTAACGCCTGGAGGTGCGCAGGTTCAAAAGTCAAATGAGTTAAATAGAATTAATTTGTGTATAAGTGGAAAAAGGATCATTACAATCAGCCGCCTCGGGAGGTCGATTCTATTGAGAGACGGCAAAAAACAAAGGATTTTATTGCCATTTAAGAGTGCTAATTTTAAAAGCTTAGGATCCTGTTTGGTTGGGTTCAAAGAATTAATTGACCCCGCTTCTAAAACATGGAACATTTATAACGTGACGATAAGACGGTTACATAATTTGACTTATATTTAGATTTTTAATTTGCTAGACTAAAATGACATTTGGTGTCGACATAAAAATAACCTAGAGTGACTTTCACCAAGGACTACTGACTGTTGTCGTGTTGTCTCTCTAATATTAATTACTTAACGTGTTATTTTTTACACAAAAGGTCAATCGCTGCTGTCTTTTTGGTCTAGCAAATTAAAAATCGGAGTTTTGTTCATTTTATTTATACAGGGTGTTAGGGTAGACACCGTTATCCTTGAAACTAGTGGTTTGGTGTCATCTATAATATACTTTTTCTATGGGACCAACTTTGAAATCGCAAAAAAAAAAACTGCTTTTCCATACATTTTGTCGATTTAAGTGTACACAAATGTATGGAACAGCTGATTGTTTTTATCCCGTGGGAATATCGGGATGAAAAGTATCCTATGTGTTAATCCAGGTTATAAACTATCTGTGTGCCAAATTTCACCCAAATCCGTTCAGTAGTTTTTGCGTAAAAGAGTAACAAACATCCATCCATCCATACTTACAAACTTTCGCGTTTATAATGTTAGTTAGATTAATAGTTTTTGAGAATTCGGTCTGGAATATGACTGGAAGCCGACCTCAACATAGTTGGGAAGAGGCTGGGCAGATTGACATACATAAACTCATGCCTTCTTCCCACGGGGATAGGCAGAAACTACAGAAACCACCCTCTACGATCCTTACATACCCACTCCTTTTGCTTTGCCCACGTTTCTAAATCAATGACTGATCTATTTTTAGGGTTCCGTACCCAAAGGGTGAAACGGGACCCTATTACTAAGACTCCGCTGTCTGTCTGTCTGTCACCAGGCTGTATCTCATGAACCGTGATAGTTAGACAGTTGAAATTTTCACAGGTGATGTATTTCTGTTGCCGCTATAACAAAAAATACAAAAAAATAGAATAAAATTAATATTTAAGGGGGCTCCCATACAACAAACGTGATTATTTTACCGTTTTTATAGATAATGGTACGGAACCCTTCGTGAGCGAGTCCGTCTCGCACTTGGCCGGTTTTTAGTTATTTGGTGTCATGGGTGTGATGAAATACTTCCACCAAAACAAAACTATAAAAAACGGGATATGGCTTACATGGTTATCTATCCAGCGACCGGTCAATTCCAGGGTTATCCACTGTTTGCGTCATATCCTGCGGAAACCATATCCTATTAGAACGATAATCATGTTTTTATTGTTCAGCAAAAAAAAAACAGTATTCCGGACGCAATTTTTGGAGTTTAGGGTGGTTTTGTACGTATCATAGACGAAATATCTTTTATTCTAGACTAGCTGCGCCCCGCGGTTTCACCCGCGTAAGTCCTGATCACGTGGGAATATCGGGATAAAAAGTATCCTATGTGTTACTCCAGGTTATAAATAATCTGTTTGCCAAATTTCATCCAAATCCATTCAGCCGTTTTTGCGTGATTGATTAACAAACATCCAAACACATAAACCCACAAACACACAAACTTTCACATTTATAATATTAGTAGGATTTCCTTATTCAATTCCAAAATGACTAAGTTCATACCAAATTAAAACTTAGCTTACTTGATAAGGTTTTTTATCAAAGTCTGAGGGCCTACTCTCTAAGTCCGTCAAAGCAGATACGGGCCCGGCCGAAAGTAGTTCGATACAACGGAAAGAAGCTTAACTTTTTCGGACGGGCAATAACACATCAGGAGTAAGGAAAAGGCTCTTAGGGAGTAGAGCCCCTGATTAGTACATCTGTTGTAGAATATTGTGATTTACTATTTAAAACAACAAGAGTAAAACACAACAAGTCAGAAGCCCGAAAGTCTGACAACCAGTCTTACCCAGCGGTATCGTATTACCCAGTTACTGGGTTGTGGAGGTCAGATAGGCAGTCTCTCCATGTTAAATACTGGTATTCAGCTGCATCCGGTTAGACTGGAAGCCGACCCCAATATAGTTGGAAAAATGCTAGGCAGATTGATTTTTTATATAAAACAACAAGAAACAATCACGAACAAAACTGGCATCAGATACTTATTAAAATTGGAAAAGTTTTCAGAAGCCGACGCGACGGTGCAATTTTAAACACTGGGCTCTCAGTAGCGAGAGAGCTCGTCCGGGAAAGTTTTAACACGTTGCCTTACCAGAGGTCCTAGACAAGTGACAATCGCTTCGAAAGCGTTTCGTATTTCTGCAACGAATTTCAACAGGATTGACATAATGTTTTCGATAGCTTATGTCCTCTGACTTGTTTCTGCAGAGCAGTACCTAATACTTCAACCCGGGCAGGGTTCCGGGTTGAAGGTTGCCGTGTGCTCCCCCGCAAGAATAAAAGCCCAGGATAAAAGTATACTATGACCTATCCTAACCCAGGTCATGGTCTATATTTGTACCAATTTCACCGAAGTCCGTTCAGCCGTTACGTCGTAAAAAGATAGCTGACAGACAGACCGACAGACAGAGTTACTTAGGCATTTAAGTATGGAAGTATGGATGAGATACTTTAACTTTGTCTGCATGCTAGGATGCCTCTGGTATTTCAGATGTTCATTGGCCGTTACGGTCAAATGTGCCGCCCGATTGTTTGCCAAGAATGATGACATAAACAAAGATCACTAAGAAATCTTAAATCAAATCAAAATATTTGATTTCACATAAACCTACATGGGCACTTATGAAACGTCAGAAGCTAGATGCACGGTTCCAATTGGTCGTTTCCTATGGAAAAGAGCCGGCAAGAAACTCCACGGTTACTCTTTTAAAAGAAAATAATAATTGGTTTTTACAATATTTTCGAATTACAGTGTTAATAGTTATGGGAGGACAGTGTAGGCCTTTCAAAAAGTTTCATAGCATCTTATAACCTCTATCTCTCTCCCACAGCCCTCAGTAATGCTACCAATATGGACGTCAGAGTTCCTGCAGGCCGTCTCCCGAATGGACCCGAAGTTCATTGCCCTTCACCTGCAGGAGGTCGGCGGGAAGGCGTACGAGAAGTCCATGCAATACGTCAAAGATTTCGTGCAAAGGCTCTGTGACTGTCCCGAATTAAGGCTCTTTGACAAGATCAGGATATTTCTGGACGAAGACTTCAGTTCTCCTGAGAAGTTTACTGTAAGTATTGAGTACAGGGTGTAAGGGTAATCACCGTTGTCACTCAAACCATGGCTAGTTGACTTAAATATAAAAATAGATGACCGAGTAATAACAAAAAAAAAACGTTATTTTCATTAAAAGATTTTAAAAAGTTTCTATCCGACACCGTGCTCGCTAGCAAAATAGCCGACTGACTGAGGGAGGGGTCGCGCTCGCGGACAGGTCAGTTCCCGCGCCCCCCACCCGTGTTGAGACGCAAGTTCGTTGCCCTAGCGAATATGGGAAAGGGTAAAATACTCTAGTGGTAAAATGAAATATAAAAAAAGGCGTAATTCTTCATTGATTTTACGTTCTATAAATGACACCAAACCACTGATTTCAAGGATAACTTTGTTTACCCTAAAACCCTGTATACTTTGTGAAAAGAATAGCTTGTTCTTTTGCTACTTATGTTGAAACAAACCACGAGGAAATGAAAAGAAATGAAATTGTTTATTCTGTAAATAGGATATTAGAATCACTTTTACACGTCATAAAAATAAGCTAGATGAGATCGGCGTTTCCTATCTGACTACTCTGAGAAGAAAGGCCGAAACAAACTCAGAGGTCGCAGACTCTTTTAAAGTCCAGACATAATCTTGGTCAGGCCATATGAGGACCATGTAGATTATTAGCGTCTGAAATGGTCTTTTGAGGAAAGAACCACACAGTTTTAAGTGGACTTGTCCAATCAGTGCAAGCATTTGTCAGTAATAGTGGAGCTCAACTCAGAACTTAGGGGTGCGGTGTTGCGGTGTTCCACGAATAACACATATAACATCACGCCTGAATTCCCTGAAGGGCTTGGCAGCGGTGTACCTACCCTGTAGTACACCTACATAATCTGCATAGTCTTAAATAATAATGTCTTAATGTCAGGCTAAAGTTCAAGTTATTCTAGAAATACTACATTCTAGCAAGACCGCAGATTTTTATAGTCCTTTTTTACTGTCTTTAAATTGATCGAGCAACTCGTGGCTACGTAATAACAGCCGCACGGGTCGATCCATCAGGTTAAGCTACGCTTGCCGTGGCTGGTCCTTGGATGGGTGGCATCTATACATACCAAGGCCCCTCCGTGGCTCGGAAAGCACGTTAAGCCGTTGGTCCCACTGTCATTTGTAGATCTTTGACAGTTGTTACGGGTCGTCAGAAGCCCGAAAGTCTGACAACCAGTCTTACCAAGGGGTATCGTGTTACCCAGTAACTGGGTTGTGGAGGTCAGATAGGCAGTCGCTCCATGTAAAATACCGGTATTCAGCTGCATCCGGTTAGACTGGAAGCCGACCCGAACATAGTTGGGAAAACGCTAGGCAGATGATGAAACTGATCGACTAATAGGCTTTTAGTTCTGTTGTGCAATAATTAAATCATTAACTGTATAATAAGAAATAGATAGATCTCATGTTTAATGCATGTTTGAGATAAAAAGTGAGATCATTCATCTAGGCCTAATTAGGTTAGTCGCTGTTTTTCTAATTCTCAATAGAATTCCATGATTTAGAATTCTGACCTCGTTTTAGCATGATTTGTGAGATTCTTCTTCTTTTCGAGTTGATCCCGTGGGAATATAATATATAATAAAAAGTTTCATATTAATGTGTTAACCCAGGTTATAAACTATCTATGTGCTGAATTTCATCTAAATCCGTTCAGTAGTTTTTACCTGAAAGAGTAACAAACATCCATCGTTTCATCGTCACAAACTTTCGCATTTATAATATTAGTTTTTAGTTGAATTTGGATAGATACGATTGGAGAGATAGGACATCAGTGGCGTACTTTGCGTCCAGCGCTCGGTGTGGTAACACGTCGCGTTCTGGTTTGCAATTGGTCAATCGTCATCCTGAGGATGCCTCGTTGAGAGGTGAAACACGGGTCGATTTCTTGCAGGGTTTTTTAGGACTCTTGAAGAATAGTCAAGCGGAATTGGTTACTAAATATATCTACGTCTATTGTATTTTATAATGGATTCCCGCAAAGTCACGCCTGAATCAATTAACTATCAGTGGCGTGTTTGAAGTCCTCAGAAGTGCAGGTGTGTGGAGTTTGTAAGATAGTTCACGAACACTATCGAGCGTTCTGCGGATCATCATCTACCTGCCCTTATCCCATGTTACTTGTGGTCGGCGCAACACGTTTTCTTTTTCCACTCTCCCCTGTCAACCGTCACGCCGTTTATATTCATCACTTTTTTAGTCACATGAGCGTTCTGCGGATGTAGTTTATTATCGGTAACGATAATAAAATATCGGTAACGGTAATAAACTAATATACAAAGTATAAAAGATGCATTCAAGAGCCTCCAGTCTTTTCAAAATATTAATTGTAGGTATCACACTGATAGTAATCAGTTCGTTCGGGAACCTACCTGCCTGCATTAGATACTAATCGACTCCGAAGCTAACTAAACATACAATACGGCTGATATATCTTGGCAGGTCTGAACATAGGCTCACCGAACTTTCGCGCATGTTCTCTCACTCACACTCGCCACATGTACCATTTGGTTCCTAAAATATGTTACTGCGCAGCCCACTGCGCGAAGTTCGGAACTGCCAAGTTATATCGACCGTATATCATATAACTAATGTCGCATAATCTTCTCTTGAAAATGTCATCGCCATCTTCACAGCTCCGTTATACCCGGTTCAGAACACAGGGGCTTGTGGCTAAGTAATAACAGCCACACGGGTCAATCGATCAGGTTAAGCTACGCTTGCTGCGGTTGGTCCGTGGATGGGTGACCATCTTTACATACGAAAACCCCTCCGTGCCTCGGAAAGTACGTTAAGCCGTTGATCCTGGTTGTCATTTGTGGATCTTTGACAGTCGTTACGGGTCAACAGAAGCCGGAAATTCTGACCACCAGTCTTACCAAGGGGTATCGTATTACCCAGTTACTGGGTTGTGGAGGTCAGATAGGCAGTCGCTCCATGTAAAATACTGGTATTCAGCTGCATCCGGTTGGACTGGAACCCGACCCCAACATAGTTGGGAAAAGGCTAGGCAGATGATGACTTCAGAACACAGGCCTTGCTCCTTTTATGCGTTTATCCTAACTATATGTTACATTTCCAGGCCCTCGGGAATATGTACTTCGCGCACTCTTCCCTCACAGACCTGAAGATCTGGGACTTCGAGCAGAAGGCGTATGTCGAGGCCACGGGCAAAGAGGTGCACGCGGGGAATATTGAGAAGATCACCACCAAAGAAAAAGCGAAGTTCCCGCAGCATTTCTTTCCTGAGGTAAGGATTTTAGTTCTCCTTCTTGGGGCACTCACTTGGCGAAGCGCAGCGCAGCGCGGTTGTTACTGCCAAACAAATATCGACCTTGCAGTGGTTGAAATAAAGTTGAGAATATATAAAGTTCCATTAGCACGAGAGTGTGTGAGGAGCTCGTTGCTAAGTAATAACAGCCGCGCGGGTCCATCAGGTAAAGCTACGCTTGCCGGGGTTGGTCCGTGGATGGGTGACCATCTTTACATACCGAGACTCCTCGGAAAGCACGTTAAGCTTTGGTCCCGGCTGTTATTCGAGGATCTTTGACAGTCGTTATGAGTCGTCGGAAGCCCGAAAGTCTGACAACCTGTCTTACCAAGGGGTATCGTATTACCCAGTTACTTGGTTGTGGAGGTCAGATAGGCAGACGTTCCATGTAAAATACTGGTATTCAGCTTCATCCGGTTAGACTGGAAGCCGACCCCAACATGGTTGGGAAAAGGCTAGGCGGATTGATTTTTTAGCTCGAGAGTGTATCTAAGCGGAAAAAGGTTCGCGTCTCAGGTTATTAATTTTCGACTTTGTTTTAAAGCCTGCAATGTTGGTATTTGTTATTTCCGCGCTGCGTTGCGCCTCTCCCTCTCCAGATGTGCGCCAGCCCTTGGCGTGTCGATGGCAGTCTAAATTGAGTCAGTCCAGAACTTTTAATACAATTTATTTGAAACTAGCTGCGCCCCGCGGTTTCACTCGCATAAGTCTCGATCCCGTGGTAATATCGGGATAATAAGTACCCTATGTCCTAAACCAGGTCATGGTCTACCCCTGTGCCAAATTTATAAACCAAGAAACAAACTCAGTTTCGCATTTATAATATTAGTTAGGATGCGAAAGTGAGTTTGTTTGTTTGTTACGCTTTCACGCTAAAACGGCTGAATGGATTTGGATGACATTTGGCACAGGGGTAGACCATGACCTAGAGAAGGACATAGGATACTTTTTATACTGGTATTACGTTCCTGTGGGATAATTTATGACCCAAACGTGTAATTATTTGTTCTTCTGAATAAATAAAATAAGCGATAAATGACGTTATAAAGCAGAATATTGTCCTCTTGCCATGAGAACACCTGCCATAACCTATTTATAAACCTATATGATTAGGTTAATATGAATATTTTTCCTCTATTCAACTGCAACTAGGCATCAAAAACAACTAAGCCGTTTCCAAGATTAGCAACCGCAAACAAACAAACACTAATTAGGTACAGATCATTAGATGACGCCATAAATACTTCTAAATAATGACTTTTTCTACTAAAGTTGTAAATAACATAGATAAGTTTGTAAGTGACTACGACTCGTAGGTCTAGTGGTTGCAAGGGCTCCTCCTGAGCATGAGGTCCTGGGTTCAAATCCCAGGTCGGGCAAAGTGTTATTGAGTTTTTCCATCAGGAATTTCCCAACCTGTTTCATCCCAAATACTCACCCCATCCTTATTTTATCTGCAGTGTAAGTGGTCGCGCAAAGGTTTCCTGCGCACGCGCTGGTGGATGCGCGGCACGGCCATCGAGTTCGTCAACATACATCTGTTCCACGACGCGTCCAACCTGCTGGCTATCGAACCATTCCCTTCTGTAAGTCTATTTTATTTATTTTGTTTATTTTTTTTTTCATTTTTCGAATTGGCACTATCCACTAGATAGCTTGAAAAATATAACAGAATTTCAGATGCTGAAACAGGCCCTAAAGCACAGATTTAATACAGATGATTCACTTCGCAAAATCATTTAAATAAAAAGCGACTCTTGCTACGACACAATAAAGTGAAATTCAGGTCGCACAGCGCTGATTACCTATAGTTATATTCTATATAACTAGAATATCTGTACCAGTCCGTGATGTCGGAAAATATCCCACGAGAACGTACTACCGAGATCAAAAGTACCCTATGTCGCAGGCCACGCTGGCGCGACGCGTCTTGCGTCTGCGATGAGCGGGAAAAATAATAATACGGGTTGAACGGGGAGCCCCATGGTGGCGCGACTGGCGTGCGCGGCAGGCGACCGCGACCAGCGGAGGAATAGCACGAGCTCGCGCGTCCTGCGGATTTATTAAATTTTGTTGAATTATCCGCGATGCAAAACATAAATACGGAGGAGTTTATTAGTGAAATAATGTCTCGGCCAGCAATCTGGTGCAGTAAGGATGATCAATATAAGAATAAATATGTGTGAGCACCATATATCTATCACATAATTTTATTAATAAATTTATTTGTCATTGCTCCATTTTTAATTCTTTTTACAATTTGTGGTAAAGTAATCGTATTCTAGGTGCATCGTATTCACATGTAATTATAATTGATGTATACAAAATATTGTAAACCATTTTTGACGTGACAACGTCTTATAAATTGGTTTGCCGGGTGACACTTCAAGAAACTGCGTTACGCTCCGCTCACGTTATGCGCTCACAATGAGAGCGAGTGAGAGGCACGCGTCCCTTCCACTCGGGCATGGTTAGCCCGCCTAAGAGCGAGAGAGACAGACATAAAAAGTGAAAGGCACGCGTCCCTTCCACTCGAGCACAGTTAGCCCGCCTAAGAGCGAGAGAGACAGAGCGAGAGAGAGAGAGTGAGAGAGATAGGCATATTTCATCCTTCTTCCTACTATACGAATGAATATTCACATTAAAATTATTTTACCACTCAAAGTCGTTGTCTCGTAAAACTTTCGCCCGTATACCGACTTTACAGGCAACCAATTTTTTTTTTAAAGAGTAACGGTGGAGTTTCTTGCCCATTCTTCTCCATACGAAAACTACCTTTTGGAAGGGGCAACTAGAATCAGTTCTATTTCTTAGTTTTTTTGACGTTCAAAAGTGCCTTTAATGTGCCTATTTGAAATAAATGATTTGACGTTGACTTTGAATAAATAAAAATGGGATGAAATAAAAATATGTGCAAAAAAATATTTCCTTTTAAACATGAAGGTCCAATTTAGACACACTCATTTTAAACCCCGCGCAATAATAGCAGATAAAAACCACGTGTCACGCGGCCGGTTCAACGTGGCACACCACAGCGGCAAGACGTAGCGTCTTTACTCCTCCCGCCCCCGCAGGTCGGCCCCGCAGGTCGGCCCCGCTCGCCGCAGTAGCTCTAGCGTGGCCTGCGGCTAATTATCGTTATAAACTATCTGGGTGCCAAACAATCAAATCCGCTCAGCCGACAAAAATTCTAAGTTACTATTTTACTATATACATACAACATCACTGCTCTCAAAAGGAAAACATTGTGAGGAAACGGGCATGTCCTAAAACCAAAAAGGCATGTGAAATCTACCTATAACCCGCACTGGGTCCGCGTAGTAGATAACAGCCCACTCCCTCTCACAGAGAAGAGCGCTGTGTCCCAGCAGTGGGAACATTATAGACTGATTATGCTTTTTTATTGATATCTCCCAACTTCTCTTGTATGCCAGGTGTACTGCCGCTCCCGCCGGCGCGCGTTACGTCACACACTGCGTCACCTACACTCGGACGTGAACGCGGCGCCCTACTTCATCTTCGGAGACTTTAACTTTAGGGCTGACACCGCAGGGGTTGTTAAGGTAAGAAGCTAGGAAGGTTAATCACTCTAATAAAGGAGATCATAATTTTTTGGGCTATATGTATTTGTGAAAGTGCCGACCAAACAAAAAAAAAAGCTATATTCCGAAAGGGTACGTTTTTCTCTTCATTTTTATTATTACAAGCTATTACTTTAATTAGATAACTATTAATTATTTTAACTAAACATACTGAAAACAGTATTTTTCTAAATCGTATAACAGCGCAGGCCCTACAGATTTGGTCTGATAGTAAAAAGTGAAGAGAATAATATTTTCTATCGGATTTTTTTTTTTGTTTGGCCGTCTCTTTCATAAATTAGCCCAAAATAAATGATCTCCTTTTCGAGCTCGCTTCGCTCGCTCTTGTCAACATTCTCTTAATTGTCAAGATTTTCTGAATAAGTAAGTCGACAAGGAAACTTGCATTGCTGTTAGAAAAGTCAAAAGAAAACCTAACCTATAAAACACAAGCCGGTGTGCTAATATTTTCGAGCTCGCTCTTGCATCCTATGTTCTATCTTTTGTGATAAGTTGAAAAAGCAACTCCTTCTCTATGAATGTTCAAAAGTGACCTAACCGAGAAGAGACGGAGCTACAAACGTTTTCGAGCACGCCTCGTTCGCTCTTGCATTCTGCATTCTTGATTTTCGATGTAAATGACTATTATGTCTAATGCGGATATGAAAATGCAACAAATAATCCTGCCGGGTGCGAGATCTTTATACAACATTAGTTTTGTTTATGCTAAACCCGAAAATAGAAAATGTTGTTCAAAATGATGAGTACAATACTCATCATTTTGAACAACATTTTCTATGGGACCCACCACCACAATTAAAACACTGCAGTATACAACATTATTTTTTCTTTATGCTAAACCCGAAAAGGGGTCATTGTACTCATCATTTTGAACAACTTTTACTATGGGAACAAAATTGAAATCGCGAAAAAAAAATCAGCTGTTCCATACATTTTGTCGATTTAAGTGAACACAAATGTATGGAACAGCTGATTTTTTTTTTCGCGATTTCAATGTTGGTTCCATAGAAAAAGTTGTTCAAAATGATGAGTACAATCACCCCTTTTCGGTTTTAGCATAAACAAAAACTAATGTTGTATAATTACATATCCGTATACTTTTTTTGTTTTGCATATTCTGTCCCACTGCTAGGCACAAACATTCCGCGAGTCCTTCAATAAAATAAAACTTCTTAAAATTAACCTTCTCTTTTACAGAAGGTGACAGAAGAACTCTCAGGCAGCAGACTCCAAAACGGCGCTAACGTGGACGCGTCGCGCCTGCAGTACCGGTCACCTGCTGACGGCAGAGTGGTGCTGACTATCGGCAAGAAGGAGTTCTCGCATGTAGACCATCAGAAGATATTCAGAGAGCCCTGGGTGAGTGTGAACTGAGCAAAGTCACTTCCGTGAACATGTCCTGCTTGAAATGAAAACATTGAAAAAATCTGCAATTAAGTCCGAAACACACCAGGCAACCAGCACGCGTAGCATGACCGCCATAGTAACGGGTCTTGTCGACGGAAGAATAGACAAAATGACAGATTGTGATTCTGTCATTTTATATATAGAATAGACAAAATGACAGATTGTGATTGTGAATCTGTCATTTTATATAGAATAGACAAAATGACAGATTGTGATTGTGAATCTGTCATTTTATATATAGAATAGACAAAATGACAGATTGTGATTGTGAATCTGTCATTTTATCTATTCTTCTGTCTATGCTCATATACGTTATAATATGTCAACGGGCCTATGTCGGTTAAGTGCTGATTCTTTAAATCTAAAATAAATCATATTTTTTTTAATGATTTAATGTAATTTTTGACAGGAAGAGCGCCGTAGTATACGCCCACACTATGCTAGCTGGTAAAAGACATGCTATTGCCATCCTAACTGTATTCTAACTAATATTATAAATGCGAAAGTCAATTTGTTTGTTACGCTTTCACGCTAAAACGACTGAACGGTTTTGGATGAAATTTTGGCCCATGGGTAGACCTAGACCTAGAGAAGGGACGCCTCGGCCGTTAATTAAACGCCGGCATCCAATTGAATGCCTCGGCCGATAGTTAAATGAACTAGAATCATTCAACGTTTAACAACTTGGCGAATTGAAAATCAGCCCTTTGAAGATGACTGACAAAAACTCAGCCAAGTGATTCAAATTTAGCCAGCTAATTGGCTGGTTAATTTAACCAGATGGCAACGACATACTTGTCGCTCGTTAAACTCTGCTTGCGCGATGCCGGACTTGTGTGACGTCACGTCTTTGACGCGTAGTTCGCATGAGGCGCTGTAGATGCCGCCACATAGTCATCAGTTTGTCTTCGTTAACCGGTCGGCCCGCTGCCCACAGCTGCAGCGCTACGACCGCGAGCTGGAGGCGCTGCGGCCACACCTGTACGAGTTCCCCGTCAAGTTCCCTCCCTCCTACCCGTTCGAAGAAGACGTTCATCTACCCACACACTACATGAAGACTAGGTCAGTGACAACTTCAACTTATAATCAATATTAAATTATTATTTTTTTAACATTTTTGAGAAATTACGCACCCAGCGGCTGTTAATTTTGTCCCCATGTGTGACGTTTGTCCCCATGTGTGACGTTTGTCCCATGTGTGACGTTTGTCCCCATGTGTGACGTTTGTCCCCATGTGTGACGTTTGTTCCCATGTGTGATGTTTGTCCCGATGTGTGACGTTTGTCCCCACGTGTGACGTTTGTCCCTTGTGTGACGTTTGTCCCCATGTGTGACGTTTGTCCCTATGTGTGACGTATGGCCCCATGTGTGACGATTGTCCCCATGTGCGACGTTTGTGACCATGTGTGAGATTTATGCGAGCGGATGTTGTCCCAATAAATGCATGCGCCAAGGTAGCCCGCGAAATTCAAATTTCCTTAAGTTTTTTTTGCAATTTAGTGACAGGTTGTATGTTGATTAAAATATGCTTCGCGACCGTAGTAAAGAATATAAAAAAATAACTTGGCTTAGACTCGCGAGAATCTAAGAAGTCCGTTTTGACAGCTATAAAAATGGTTAAGTGTAGAGATGAAAAAAAAATATGGTTTCTTATATACTGATTCTCGAGACATATCGATTAAACATACTTAGAGAGTTTGTAATCGACGACTTATCTACATTGCTTAAAACTAATTCTCAAGGCATAACGTTTTATTACAAGTACGAAAACGAAACGTCAAAACGGACTTCTTAGATTTTCGCGAGTATAGGTCGTAGTCGGAGGAAATAATTCGCTGTTACAAAATAGATCCTGGCTGTTCTAATTATGCTTTTATTTTCGTCGTAACGTTCCAGATGTCCATCTTGGTGCGACAGGATCTTGCTGTCGCAGTCCGCGCGGCTGCTGGTACAACACCAGGACACGGCCCGGCAGGCCGACAACAGGCACATGCATGCGTCCAGGTTTGTGGGACATTCACTTATTAAACTGTATTTCTCAACAAAGATAGCAATAAGCCCACCCATTGTATATACATATATGTTTTAATCATTTTTTTGTAATGTATTTTGCTGGCGTTCAATAAAGTATACAGGGTGTTAGGGTTAACACCGTTATCTATGAAACCAGTGATTTGGTTTCATCTAAAGAACGTAAAATCATTGGAAAATTTCAACTTTTTTTTAAAAGAAAATCTACATTATACCACAAGAGTATTTCACCCTTCCACCCTAGGGCGCTAGGGCAACGAACTTGCGTCTCAACACGGGTGGGTGGCCCAGGACGTGACTTGACCGGCCGCGAGCGCGACCCCTCCCTCAGTCAGTCAGCTGTTTCGCTAGCGAGCACGGTGGCGGATAGAAACTTTTTAAAATCTTTTAATGAAAATAACGTTTTTTTTTTGTTGTTACTCGGTCGTTTATTTTTATATTTAAGTCAACTAGAAATGGTTTGAGTGACAACGGTATTTACCCTTACACCTTGTATACAGCGTGGAAGGGTAAACACCGTTGTCAGTTGACTTAAGTATAAAAATAGATAACCCAGTAAAAACAAAAAAAACAAAAAAATATTTTCATCAAAAGATTTAAAAAATTAAATATCCGGCTCCGTCCACAAACTCATGGATACGCGCCTGAGAGACGTAGTTTGGGTAAACTGTGACAGTCGCCGCGAGTCTTCTACCTTCACAACACATGAATAAATACACAATTACACATAACCTGACCCTGTGATGGAACTTACCCTTCATACTTCATTAGGAAAATGAAGTTAGGTAGGCTTAGGACAGGCAAAAATACCTAAGTAGGTACCTACCTTAGGTCTTGTGACGAGTCTACCTACATGTAAAGGACAATGCCAAGAATCGGCTCGAATTGTATGTAGCGTCCGACAGACTTTCTATAATAATGATAATTCATAATAAAAATCAGTAAGAATTATACAATATAAATAAAATCTGTAGAACCACACCGTTGAAAAGTAATTTTAAATAGTTATTCAATTTAACAACACATTTCATAGCTTCAATTTCAATTAAAAATGTTGCCAATACCAAAATAAAATATAAAATAATATAATAAAATAAAATATAAAATAATATAAAATATCGATACGAAATTGCACTTTCACATCGATTACAATACTATCAATATGAAGATACGTAAGTGAATTTATTACTTACATAAATTGTAACTCGTAATTATATTAATAAATTTTTATAGTAATGTAATAATTAATGTGCTAAAAGTCATAATTTAACTAATAATTTAATAGTTTATTTCATGTTATCGTTAAAATCAGAAGTATCAAGTTGTCAACTTTAAAAAACGATAATTTTTTTGGAGTGCTTCTAATAGAAAACGAATTACACTATCAAATTCTATATTTATTTCCCTTTTTATGAAATATCTTCTTCGGTTTTATTTTCTTTAATCTTTGTCGGTTCTGGCCGAGTTTTATAGGAAGCCCTGGCATTCTCCTTTGATTTTCGTTTCATTCTTGAACATCAACTAGCAGCTGCTGGTTGCCACGACCCTGAGCGTGGGCCGAGCCGGCACGGTGAACAGGCCGTTAGTAGCTACGCATCCTTTGTGTGGCCGCCAAGATAGTTTCACGATTTAGCACACGTTCAGGCAACAATTCTCACCTGAATTATGACTCTTATCACCCGCAATAGCGTAAAGTGCACTGTTCATTAGTGTAAGACATAATCACATAACTACAATTATTATTTACACACGAGAAATGAGCGGGCGACGCTACGCGACCCCGCGACACGGCTTTATATTACGTGCTCTCGATCGAAGCGAAACAGCTGACTGACGAGTGAGGTTCGTTGCCCTTGCGTATAGGGTGAAATATTCTTGGGGAAAAATGTTGACTTTTTTTTTTAAGTTGTTTTTTTCCATTGATTTTACTTTCTATACATGAAACCAAACTACTGGTTTCAAGGATAACGGTGTTTACCTTAACACCCTGTATAAATAAAATAATGAGCAGTGGTGGCCCAGTGGTCGCGACTTAAGAGTTGTAGGTCGTAGGTTCGAACCCTAACAAGCTTTTTATTCTATGTAAATTATTTAATCACCACTGCTCTCAAAACGATGAAGGAAAACATCTTGATGAAACCGGCATGTCCTAGAACCAAAAATTGGAAGACATGTGACATCTACCAACCCGCACTGGGCCCGCGTGGTGGATTACTGCCCGCTCCCTCTCACAGACGAGCGTTGTGTCCCAGCAGTGGGAACGTTATAGGCTGACTATGCCAAATGAAAGCCCTTAAAATGACTGGTGACAGGAAGTCGGTGACAGACTCTACCGACAGCAGCGGGCGGGTGTCGTCGTCTGACAGCAGCCCGGCGCGCTCGGGCTCGCCGGCGCGGCACAGTACTCAGGTGGGCACAGACTAGTTTTTTCTTTTTAGCGTGTCTATGGCAAGTTACTCAGTCACTTGGTATTCCCGTCATTGTGATCATTTCTTTATTTTGGACCATACCTGAGAATCTTCTGTTTACGTTTTTTTAAAGAAAGCAAGTTTTAAATTTTATTACTTAATCTTAAATACTCCCAGGAACCCTGAACCGTTGCAAGCAATAAACACAATGTTTAGCGTGCGTTACGTTTATACATTAACTTTATCAATTCATACACTAAATCTCTTAAGGGGTTACTGTACTCATCATTATGAACAACTTTTACTATGGGACCAAACCTGAAATAGCGAAAAAAACATCAGCTGTTCCCTACATTTTGATGCGAACATACAACATGTAAAGTTAAATGCGCAAAACCTGAAAATAGTTTTATCAGAATAACGAGCGGAATCAATTGAACCACTTTTAAATATAAGTCACATTTAAAAAAAAATCTTCATTAAAAACGTTGCCGTTTCTATTTATTAATAGGTCAAGCCATCACATGCGCAAACTCGCCAAAATAGGTAAACAAACACATATTGTTTTCGAATTAAAATTTTCTCAGCGGGATAATAATAGCTTTTATTTCAATGCAAATACGAATCTTCCAAAACTAAAACAGCACTTATAACCTTTACAATTTTTTAAATGATTTTTTTGCTCTGAAATAGGTCAATTGAATTAAAAATCAGTCTGAGGTTTTGCGCATTTAACGTTACACGTTGTATGTAAATGTAGGGAACAACTGATTTTTTTCGCGATTTCAGGTTTGGTCCCATAGTGAAAGTTGTTCATTATGACGAATACAATGGCCTCTTAAGAGATTTCGTGAATGAATAGATACATCTTATTTCTCAGATATCGATACCCTACATTCAGTAATAATCTTGTCATTATTTAATTCCAGGGCAGTCCAGGGAAGACTTTGGAGAAGAAAAGCAGCATGGCTGAATTAGACGCTCTATCCTTACCAGTTGGTGGCATGAACTTTAGCAGGAAGAGTATCGCCGACCCCACCAGCGTGCAGCAGGCCATCAGCGCTAGGTAATTAAAAATGTTTAAAAAAAAAAAAAACAAAAAAAAAAGACAACCGACTTCGAAAAACACACTGGAAAGTGAAAAATATCATTAATTTCGGAAGTCGGTATCTTTGGATTAGAATTTTCGTTTTTTGCCATCAACCATAAGACGATGATCTAGATTTTTGAAAAATTTGAAATTTTCAAATGTCATCGCGCGTCTATTTTTTTCAGCTTTAGTTGTTGTAAGCTTCTTAATTAATTGTCTTCCCATATCGTCCCAGGATGTGCGACGCCGAAGGCTCGGCCCGCCGGCGCCTCGTGCGCAACCAGTCGGAGGGCGAGGCGGCGCCGCGCGAGGCGCGCGAGGCGGGCCGGCGCCGGCCCGCGTACGGGGTCATCGGGGGCGCGGCCTGCATGGGGGACCATAAGGTGGGGACACATTCATGATGTTCATGAAAATGTCATTATTTTCAAGTCAATAATAGTTAATAATCGATCATTTATTACTTAATTCCTACTATACTGATTCCTTCTCGGTTTAGACTAGAAAATTATTTCCATATTACTAATGGTTTAATTCTCTTGTCCCGCAGCCGATCTACCTGCGCGTGATGCTACAGAGCGACCGAGGTACCCTGGAGTGTTGCAGCGCGCTGTTCCCGTGCGCGCTGTGCGCGTGCGCAGCCCGGCTCCCCTCCACGCTGTCCCTCCTGCCCCCCCCGCCCCCCCCGCCCCGCCTGGCGCGCCTGCCCACAGACCCAGACCTATACGCTAGCAAAAAGATAAAACTACCCGATATCTCTATAAGCCACCCTGACAAATTCACCGACGAATTTCGAAGAACGCGCACAGGATCTCTAAATGAAACTATGCTGAGGATACCTCACGTAGAGATAACGAGTGCAGATTACTGTAGCTATGATGGCGTTTACGTCAATGATATTGATAATACTTTACTTTGTGTTAGACAATGCGTTGACCCCTACACACCAGAAAGTATAGATTCTCATAGTCCAAACGCTGAAGCGTCATCAGGTTCCGAAGTCTCCGTCGAAGTGACCGAGACATCGACTAATAAATCGACTAAATTAAATCGAGATAGGAGTGTTTCGCCTACGCAGTTAAAAAATCGTTTAGATAAGTTGCTAAATGATAAAGATGAGAAGGTTAAAGTGATACCAGAGTTGCAGAGATTAAATAGTCGGGATTCTTGTAAGTCGGAAGCTAGTAAGAAAGGAGGACTATGCTGTTTGGCGCTGAAATGTTACGGGTTCTGTAGGAGGCGCGCGCGCAAAGTCAAGTGTGACTGTAGTGGCTTTACTAAGTGTTGCACTTAAAATTGAATTCAGATTCTAGTTTTAGAACAACAAAATTAGGCTGACATCTGTAGAGCGAACTTTATCGTTAAAACTTTTACGTAAGCGTTTCGTATGAATATGAAGCTTGTTCGTATAATGTTAATGTTCAAATTCGTATGAAACGCTTGATCACATTATCTTATAAGAATATGAACATTATTTCTAGCTTTAAAGATCTCAGCCTCAATATTATAAAATAATAAAGTTCAAATTCCAGTGCACCCGATTAAAGGCCTTTTTATTACAAATGGTTACTTAGTCAAAAATCAACTTAGACCACGTAACTCTGAAGTATATAATTGAGTGGCAATCGAAAGTAACTGATTTTAGATTCTGAATTCAAGTACAGCTTGTAGTAATAGTCATGTGATTCGATGATATTTTTGTTGTTTTAGTCGATTTTTGTAGACGATTATTATTTTAGATTTTTTTCATTTGACTTTGAATTTTAATGATTTCGTAATTTTTGATTTTAATATAGAAATTCGAAGATAATAATCGTTTGACTTTGCATTGTTTGTGCAGTTTTTATTTTCTTATTGTATGCAGTTTTTTTTTTTTTTGTAATAATTATTCAACCTTGGTAAAAGGTTGTGTTTGACCAAAAATGGTAATAGCTTACCATGGACACGCATGGTAAAATAATTTAATACCGCATGCATTTTATTAACGATAACATATCAATATTTTCAATTGAATCTTAATTTAATTGTTTTTCAATTTTTTTTTTTAAATGTCTTAGGGATAACTATGTGCTTACTACTAGTCGATATTATTATAATCGATATTTTTATCGCGGACTTAACCCCCAAAGTCGCCACTCTAAAAATATTCGATATTCGAATTCATAGAGTGCTGTAGACTTTTTTTTTTTAGACAAGGCGTATTTATTTATATTCAGTGATTCCTAATACTTATTATTCCTAGATTCCATTATTAATAATAATTTATTACTTATTTTTAATTTGATAGCGGGGTATAGTACTCAATGCAATAAAATAGCCTAGAAATATAATATAATTTAATTTGTTTTTTTTTAAATAAATTTCTCATGATAATTTAACATGAAAATTATACCAAATGGTTTATATAAAATCTAGTCTGTATGCTCAAGCGGTTAAAATACATAAATAAAAGTATGTATTTCTTCAAAAAATAATTTTGTTGGCTTATTCTAGAAGTCTCGATCAAGTTCGGAACAAACAAAATACTCGAAAAAATCGAATATTCGTTAGCAACTCTAAATTGCATAAGAACACAATTGTAGTTGTTTCCATCTTTAAAAACGACTTTTTTTTACTTAAACATTTTGGTTGAAAAGACAAACAAACTAATAAGGTGACTTATCCCCATGAAATACAGGGTCAAATTAAATAACTGTAAAATCACCTAAATCAGCGAAATCGACAAAATTACGTAGGCTTGTTAAGCTGCGCTGAGGCTCTGTCTCGCATAGGGTCGCAGCATTATGCTGAGCGATGGCCGTTTTGCGTGGATGTGACGCATATTTTCCCTCAGCTTATTCTTTTTTGTGTTCTTTCTATTCGTCATGTTTACGGCAAAAGTATTTTCATTCTTAAAGTTTTTTTTTTTATTAATTGTTCTCATAATCAAGATCAAAAGTCATTTATTCAAACTAGGCTGAGAATCAGCACTTTTTGAACGTCAAAAGACAAGACAAGACAGTCCACCAGCACGCCCGCCCTTCACTACTTCCTAGTGCTTTAGCTGGGAAGAAGAAGTGGCGGAACAAACTGTCCAGCAGCACAGCTGTCTGTTCAGATAGGAAAAAAATATATGCAACTAAACAATATAATCACAAACACAGTACGATGTCAAGGTAACACTTAGAGACTGGTGTCTGTTGTAGGTAAAACCTGTAGGTATTACAGATCACCAGGCTTATTAGACCTAGAATCTGTCAACAAAATTCTATCACCACTAACTTTAAAAGTATTATAATATTTATTGGTTTTTAACATTCTAACTTAATTTAAAATTAACAGTCACTATCATTATTAGTTACCATTATTTGTTTGGTTTAAAGTCACTATTTTATTTTATTTAAGACTGGTAACACTTATAACTTATTTTTTTTGCAGTGGTAAGACCTTACGAAATCTTAATTAATTATTATAATGAGTCTGTTGTGTTCCATTTCAGGACGGCTATACGTTATTAGAAATATTTATTGACTTCATTAAAATATGATCTTTTGATAATCAAAAATAAACAGCAATCATTAAATTATTGAATGCATTATCATTCTCTATTAAGGAGGTTCCGGAGTGGTAGCCCGGAAATTAAAATACTGGTGAAAAAAAAAAAATTACCCACTTCCAAAAAACACTACGAAGTGAAAAATGACTTTCATTTCGGAAGTCGGTGGCAAAAAGCTTAAAATACACATCCCAAGACCATCCACCGAAATTAAACTTCACTGTTTTGGTGTTTGAATTTAGAGCACATCAATATATTCGAATTCCATCTCAATGCTGTACAACCTCCTTGCGAAAAAATACTTGATACAAACTCCGATGTGATTGGTTGACATTTTCGACAAGGAGTTTAGCATTAAAATAAAAACTATTTTACGTGTTCTTTGCTGTCAGTAGTAAATTGGCGCTATTTTAAATACTGTAAGTTGTATGAACACAAAGTTTAGTGTTACTTCATAATAAATCGATTGAAAATGCATTCATGTGATGAAGAAGATGTGTTAACACCCGAGTTTATGAAAGAGAGGGCGGCCGATATAGTAGAAATTTGCTACCCAACAAATAACGGCTGGTTTACATCAAAGCTTAAGATGAGTTTTGCAAATGGAAAAATGAAAATCAAGCTTCTGGAACATTTTGAGAGTCTGTTTTCCTAAATTATTTTAACGAGTTGTCGAAGAAAAAGAAGTCATCGACATTTTCACGTACTCCATACGTATTCTATGCTAAGGTGTACTATACAAACAAGGCATAACATTGACATAATAACATACTCGAAGTTGCAAGTTCTTGTTCTCGTAGTCATGGTATAAAGTATAGTATGCAACTCTTGAATAAAACGGATTTATATCGAGGGCCATGAATCACTCGCGTCGCTCAGGATTCTAAAACTTGAATCATGAAAGAATCCTTCACTTGCTCGTGATGCATCTATGACCCTCGCTTTAAATCCGTCCTTTATTCACCAATTGCATAATATACTATTTTCACTTTGTAGTGTTTTTTTGGAAGTCGGTTCGTTTTTTGTTTCCCCAGTATTTGATATTAACGTATCAAAAAACGTTTTGTATGGACAGACATTATTGTAAACATTATTGACAAAGTTATTTGCAAAGACAACTGTTATTGGTTCATTTCTTAGTAATCTCGGAAGGTCTTCCCACCGCTAACTCAAGATTAATACGTAAGTCGTATTTGTGTAAGCCACGCCCCGACGTGGTGTGGACACGTTCAATAAACGTTATTTGCACACACATACATATATAGTTTTATTTCGTTTTTCTAACAAAGTTTTTTGCATCGATTTGTTCGGCACAGACAAAAATAACACATATTTGAATTTATATCACACAGCAAAAAAAATACTTATCTGTATTATATAAATAAATACTAAACTTTTGAGGAGGAGCTCGTGGCTAAGTAATAACAGCCGCACGGGTCGATCCATCAGGTTAACGCTACGCTTACCGGGGTTGATCCGTGGATGGGTGACCATCCTTACATACCGAGACTCCTCCGTGCCTCAGAAAGCACGTTAAGCCGCTGGTCTCTGCTGACATTTTTATATATTTGACAGTCGTTACGGGTCGTCAGAAGCCCGAAAGTTTGATAACCAGTCTTACCAAGGAGTATCGTATTATCCACTGTCTGGATTGTGGTGGTCAGATAGGCAGTCGCTCCATGTAAAATACTGGTATTCAGTTGTATCCGGTTAGACTGGAAACTGACCCCAGCATAGTAAGGAAAAGGCTAAGCAGATTGAAATACTAAACTTTTAACAAGTTACTTTGTTTTTATTTAATTTATGAGAGTAGCGTTTATTTCTTATTAAAAGGCAATAATTTTGCCAAGTTCAATTTTAAACCTATTTGATACAGTAACGTTAACGTAGAAAATTCGCTTTTGTAAAATGTTTTTGTTGTTGTTGTTGTATTGTGTTATTTTTCAGTTTGATGATGTCGTTGTTCGCTTCGCTTGTAAGTATTGTTTTTGTTTTTATTTCGCACTGTGTGTGTGTATGCTACTGCATATTGTTGCTATTCGTTTTAGCAGTAATTTGAAAATAGATTTGCATAGATTTATTTGTTATTTAGAAAACCTATGCCTATATTTTCGAGGTGTCATATTTTTTTTTTATATCTTTTTTTTTTTTTTAAAGTGCGCCTCCAGGCATCGTTTTCCAGGACCACCGCAAGCTTTGAGGTGGTCCTGGAAAAGGATGCTTGGAGGGCCTTTGCAGCAGTGGGACAGTACCACAGTAAAAAATATTTAAAAAAACTTTTAATAATTCAAAGCAAAACCGACCTTATAAAAATTCAGACTTAATTCAGTTCACAATTAATAAAAATTATAAACAATGTTACGAAAACAGTACAAAAAAAATAATAGATATATTTTAACTTTACAGGCAACTTTCGTCAAGAGTTTCATTCTGAATCATCTCCGAAGCATATCAAGCCAGAAGATCCTGAGACCGTCACAGAATCGGTTGCAGACTCGCCCAACTCACGGTACATACATTTTAATCTAGAAAGTCCTAGCAGTATATTTAAAGAGACGGATATATAATTACATACGTCACAAATATATATACAGGGTGTAAGGGACAGCCCTCTGAAGACTGATGGGAAATACGACCGGTACATGACATTTTTTCAGGAATGTTATGGGAATCCATAAAACCTGATTTGTTTTACTACCTCACACGCAATGTACCGTTACCGTGGTAAGACGTACGTAGCCGCACTCCCCGTGGGGGGGGTGCGCTCGCGCCACGTATCGATCGTATTATCTTTTATTTATAATTATAATGCTAAATGCAGTGGACAGTTTTTTTTGGAGCTCTAGCGCCGCGTGATTTATCAATGTAAATTCTGAGCTTCACGCGTTGTTCGCTATAGTATTTCAACATCCATTGCTGATTTTTTATTTTAGCTGTTTTATTTACATAAATGGAGTGCTGCAGTACAGAGAATGTAATTTTACATTGAAATAAAGGAATAGTAACAATACAATAACAAAATGAAAATTTTTCTAAGAAATTTTCTGGTAGAATATGGTTCAAAATAAGGAGCTGCCCCCTGTTAATTTGCGGAGGGCTGTCCCTTACACCCTTTATTACTGGACTTTTAGTAATTTAGGAACCGTCTTTTGTTAAATTGTATTTATTTCTGTAAAACAAATCAATAAAAATGCTACCTATAGTATACGGCAACATTTGTGTAGCCGTAACGCGGGAGCGAGATAACATGAGATTCAGATTCTACTCTCTCGTTGTCTGACCACGATTGAATCGATTCTAGGCGTTTAGCTTGTAACCTTTAATAGGCCATGAAATAATCTGGAGTACGTTTAAACTGGATCCTCAATTACTAAAATCCTGATAAAACTATTTGCTTATTCAACAGTAACTGTTTTTGCTAGCAGATATAAAAAATATAATATATATATATATTTATAGAAACTACTCCCTACATTATAAAGTAAGTAATCGCCAATTACTTCAAAAGAATAGTATTTAAAATTCAAATTATGAAGTTTTTATTATATCTATTATGATAATAAGGATGATGTTTTTCAAAATTTTATTAAATTTAAAAATGAGTTTGAAATAAAATTAATTATTTATTCACTTTATACAGCGTGTAAGGGTAACCGTTGTCAATCATATCATGGGTAGTTGACTTAAATATAAAAATAAATGACCGAGTAACAATAAAAAAAAAACGTTATTTTCATTAAAAGATTTTTTAAAGTTTCGTATCCGCCACCGTGCTCGCTAGCGAAACAGCTGACTGACTAAGGGAGGGGTCGCGCTCCCGGCCGGCCAGGTAACGTCCCGCGTTAAGACGCAAGTTCTTTGCCCCAGCGCCCTAGGGTGAAAGGATGAAATACTCTTGTGGTAAAATGTAGATTATGTTTAAAAATAAAAAGTTGTCTTTTTCCATTTATTTTACGTTCTATAAATGAAACCAAACCACTGGTTTCAAGGATAACGGTGTTTACCCTAACACCCTGTATGATATTCACGAGTCATTTGTACAATTATTTATGTAATGTATTTAAAAAAACATTGAGCCTTTGTAATCTTTCTTTGACAATCTAGTTAAGTATGACATTCCAAATATGAATTGTTTATTAATAGTACTATTATGTATTGTTACTTGAAATAATGATTACAATTAGCGTAATTTTTACTTTTAATTATTTATATCAATGTATTAATATTTCAATACAATTAGAATACTCAACTAGTCTTAGTTAATTATGTTTAATAATTGCTTTTTTCGGTCTTTCTTATTATTATGTTAAATAATTAAATTATTGAATTTATTTTATGTCTAGGATATAGTCAAGGATTTACCACAGGGTACTTTATTTGCAATTTTCGATTTTTCGCGAGTATTTAAATAAATAGAAAACGATTAAAATAAGTATTCAGTAATTTGGGAGTTCTGTACTAAATTGTAACAATAATATTCAGTAATATAATATTATTCGTACAATTAATAAAAAAACCATTTCAAAGAAATCTTAGGTCAGCGTTTTAGATAAAAAAAACATATCTAAAGGCAAATTATTATACAAATTATCTTAGATTAACAGACACCCAGTATTAAAACAAAAATTAAACTAGAAATAGATCGTGTTCGGTGTCTATTTACTGTAGCCTTTCAAATAATTATTATATACTTATTAAAAGTATAGTAGGAAAATAATAAGTACTTAATAATAAACCCTCCAGAAATAATAATACGATGCTCATCACTATTGTGATAATCAGATACGAATCATTCGCCTTGGTCCCGTTTTTTTACAGTCGTTACGAGTTGTCAAAGGCCGAAAGTCTGACAACCAGTCTAACCAAGGGGTATCGTATTACCCAGTTACTGGGTTGTGGAGGTCATATAGGCAGTCGCTCCATGTAAAATACTGGTATTCAGCTGCATCCGGTTAGACTGGAAGCCGACCCCAACATAGTTGGGAAAAGGCTAGGCAGATTGATTGATATGGCACTTTAATGACTTACTAAAACATACATAAACAAAAATCACATAAAGTTTTAGGTATCGTGAATTCGTCACTTACAGAAGTGCACAACACTAGCAGAGAACCTAATGATTATAGGAAGTTTTAGCGTTTGTTGAATTAGTTACAATTTACAAAATAAAAGGAAAAAATCATAAATACAATGGAAAGTACAAAAATATTAATACTAACAAAAAGTAAGTTAATGGAAGTGGATACAATTTTAGTAATAGGCGGCTCGTCTCGCACAGCACTCTTGGACCAAACCCTAAATCGCAAAAAAAAAAACCAACTGCTCCACACATTTTATGTTCGCTTATCTCGATAGCATGTTAACTCGACAACTGAAATGATATTAGAATTGGTTCCATATTACATACAAATTGTTCATAATTATGATTACAATGACCCTTTAAAGGTATAAATTATTCATTAGCTTAGGTAACTGGATACCTAGGAGGTAATTATCAATTCTAAATAACATCTGTAGAAGTTATAACGATTTTTTTGCATTCACTTATAGTATCTTGCACCAAAAACGCATTTTTACTTTCCACTTAACATAAAAATTGTACCGCTCATAAAGTATACGGTTTTTCTCAATAATTTCTAAGCTATATTTACCACAAACAAAATATAAATTGGTTCAGTAGTTCCTGAGATACAGACCAAGCGGTTTATTTATAAACTTTGCTTAAAGTTCCAAGATGTTTAACGTCAAAAATGCATGGTTAAACAGTCGCTTATCATAACTTATCTTTAAGCAACGTTTATGAATAAAGGGGCAAATCTCAACTGTTACTTAAGATCTTAGGTATACTTGCAAATTAAGCGTATAAAAAAAAAAACTTATATTGTTATCAACACGTTTCTTCCTTATACTATCTTTTACCAAGTCTTCTAGGATAGTGTTTCATTTTTTTTTTGTGGTATTGTTCGTTGCAAGAATTTTATAGTGGCCTATACTCCATTTGAAATAAGATGAGACATTTAAACAAACTTTTATACAGTCCGTTCAACCGATTTTGACTTCTATACCGTAAGCATAAGGATGGCATTAAAAGCAAAAAAGGTTTCACAATACCAACTGTCTACTGCAGCTGCCATTTGTCATGCCACCAACGCAATAGAAGTCAAAATCGGTTGAACGGACTGTAAAACAGGTTTATTGGAATGTCTAATCTTATTTCAAATGGCTAAGAGTAGAGTAGAGAACTCTCTCCATTTTGCACTATCTTTGTGCATTACTATCAATGTGCAAAAATCATGCCGATTATGGACTTTCGAGGAAACCAGCATGTCATAGAACGAAGGCTCTCATATAGAGGAAGCATTTTTCCAAGATAAAGGCTAAATTTAATTATGCCACAGAATAATACAGAAGGTGTACGCCGCATTTTAGGTTAGAAGATATAAGTACGTTGCGGGCTCGTCTTATCGGGCCAATTCAGTGAGCGTAACGTAGTCAGAAGATATAAGAGCTACGCAATAGAAAGAGATGCAACTTCTAGGTGAATATAACTGTAGGTAATTAGCACTGTGCGACCTGAATTGCACTTTATTGTATCGTAGCAACAGTTGATTTTTATTTAAATGATTTTACGGAGTGAACCATCTGTAGTATTAATCTGTGCTTGTTATGGGCTTGAATCTCTTTCAAACTCAAAAGTGAAGAGTTCTAGTTTCGTAAGCTATTAAGACTAACTTTGGGTCGCTGAACTCTCTGAGCCAATACCAAATCTGAGTCAAAATAGATCACTGTGTAAGCCGTGTAGGGCATAATATCTGACAAACTTAATAGTTTCTAGCTAGTGCTCTAGGCATCTTAGTGTTGTTGGTTGGTATTTTAGTGCTAAATATTACTACTATACGCGCGGCTTAATGTATACTTCGAACGCACTAAATATTGATCTAAAATTTAAATACTTAAAATTCTTGCCACACATCACTACAGCTAGGTATTAAATGTTCTAAAATTAATAGTTTTAAGTAATCTTTATGCCATATCATTGTCACTATCGTGAGTTTCAACGGTACCTGCCTTAGTATTAATTATTTTAATTATAAATTTTATAATTTTAAAACGTCACTACATTATATAAAATTCTAATAATTAGATATAAGTAATTGTATAATATTTAAATAAGCTTCTAGTCAGTTTTAGATTTAGATAAAGTCTACATTAGGCACATGTAAAAAAAAAAATACGCCAGCCGAAAAAATAAGTATAGTGTAGTGAAATTATATGTGTATCGTGCTTAAATATACAAAAAATAAAGAAATAATTAGTGTAGCGATACACGATAGACGGTTATTTATCAAATGTTATCGTTATTAGCTAAACAGATATCTCTAATTACTCAATCAAAATGTTATTCATGCTAACGTCACCAATGGCAATTAAATCAGGATTAATTATATATGTAAAACAAAAGAGCTAATGAATTTGACAATCTAATCTTTTATTTACACGGTCCAATTTTGTAAGTAGAAGCAACAATAAAAGGTGCACCGTGAAAATGACATTTTTTTTTTTCAAATTGTATTGTATGCCACAGACAATAAACTGTCGTCGTGTAAATGGGGTTTTAGCCTTTTAGAATCTGAGGGTTATTCTCGCGACTATAAAATTATATTTTACGCTAAACTAGCCAAATAAAAAAGTATAAAGCTGAAATAAGCATATTGGAAGCCAAAATGTAGAATGTTAGGTCGATAGCCTCCCGTTGTAGGCATAATAAAAGACAGTCGAGACAAGAAAGAAAGAAAAATAGGTTTATTTGTCACAGCAACACGTGCATACAAAAAGATACCTTACTTGATGATAATTTAAAAAATCATAGAAATATAAGATGAGGAGTAGGTACATAAAAAAATATACATAGATAAAATTTTAAAAAATCTAGTTGTCTAAATAATTAATATACAAAGTAAAGAACACCAAAGTTGAGAGATTTTAACCGCTCGGTCCAGATCACGTCGCTAATAACTCGCAGTGGGGCCCGAGCGCCCCCACTTCACGCCCCGGGCCCCGATTCGCGTATCAGAGGCACCAAGAAATCCACAATAACTTGAGATATACTGAACGCAGCTCGATAAAGTAAAGTGTTTTGGGTTCTTGAATAACCAGAGCACATACTTATCTATATACAATAGGTGGAATAATACAATGGAAATTACAAATAATGAATGTTATCGTTGTGTGCGTGGGAATTTCTTTGTTCTTTTGTTTTGACGAACTAACAAAAAACTACTGAATCGATTGTAACAAAATTTTGCAGGAAGCATTATGAATAGATAACTAATCTTACAACAATAGCAGTTTATGATAATAACAGAAATAAAAAACACAAAATATTACGAAACATGAGTACATCGTGACCTTGATTTCACGGATCGTGTTTTGACAACAAAATGTTGTTATTATGTCGTAAAACTGTTTCAAATTACTTATAAATTATGAAAAACCTATATTTTTATAATTTAAACATGACTTACCAAGCTGTAGACCCCAATAACTATCACTATACACTATAATCACTCTCACTCAGTAGCTCACTCACACACTCACGGCTCATGTTTTCACACACGGTTTTTGTACATTAAACTGTTTTATTTTGGTAATATTATTATCGATAATTACGGAATAACTATTCATAAATAGATTTTATAACACTTCTAGTCAATAACGCCACTAAAACACGAAATATTGATTTTATTACGCAAAGAGGCCCACCGCGCCCGCGCCATGACACGTCACTGTCAACGTGTTGTTACTTGTCAATTTATTATTTTATTTCAGTGTTGTCCTCTTGCTAAATTTATGTTTTAGTCGATTAATTTGACTTATAGTCTATCCAACTCTAGAGTTCTACTGCCCATAGACCATCATAGCCCGTATCCCAAGCGACAAAGAGCTGTAACTGCATGGCAACCGTCCGACGATTTAAATTTACGCTGGGGATCGATTGTTTTTCCTCCCGACGATTATAAATTACGTTCGGGACCGGGCGGTTAATATATCAATGTTGTATCAAATTCTTAGATAGCGAAACGTCTTAATAACGTTGTAGACCTCAAAATAAAATCTCAAATAATAATTATAATGTTCGTCCATCTTTATGACTATAAATAACTTTCCTGCAGCCATGTGTTCAATGACCTCAATAGAATTGAGGAAAACTTGCCTTTAAATTCCTCAGGTATGTTGCGCGTGCGCCGTTTTGTGAAATCTAGCTTATGATATAAACTGTTACAACAAAATTACTTGATATAATGTATAGGTAAATTAATATATTGTATTTGTTGTAAATGCAATTCTAATCCTTTCTGAACAATCTAAGATTGATTTTTCGCATAAAGCAACATGTGAAAGAGAAAGAAATTGTTACAAAAAACATGTAAACAAATATGTGTTTTTGCAAAAACCACTTCACTCAACTTCGAAGTTTCAAACTTTTTTATGACTTTTTCGAAAGTGCGAGTCATTCTGAAATCTAAGGTTGATGATATTCGTATAAGTGGAAATAACAATTATTGTAACAAGGATTTCAAAAACCTTTTTCTTTTAAGAGATGTTGGATTAGCGAAACATGAATTATACTAATTACAAATTATTATGAAAAAAATAACTAAAAGTTTAACACATGCGGGGGCACAATCTATGTAAAATCCGAATTAAAAAAAATACCATCCAATAAAAACTTTTGAGGTCTACATCAAAGAACAAAATTGCATGTAATATTGTAGGAGCGTATTTTGCCAAAATACCGAATTGTTTTTTATAAATAATATTGTTTGTATATTTATAGGAAATCACATCTCTCTTCGCGTTATTTCACTATAGAACTGTGCTGTATCGTGTATACTTAGTTTAGTCAATTTTAGTCGTTCTTATAAACTTATTACTTAAGTATATTCGTTTTCGAGTGAAATTAAACGGTTAAATAAACCTTTTAATATAAAAGGTGCACTAACTTTACCTAAGTATCGCCATATTGTACCTATAAACTTACGTCGAATTCTTGACGGACGTAAATCATATGTTTAATATCTGCAAAAAAATCCATGACGGATAATCATAAACGGAATATGACCTCTTTATTGCCTTAAGATAATCAAAAAAATGTTGGTATGAAATAGCCTATCTATATAAATGTGATTGCTGATAAGAAACTGGCAAACACGGAACTTTTTTTTTTTTTTTTTGAATGCCTATACTGCCATATAAAGCCATTAAGAATATAATTGTACAATGGTATCGCTTCACAGAAATATCATTAATATTTTCATATCCAACGCCCTCTTAATAGTGTTGTAATCATTGTACTATTCTTGTAATGATTAAAAACGGACGTTACTTCGTCACTCGATAACGAATATCAATAACGTCTGTGTCTATCTATAATACTCTTTAGATGAGCAATTTTCAACTATTTTATTATTGTATATCTCTATATCTAGTCATTTTATGTGTATTGTGATCGGTGTGATTAAAATGTTAAAAAGTATTTTTGGACATTTTTATTTTCAACACTAAGACCTACTTGCATCATAATCACTATCACTTTAGCAATTTGTGGTGCAAGAGAGCCTTAAACTCAAACCTTATTACCATAAAACCGTGTTTATCAGTTGTTTAGCCTAAATACCTTATAAACATGACATTTCTGGAGTTTGACATTAAACACGCGTTGAACAAGCGTCTTAAGTTTTTGTGATAAAGCCCTAAAGTTTCAATTAAACTCATACTTTGCACGTTTGTGTAAAGGTTTGGTCGGTCGGAAAGTTAAAGCAAGTTGTATTTTACAAAAATAACTTTATAGGCTTACAACTGCGAATTTGTGTTATCAAAAACTTTTTACAACAAAAAAAAACCGACTTCCAAAAAAAACACTCAATACTGAAAAATAACTTTAATTTCGGAAGTCGGTGTCTTTGCTTTTCAATTTTTGTTTTTTGCCACCGACTTCCGAAATTAAAGTTATTTTTCAATTTTGAGTGTTTTTTTTGGAAGTCGGTTTTTTTTTGGTACGTACCCCACACAAATTCGAATACCACTAGCTGATGTAAATAACAGTGAAGGAGTAAATGAAAACATCGTCTAGATAAACTAAGTGGGAAAAATTCGTAATATTGAAGCTAACTCAAAAACTACGAAAGCAAAGTTAATAAAATTTATATGGGAGCACCTCGGAAGCATGACCTACCATACAAAAAAAGAATCATCAAAATCGATTCATAATTGGCGGAGTAATCGGGTAACATACAAAAAAAAAAAAATAACACAGTCGAATTGAGAACCTCCTCCTTTTTGAAGAAGTCGGTTAAAAAATAACTTCATAGGCTTACAACTGCCAATTTGTATTATCAAAAATAATAAATTTTACTTGTCCTTATCTAACAAAAAAATTGGGGCGATAAAATGTTAGTACCTACTTATTATTCAGTAGGACAAAACAACTAGTGTGATTATTTCGCATTAAAAATTGCTATACGAATCTAACCACCAATTAAGAACTTCCGGCCACAGTATGGAAGCGATAAGCCTTCCTCCACACAATTTGGGATTTAGGTTACACTTATTTCGTTACTAGCTGTGCCCCGCGGTTTTACCCGCGTAAGTGTCGATCCTGTGGGAATATCGGAATAAAAAGTATCCTATACCTATCCTATTCCAGGTCATGGTCTCCCCTGTGCCAAATTTCATCTAAATCCGTCAAGCCGTTTTAGCGTGAAAGCGTAACAAACAAACAAACTCACTTTCGTATTTATAATATTAGTTATGATTAGGATTTTAGATCTAAAGCAAGAATATCTTGTATGATGCTAATAATGGGTTCGAATCCACGAACTACAACTCTTTAAGTGGGTGACATTACCACTGGGCCACCACTGCTCTCGAAACGGCGTTCAGAATAGTGTCCAGTAGAATAATGTATCAAAACTCCCTGCGCTATTTAGATTGCCATCAACACGCTAAAAAGAAGGGTGCTAAATAATACAATAGTTTATGTAATATATATGTAACTTTCATATAATTCCAATAAACACCTTTACTTAAAACAATTATTATTAACTTTATTTTGTATACAAAATCGAATTAAAATCAGATTAAAATAAAACTGCTGTAAACGGTGGTAGTAGGCCCCCTGAGGTTCTTTTGAACAATACATTTATTTCGAGCAATACTTTACAAACAGTCGAATCCTTTCTACTTCATCATATTTTCCTTATACCAGTGCAGCATGTCTTACGTATATATCAGTCTTTCTCTTAGTAACATACACATACCATCACGCCTGTATTCCCCGAAGGGTTAGGCAGAGGTGTACCTACAGTACACCCACATTTCGCCAGTTATGTATAAGTCTCATGTAATAGGGGTCGAGCCTATTGCCATCAACCGGGCAGTACTCCAAACTCCGGGCTGTTACTGAGCAATTCCAGGGAAAATCCCATTAGCTTCACCTCTCTTAGTATTCACCTCATATCCAGCGATAGTATTCATCTGTGCCAGTCATTTCACAGTTATTATACCTCTGACATCGCAACGTTATAGCAACGAGTAGGAAGATCAAAATGCAAAATCAAAATCAGACGTAAAATAACTGTGATGTGAAAAGAATGTACTTAGGGTTTTCAACCCTACTATACTGGGTGTTAGGGTAAACACCGTTATCCTTGAAACTAGTGGTTTGGTGTCCTTTATAGAACGTAAAATTAATGTTTTTTTTTTTTAAATTACATTTTACCGAGAAGAGTATTTCACCCTTTCACCTATGCGCTAGGGCAACGAACTTACGTTTCAACACGGGTAGCGTCGCGGGACGTGACCTGACCGACCGCGAGCGCGACCCCTCCCTCAGTCAGTCAGCTGTTTCACTTGCGAGCACGGTGTCGGATAGAAACTTTTAAAAATGTTTGAATGAAAACAACATTTTTTTTGTTGTTGCTCGGTCATTTATGTTTATATTTAAGTCAACTACCCATAGTTTGAGTGATAACGGTGTTCACCCTTACACCCTGTCTAATATCCTTCTATTTATAAATACTATATTAAAAAAAAATAACGCCAAGATGACCGCAATAGGGCCAGTAGTCTATAAAACGCTGAATGAAAATTCGTAACCCTAATTTGGAGCGTAATAAGTATTAGTTATGATGAGACATTTATAAAAAATAAGTAACCGTTAATAAAGGCAAAAATTTACTAATAATATGCATTAAATAATAAAATACTACTGAAATGCGAAAAAAAAAATTGGTGAGTAAGTACTACTTTTTCCCGCTGTGTACTATATTTTTCAGGCAATATGGCTTCGAAAATACTATATGTGATATAAAAAAGTTGGCAACCCTAACTGTAAGTACCTGAGTGTACAGTCACTACTACAATCTGTCAAATTTCTTTAGTAGATTTTAAACTTTTTTTTTAATTTTAAGGTTGATTGGGAAAGTTTGACAGTTTCGGGTAATTGATGTCGTCTGTACCTAAGCTTAACTATTTATAGTGTTAGGTATATTTCCCACAATCCACCCATTATTTCCTTGGTCCTCCTATACGCTTACAAACATTCCCTACACTTATCACGACATATCCCTCATTCCTTCTCCTAAATAATAATTATTATTAAATTCTATATTATTGTCCAGTTATTTAATAAAACATTCATAAAAACAGTATCTCTAAGTACATAACGAGTATACAAATAAGCACCTAATTATAACATCTAATAATTTATGCATGTACTTACTTATTAATTGTAAAATACCAATAAAGCTCGAACACTGACCACTTCTCTAGACAAATTACTGTTACACGCTTCATAAGGGCTATACTACCTCAAATTTCTTAGCACGATCCTCCGTTATATCGAAAATATTGCAGAATTAATTTTGTTTTTTTGTCAAATAGTGGTAAAATTGAGCATTCATGTTAAGTACTGTTTGACGAAAAAACGTATGGAATCCCATACAATTTTCTCGTTAGAAAAAAAAACCAAACCGAACGAAAAATGCTGGTACTGAAAAAATACTTCAAATTAGATTATGAAGTAACTACAAAGCAGCGACTATGTTTTTTTTAAATTAAGTACCATTATTTTCGGCTTAACTATTAGCGGCTTGGAGCCGCCAGCACCCAACTCCGTCTCGCTCTCACTCAGTCCGCGCGCGCGTCTTATGGTGCGAGCGAGGTAAAAAGTGAATTTGAGCTTTTTTTCTGGGATCTTAACGCGACGCGTTTGAGGTAGTGACTCACAACTGGCCAAAAACAAGTGCAGGCAGAGTGAGTTCGAATCTCACTGGCTTTAACATTGACTTGAATTCTCTTATTATTATAACATGGTATGTTCGAGTTATATAAGGAGCTAGCAGAAAAGTACAAACCACATAGCTTGAACCTTAGATAAATAACTTTTATAAGTATGTGGCGGCATCTACATCGCCACATGCGAACTACGCATCAAAGACCTGACGTCAGACAGACGTCACATAAATCCTGCATCGCGCATTTAAAGTTTACCGTGCAGTGGACATATATACGAGAACCCAACATCAATCGTTGGGCAGTTGCCCGCCAGACACAACACCCGTCTGGTCGGAGGATCCTCCCTTTTCTATGGAGTATGAGTGAACTTTACACCCTGTTCCTCATACCCCTAAAAGTACATAGAAAAATATATCGGTAAGTATTATTAAAAACTTGTCTATTTCAGTCTATTTCAGTTCTGAGATCTGCAGCAATAATAATATCCGTAAGTTAGCACCAAAATAACGTCTTCAAATGCCTTTATGTACCTACCTATTAAATCTCAACAAAATGGCAGGCCTTTTACATAATAATTATTTACTCATTAATAGTTCAGTCTGCAGACCCCGGTTGCTATACAGGGCGCCAAAAATGCCTAGCAAATGATGAAATGAGTCGTGGAATATTAATTATAAGTAGTTCGATCGTGAACATTATATTCAACTTTACTCAGGGTGACTGGATGTGGACCCGCCATAGCAAATTAGAGGAGGTCATTTACTAATTACTGAAAGTTACTTGAATTTGATCATAAAGATTTTTTTTTTACAGCGTACTCTCTTATTTTTTAACCCTAGTTTGAAGGAAGTTCCGTGGTATTTTAATCACCAATGTTTATGACTACCAAAAAAATAATAAAAAATTATTAAAATAATGAATTTTGGAAAAATCTCAATAAAAATTGTCAATTATCTCCTAAACTATAAAACTTTAGCTAGGGAAAGAAAGGTCTAATAATTAGCAAATGACCTGCACTTTATGCAAATTTGATAAGGCGGTTCCAGATCCAGTCACCCTGTATACATATGTATAGATTACACACATACATATTTCTTAGTCATAATGTAGGTATCTATCTATCTCGTTTCGGCGCGAGATAATGCGATAAAATTTTGTCGCGCTGCCCTTTTGGCCCTGTGTTTAGGCCATATACAAACCGGTTTTCTGATACTGATCTTACGTCATAGGTTTAATTAGGCACCTAATTAGGATGGCTAGTGTTGCACGTTTTTCGTTAGTCAAAATTAAAATTATTTCCTTAAATTGAACATGATAGGTAGTTCCGGTAAAATAATTAGGCTAAACAATGCAAGGATAGGAATAGTTCGCTTAATTTAAAATTGTATGTAACATAACATAATTTTAAACATAATAAGATAATAGGTATTTATAACTGTTAAGTACTAAACCTATATGTCTAGTAAGAAATCACAAGTCAAACTTCAGTAAACGACTGAGATAAAATAATAACTTATTTCTTAATTCAGTCACAATATTCAGACTTGAAATACAAAGCTACCATTCTACCAAGACAGGGTAGAATCATTGACCAAACCGCTTAGTAACTACAACTTTACTTACTTGGCCAGTGACAAAATAGGTCAAACTTATCTTTTTATTAAAAAAGGTAGAAGAATTGTATTTTTTTAGGACGCGCCCTGGATGGAATACCAGTCGGACAAAAAAAAAACTTTTTGCATTCGATAGCTCAGACCAAATAAAAAACCTTTTTTATTTGGTCTGGTTTCGATAGCCCAATTCTTGCGGAAGGTATTAGATAGACTATATAACATCACGCAAAGTCCCTTAGGACCTGAGCAAAAAGAAAATACTAAGCGAAAACGAAGTGAAAGCGCGGGCGGGCGATGCGATGCGACGCGGTTGGCAGGAGACCAATCAATTTCTCGCAAACGAGGTAAACCCTAAACCTTACAAACTAAGTAATATATATTTTTTTTTTAATATAAAGATAATATACTTACCATATTAATAACATGCTTACAACCTAAATGGAGTACAATGTTTTTACTAAGCATTTATGAACAGTATAGGTACTCAATATGTGGTCAGGAAAGGAGCCCAAACATGATGACCCAGTTTGATGACAGGGTTATATCTTCATTGTTCAAGAGGTATAAAAATATGGCACTGTACTGTACATGTTGCACATGGAGTTGTGAGTGATGCACACTAATTTACTTACATCAATTTATAAAGCCTAAAATATAAATCTTATATCAATATACAACCGCAATGATTTCAAAATATAATAAGATATAAAAATATAAAAACTTGTTGGTAGTAAGTAATAACAACATAAAAATATTATTCTTATCACATAACCATATTGGGATTAAATAATATTTTCTCTAAATAACTTGGCATGCAACCTTAAAAAATAAGGCTCAAGTGTGTACGTACTAAAGTAAGTACAAATTAAATAAAAATAACCTAATCAGTATTACAACATTCAAAACAAGCGCCGCAGCACTCAAGACAGCCTGCAACATCATCCCCATCTATGTTGATGTTGTCAGACGGTCCGTCTTCACAGCAACCAGTACAACAGTCACCGCAACCAGTGCAACAGTCACCGCAATCATCACAACAGTTATCGCAGCCAGTGCAGTCGCAGTTGTATCCAAAATCCGGAGAAGTAAAACAGCACCACCTGCAGTCACTGGCAACTTCGTCCATTGTTTCAACAATATCATCTATTCTCTGCTGTTTTTTTTCCTTCTGTTCTTCGTCATTTGGATCATTCATCATCGGTTGAGTTGTTATTACTTCTGCTGCTACGTCAGGAGAGACGGGAATGTTTGCCATATTTTCCATGTCTGGATTCGGTTCTGAAATGTTCATAGGACTTATTAAAGGCTGAGTTGTAATTGCATTGGCTTGTGCTGCAGAGTTAGACATCTTTGTTGTAAGTATTTGATATTGTAAATTCTTTTGCAGGTGTAAATTGGTTGTAATATAATTATTCAGTAAGTAAATGCTTACTCAGTGTAGGTATGGGTCTATGGGTATCAAAATTCTCTTCGTTTTTCTTAAATTTAAGTTTTAGCAAGCTGGTAAATAAAACAATAAATAAATCCTCTTGTAGATTCTGAGTAAGTTCCACCCACTTAAATATTAATTGACGTGAATTATAATTCCGAACTTTAAAAAGTAATCACTCTCCGATTTTTTACCTACCTTTAGGTAAAATCTTAGGTACGTCTTCTTCAGTTCTAAATCCAATTCGTATTGAAGACTTGAAACTTGTTATTTTTGTAACGCAATTCGGCACATACTATCATAACATTTATTTTTTGCACTACACTTGTTTCTTTTCTTAGATCTTTACTATACAGTCAATGCCACCAGGCACAGTAATCTTAATTTAAAAAATTATTTTTGACAAAAGTCATTTCTATTTTTAAATCTAATATAAACAATAATATTTTTCTGACTACGTCCAACACAACACGCACTGACATCACAGACTGATGAGACGAGACTGAAAGCATGCACAGATGCACGCACAGTGCACACACAACATTGCACCCAAAGTTGAATCATGTCAAATTTTTGACGGCAACTAACTTCGAAACGTCAAACTTTTAGTTTGTATCGACGTTTTGTTTTAACACAACATAAAAATTACGTAATATTCATCAATTATAATTGTTTTATTATATTGAGCGAATAAGCTTCATATTTATTCCCACCCGTTATAAAAGTAGCTACATTGTCGGTCATGTTATGCGTAAAAAAATGGAGCATCTCCCACATATTTGTAAGGAGTGTGATCCGATACAGGAACTGTATGTACAGTAAACTTACTCCAGTGATTTTATCATAGTACACTGGTTCTTTCGGAAATCACGCACGCAACCTTAGATGTTCAGCTCAATCAACTCAGCATCGCGATAATCGACAGAGTCTAGTGTGCTGATTAGTTGCAGCAAACACCACAATCACACTGTGCACAGCATTCCATACATCCCGTGCAACAGCTAACAAAAATTTCTGCATCGGTACAGCAACAGCAGCACCAGTTATAATATTCATTACAGCAGTCGGAAAAGCAGGTTGTACAAACGTTACAGAATTGCATCAAACATAGGCTTAATCCAAAGTTACTTCCTGCGCCAGGATTTAGACCAGGTCCGTTGATATTATAATTCCGACTATTTTTGTTTGGACCTGACTGGTAAGATTTTTTGGGGATAGTTACAGCTTCTTCTGGTGAATTTGTTACTGTTTTTGGATCCTCCGAGGCTACGTTCAGTTGTTTCGTAGCTCTCGGGGCATCCTTAGCACCTTTTAGTGAAATTGTGGCATCATCTGATGAATTTAAGGGTCCAATTAGTTGATCGTCTTCGGTTGGGGGTGTTTGGTGTGGATTTTGTGAATCCACGTCCCCGTTTTCGGGAAACATGGGTTTCTTCAGCGGAGGAGCTAGGTCTGGTGGATCTGTTCCATCTGGTGGAATTTCGGAGTTTCTTGCTGATGGTTGATTGGTTATAACTTCAGGTTTCGTTGTTAGCACAGACATTTTTCGGCTTGTGTCTATCGATTGACGTAGGTAGCTTTAGATTTCTTTATACAAAAATCTAACTACTGTTTCTTGATTGAGGTTCTGTTTATTCAATTGCTCCGGTAGGTACAGAGATAGTTACAGCGTCACTACGATTGATTGCGCACATAAATCACGAATTACGTTTTTTTCCTTATTTTAGTTTGTAACTAACCAGTATTTGTTTACACAATACACAATCATTTTATTTTAATGTTCACACAGTTCAGACTTGATAGACAGACTTGATCTGACCAATAACTGAACCGTTACTGACGATCATAATCATTTATAAATATCACTGGGATTTCCAAGAGTAGCCAGTAGATGCGTTACCAACATAATAATATAATAATGTGGATCTTCTGTCTGACTGTATATGTACCTACCTAATGTAAAAAATAACGAATATTTATGAAACGAATGTTTATATCACAGAACACATAAAACCTGTTCTGTGGTACCTATATTATTATGATAACCTCTGAGCCCGTGTTCTAATAAAAGCGATCACTGCGCTTTCTTTGTTCGGTGGTGCCATATTAAAATTCTATTGTGTCTCGTTAGTGACAGTTGGAGGTTTAAATGGACATGACGTAGGTACTCGCACGTTCAATCAAGTCACGTTAAACGTCATAGTTAATGAAAGATCGCATAATCGCGTATTCGCTCGACAGTCGCCACAGAGTACATTATACTATGCCAGTCGCTTTCAGATATGACACAGGGACAGGATTCAGCGAATCCGAACGCGTCCTTGCGTCGCGCCGACAGAGGAACCTTCCCCCGCCCGACCTTCGCTCATATTAGGACACGGCCTGATTTATCCTGCTATTTAACTGCGTAACTTATTTTCGTAACCGTTAAATGACTAATCTGTTTCATTTTGACAGTTCAACAACATTCATTGCGTTATTTACGTTGTTGAGCAGATTTTTTTTCGAACTTATGAAGCAATGGATTAGAAATTTGTTTCAAACCGATTCAGATTCTGTCAATCAGAATCTGAATCGGTTTGAAACAAATTTCTGTTTTGGGCCCCAAGGACAATACGTTTGATTTTTTAAATACCTGCCGAAGTAATGAAGCGTGTGTTGGGTTATGTTATGCCAAACTATACCCCATTTGAAATAAGATTAGACATTAAAACAAACCCTTTTACAGTCCGTTCAACCGATTTTGACTTCTATACCGTAGGCATAAGGATAGCATTAAAAGCAAAAAAAGTTACACAATACCAACTATCTACTGCGGCTGCCATTTGTCATGCCACCAACGCAATAGAATTCAAAATCGGTTGAACAGAATGTAAAAAAGGCGTATCTATACGTCTAATCTTATTTCAAATGGAGTATAGACAAACGGTAGGAGGAAGAAAGGTTAGTTAATTTGCAATTTGCGTTTGCACTGGCGAAACATTACAAAAAAACATGTTTAAATCTCTAGTTCCTGTCAAAAATTGTATGGAACATTGACAGAAAAAAAACCAATTATTTCAAAAACAAAAAACCAATAACCTGAAATATGGTGTAACCTTTGTTTTGTTCCAGGCCTGTTATACCAAAATTGTACAGATTATAATGCTTGTTTTTCTCCTTTATTGTTTGCAGATGAAATATATAAAAAAATATAGCCTATGTCACTCCCACAGTTAAGACGAACCTTACGACACCTCGTATGTTAAAATCCATCAAGCCGTTTAGGCTACAGAGCGTGCCAAAGAAATAGACATACATACAAACATACATACTCTCGAAAAACATTACCCTCCTTCTGGGGCATGTTTTGTCGTGAATGTTTCGCCAGTGCAAACGCACAGTAAGGCCTACGTGTCAGTTTTGAAATACGCCAACGCACCGCGAAAATGTGTACCTGTGTGTTACAGTTTAGTAGGTACCTACATGTGTGGTGTTATGTAGGTACCGTTGCCCTACAATGGGAAAACTTCAAAGTGAGATTACTCATTTGTTTTCCTGGTAATCAAGCTACAAGTAGCAGGAAACGAATGTGTTGGCACGTTTAAGTACTTACCTGTTATTTAATAAATTGGTTAATAATCAACAGCACACCATGCTTACCTTTACAGCTGACAATACTAACAAGAGACGGAATGATATAGTGTGCACATCAAATGCAACCTCAAAGCATGTCTTTGTAGAAATATTTTTTACATTTTTAGGACCATTTTTGTATAATAGATTAAATATAATACTTAGTAGGTACCCTATAATTTAAAATACTTTAGCTGTAAAAAAAAAAAAATTAATTATTTACTAACCCTATGCACAGACGGAAGATCTACTTGTTGTCTGCAAATAGAACCGCTAACATGCCTTTTTGCTTTTATATACTTAAGTATTATTTCAGTTTTTAATTTTGTACTCATTTTAATTTATTAAAATAAGTATCTTTAAGTATTATTTCAGTTTTTAATTTTGTACTCATTTTAATTTATTAAAATAAGTATCTATGCACTTTCTAGCCTGAAGCACAGGTTCAACCTAGTTCAGGCAAATAAGCAACTGTGCTCTATGTTAAATGGTTATTGTATTTGTTGTAAACGTGTCCCTTCTTATAAATAAACAAAAATTATTATTATTAAATTTTAATACACGATCAGCTCTAAAGGATTCCCGCCGATGCGTCGAGGGCCGCCAGAGACAGATTGTATTCAAATGCTCTTCTCACTGCTCTAATGGGTTATGGCAGATACTGTTTTTTAGGGTTCCGTAGTCAACAAGGAACCCTTATAGTTTCGCCATGTCCGTGTGTCTGTCTTTCCGCGGTTTAGCTCAGAGACTGTTAGTACTAGAAAGCTGTAATTTGGTATGGATATTAAATAAATTTATTTTAGCATACCTCCCCTACACCTATTTTGGGGATGGTTTAATTTTTTCTCGTATAACCCAAGGTGTAGCTGTAGGTTGTCGTTGGAAAGGTCGATCAAAAATATTGAGAGTTTGTGGAAACCATTTTTGGATTCAGGGATCCGTTTGCGAAATATTATGCTTTAAAGTGCAAGTGTCCCCAATTCAACGCAGTTATATAGTATATAATTTAACTAAATTAAAAGGAAAACTATCACAGGTAATTTGGCTCTTAACGTATAATAATCGACCAACTTATTTGCAGTTGCAAAATCATGTTTTCCCATAAGTACATTTCGTATGGGAGAACATGTTTTTCGTGGCATAAATACCTACATTCCAAGTACACAAGTAACAAACCTACGCTCGTGCTCCAACGAATGATCTGAAAAATCAGTGGGTAGCCACCAGCCAGTGTAGCCACCATTGAAGAAAACTTGTTTTGTTTGATTTAAAGAGAGCACGCCATTTCACTTTTTTTTTAATGACATTTCTCTACTTACATACATCATCATCATCATTTCAGCTGAAAGACATCCACTGTTAGACATATGCCTCCCCCAAGTGCCACTCCAGAGGCCCTAGACAAAGTGACATTCTATCAGCGATAACAATGATAGAAAAGCAAAAATGTATAGGACTGACATAAGCTATCGAAAAGCTTATGTCAATCCTGTTGAAAGTCGTTGTAGAAATACGAAACGCTTTCGAGGCGACTGTCACTTGTCTAGGCTATCAGAACCTTTCGGCCATCTGTTCTGCGAGCAATGTCATTCGGGCTATGTGTTGTACTCTACATACAATCACTATTAAATTCTGTTAAATCTCTGAAACGTCGAATAGTTCCATTTATTTTTACAATTTTAGCGCCACGTTAAAGATTGGCACTTATTCAAAACCGATAATTCTCAGAAACACTTTGAAGTTTCCGTAAAATTCATAAGCATTAGACGGTAGTAAGCATATAATTGAGGATGCACTTCACCAGGGGTAACTAAGCCAATAATCAGCAGTGGCAAAGAGCCAGTTATACTGAGAAAATGCAAGTGCATTTATTTACGTCACTATACTTACGCGAACATCCAAATTATTGTTCTAAATGCGATGCTTTATCTGTCTATCTGTTTCACACGTGTTCACACCTTATTTTCGGAACGGCTCTTAGTGAAATCAAAGCTGAACAGTTGGTTCTAATTGGTTCATTAATTGAGAATTTGGGATCGGCCCATTCTGTGGTATAAATATTTACCACTAGCTGCGCCCCGCGGTTGCACCCGCGTAAGTGTAAATCCCGTGAGAATAACGGGTTAAAAGGTATCCTATGTCCTATTCCAGATCATGGTCTACTCATGTGCCAAATCATGGTCTACTCATGTACCAAATCATGGTCTACTCATGTGCCAAATTTCATCTAAATCCGTTCGGCCGTTTTAGCGTGAAACCGTAACAAACAATAAAACAAACTCACTTTCGCATTTATAATAATAGTTAGGAAGTTAGGATTACTTATCATCACGCCTGTATTCCCTGAAGGGTTAGGCAGAGGTGTACACCCCATGTTACCAGTATGTTTAAATCCCACGTACCTACCCAATAGGGGCCGAACCTATTGACTTCAACCGGTCACAAATCCAGACATCGAGCTGCTACTGAAAAAATCCTGATGAAAGCGCTTGCGTCTATTAGACCAACCCGCGAGACAAATAATATAAAATATTCATTTCTAATGATTAAACTACTCTAAGACGCGGCTAAACATCAAGCTATACATTTCCAGTTTATACTGATCTCGCATTGTATAGGATTTCCGTACAATGCGAGGTCAGCATAAACTGAAAATGATAGTTTGATGAGCCCTGTGTACTATTCAGTGTTTAATTAGTCTACCTATTGTTTTGTAATTCAGCCGAAAGGAAGTCAAAGGAGTGAAACCAGCGGGATCTTACCTACCATTAAAAACAAATATTCATATTTCGCTTGGACCGAACAGAATAATCTCAATTACCCATTATTGTTGTAAAATATAATGCATGGCAACACTGAACTAGATTACAATTCCCTTTATAGTAACTTTACTCTTTGATTACAATAAGACAACTATTGTTGTTATAATAAGTATATGTTTTTAATAAGTAAGTACACAAAAATACAACATATAAAATTCACAACATTCAATTTATCTTATTTTAATATTAATTACCTACTGACTTTATTACATTATGACATGGCAGGCCAAGCCTAGATGGTCTATGTAAATGATGGTGGTTATGTAAATTCTTACAAAATTATTGTATTATTGTGCAGTCGACAAAAGACGAGTAGTTAAACATTCAGCGTACTGTCTTAACAATTAGGTACTTTAATTAATCTCATGTAATGCGTGCGGAAGTAACTAGTCAAACCTTTGATAAAGTTTGAGTACAAGTAGTGTCTTTTGTAAAGTTTTCATGCACATAAAACGAATGAACTGTCTCCGTACCGAGTTTAGTGGTCTGAGGGGCAATTCCCGCAAAGTTTAAGAACGTTCGCATTCGCATCTCATTCGCAATCTGTCAAAATTACTCGTACCAATTTATCAACATTTTTGACAAGTTTGATAGATTGCGCATTGAATGTGAACGTTTTTTTTTAAGCTAGAGAATTGGTCTTCTGGTATAACACAAGACTCTTTTGTTGTGTGTTGCTGTACAAACTGACCTAATTTTATCAATCAATAAGTCAATTAGGTGCAGACAGTCCTCTGGCATATTTTGGCAGATGACGAAATAGGAGAATTTAATGTATTCGCCAGTAGTGCGTACCAAGACTATAAACTAGGCTGTCCTTTGCTTATATGTAATTTTTTTTTACAAAATATCTTCCAAACCTTTGTATAAAAATATTTTGCAACAAAACTGTAGCACCTAAATCCTATAATATATAGGCATATATGTATGCATCACACTTGATTTATATAAATTTTTTATCTTAGTACAAAATCACCAGCCTTGCGCGTTGCTTATTTATTTATTTATAGGAACAGATAAAATGGTAGGTATGAAGGCTTCCAAAATGATTCGGGTAGATTCTGTTTATATACTGATAAAGGTGTTGTTCGCATGAGTTCTTTATAAAAAGGTGCTCTATTTGCATTGACTTACTTACTACCGAATATTTATCTGACGACTTATCGCAAACAGTTGTACTTACGTAATATTATAAGTATCAAAGCAGGCGGCAAACTATTTTCATTTAAAAATAGAATGTAATTTTACGATTAAGTACACAATAAGACATTGATTGTATGCGACATACATTTAAGTTAATCAAGCAAACAGCATAAGTAATTACTTCATTATAATAAACCTAGTGCCTGATCTACAACAAACTAATATGAGTAGCTAGAGGATTAGAACATAATCTTACTCTTCAATGGACTTTAAAACTGTAATATTTTTAGTTTTGTAGACAAGCGAAAATCAATCGAGTTGATATTATTGTCTCGTGGAAAAGTTGCTTAAAAGGCATTTTAGAAGTCAGAAGACACATTTTCTGCTAATAGGTACAATTGTTGTCTCCTAAGTACATTTAGTATAGAATGACAGTAAAAGCATCTCACAAAAATAAGTATTATCTGCTAATTAGTCATCACAGCCTCCGCCACCCGAATCACAACCCCCTCCAGTGTCACCCCCACCTGAATCACAACCACCCCCAGAATCGAACCCTCCGCCAGTATCGTGGCTACTGGTGTGATGGGTGTCCGAGTCGTGATGGCTACTTGAGTGATGCGTGCCCGAGTCATGATGGCTGCTCGAGTGATGAGTTCCCGAGTCGTGGCAACTAGTCGAGTGATGCGTTACTGAGTCTTGCCCGCTCGGATGATGCTTTGCTGAGTCGTGGTGACCACCCAAAGGAAGTGTTGCCGAGTCGTGACCACTCTTGTGCCGAGTTGACGAGTTATCATCATTCGTATTCAACATCAAGTCTTGAGCGGGCTCGCTAAGATGATTGCCAACTCCTACATGCATATGTTGCGCCGAAAGACTAGTTATGCCCCAATCATCGTTGTTATCCGTAGTGTTGTCATAGTAACTGCCGCCGGAGTTCTTATATCTTTTATGGGAGATCCTTTGGTTCCTTTCCCTGGGTTTGTCTTCACAGCAGTCGTTCAAGGAATTCGCACAAAAATCACAACAACTCTCGGTACAGTTTTTGATACTCTGGCAACACATTGATAGAAGTGTGCACACGAATAAACAACAACCTTTTTTGTTTCTTGTGTGGATACAGCAATCGTCGTGTTGTTCACTGTCTATTCTGTGTATCCTAGGTGGGTTATCTGCACCATTGCCCTCTTGCATTGCCGTCGGTTGATACGGCGATGTAGCCGAAGGCTGGGCAGATATCACATGCGACATTTTATTGCTTGTTTGGAACTGTACTTAATTTATTCTACGTCTAGCCGCTCCCGACCCGAAGCATGACGTAATCGCTCGAAATATCCTGTCCTGTTTCGTAAATAGTAGGTTTATTAATATTATGGCGATAAATCACATTGCACACTCACAGTTTTTAATAAAAGTCCTTTGATAAACTCCAACGTCAATGTTGTTTACTTTTTATATCACTGAATAAACACGTTCATCAAAACTGGTAAACAATGTCACTTTGTCCATCAAGGCTTGAATAAAGTATTGAGAACACGTATTTCAATTACTTAATTATTCTTAACGTATTGTTCGACATTGAGGCACAGTAGTACTGGACGGGAATAGCCACGCTACGGTCAACTAATACCAGTTATCGTGGCACTCACACATTAAACCAACTGTCTGTAGTAATAATCGCTAACTGTGAAATGGTCTGACTCATGCCACGGAGTAAACATGACTGTGTGCCACTCTACCAAATGTGTTGGAGAATTGACTCGTTTTGTAGTAGGTATAGACTTATTAGCACATGTATTTATCGCAGTTGAGGAATGAGGTAAGTAGGTACCGTGTTAAAAACTTGGAAGTGCTAAACAGAGCTTGATAAAATGTGTGCTAAGTCGTTAATTCGTAATGCCATAATCGTATTACGGCAATAATACAACCAATGGATAAGGAAGTCAATAAAAAGGATAACATATTAAAATTAATATCCCTCCCATATTAAATTACTAATCAATATCTAGTGGCGTGACGACATTGGTATTTGTGGAATGCAGTTTGCGTAACACAGCTAATTGGACTTCATTTAGAACAATAAAGCTTCTTAGCAAAATGTGGTAATATAAAAAACAACGCTTGCAACACCGAAATCGAAACGTCAAAATCAAGGTCATTGCTCTGATCTTTAAAATAAAGGCGCCACGAAATCCAACTTGATTTGATGGAAATGGAAATGTATCCACCTAATTTTGTTGAATAAATAATTTGCAACAAAATTAAAGCTAACAACGTTTTATGCTTCATTGCTTTACTCACATTGACATCAACTCATAAGTCATGCTCAATAATGAAAGGGACATTAAAACTATATATTTCTTTTAAAAATATAATAAGTACCTACTTAAAAGTTATATTTTTACAATTAATCACACAGTAAGACACTGATTGTATTCTGCGTTCGCAATTTATTTGCCAAACATGTAAACAAACATGAGTTTTAGGAAAAACAACTGTAATATCTACACATAAGGTTCAGTTTGCGCTACAACTTCATATTTTTCAACGGTACTAGTCAGTCTAAAATCAACTTTATTTACACTTGCATAAAGTTGATGTTTGTTTAAGTTAAAATAACATCAATATTGGAAACAAGGATTATATTATATAGATCTTAAATACCTACGTGATATTATGTACCTAAGTACCTCAGACCAAATTAAAAACCAAGACAGCGCTGCGAACAATACAGTGAAGCATGCCAAAACTACACTGCCGCTCTGTGCATAAACGCTCACACGAACACATGTTTACAACAACTTACAATCAAACTACACCTCACTAAGTGCATACATGTTTACGAAACCGGCCTCACGTCACTGTTGAAGTGTTGACAGCGCTCAGTCTTGTTTGTTTTTTAATCTGAGATGTACGTAGACTGCATCATAATTCATTATAAGTAGATCCATATTTTTTACACTTATTATTATTTTTAGACGTAAGTTCATATGAATAAATAACACTGACTTCTAGTCAAATCCGCCATCACATCCCCCACAGTCCCCCCCACCGTCATAACCACCCCCACAGTCCCCCCCTCCGTCATAACCACCCCCACAGTGAGAATCACCAGTATGATGACTGTTATCAGCATGGTGACTATCACCAGCGTGGTGACTGTAACCTGCATGATGATTAGTATCTATACCACCGTCACCAGCGTAATAATGGACCGAAGCCATGCCCCAATCAAAGTTGGTGTCCACGAAATCGACATCTCCTCTTTTTTTTGTTTTTGTGTAAGGCTTCTCGGGTTCTACATCACAACATTCACAACACGTTGGTTCTTCATCACAACATTCACAACAATTGGAGCAAGACAATAGTTTTTCATCACAACATTCACAACAATTGGAGCACAACAAATTATAATAAAAGGATCCGCATGTTTCTTGTTTTACTTGTGTTGTATTCATGGGTGGATTATCAGCCCCGTCACCATCTTCTTTTGCTCTTGGCTGGGTTGAGATCACTTGCGACATGTTAGTGTTTATTTTTTTTTATTCTTAGAAACTTGAAGTCTCACACTTCACACACGTCACAGTCTTGAATTTGATCGGTTTCATTTCCCACTTTTATTGTTAAATGTTCTCTAATAATAATAATAAATTCCAACATTAATTTGGATGTTTTATTTAATGATTTTGGAAACTGAAGAGTTAAAAACTTTTCAAATGTCACCGTTCTCTAAGGCTTGAAAGAACGCGAACGTGAACCGTTGATAATGAACTGTTTCTTATTGCTTACGCACTACGAAGGTCATCTTCTTATATACCAGGTTATAGTGCCTGACTCAGACACAAGGAAAAATGTCTGTAGTGTAGTTATTTTCATTATCCTCAAGTAAGTAATCATGTCTGTCCAACGAAAGCTGTCCAAGAAAAATGGCGGCAATTTAAAAAAATCAAGAGCTTTCAACAGAGTCGGTATTATTTATTAGGTATTCAAAACATATTATGCGTTATTTACATCAGTTTTTCATATTTATTTAATAATTAGACATGTTATATTGTACTTAGAAGTGAAGGAAAATATTCAACACATAATAATTCGTGGTCAGCTTTCGATGGACAGAATCTAGTCATTTATGCAGTTAGGCAGCCAGGGTAGGGGCTTGTTATGGCTAAATAACAACAGCCGCACGGGTCGATCGAAGGTTAAGCTATGATTGCTGCGGTTGGTCCGTGGATGGGTGACCATATTTACATACTGAGACCCTTCGCTGTAGATGAGTACCTATAATTATGTTCCTCCGTGCTTCGGAAGGCACGTTCAGCCGTTGGGCCCGGCTGTCATTAGCCGTAATAAAAGCAGTAAAAAAGTAGGCTCTTCAAGTTAACGAGTAATAATCGACCAACTTAAATTATTATTGTAGTTGCAAAAACATGCTCTCCCATACATTTCATACTAGCTGCGCCCCGCGGTTTCACCCGCGTAAGTTTCGATCCCGTGGGAATATCAGGATAAAAAGTATCCTATGTCCAGGTTATAAACTATCTGTTTGCCAAATTTAATCCAAATCCATTCAGCCGTTTTTGCGTGAAAGAGTAATAAACATCCATCCATCCAACAATATAATATTATAATATAATAGTTTATAATAATATATAATATAGTTATAGGTTATATATAATATAGTTTATAATATTAGTTAGATGAATGAGAGAACATGTTTTTCAACAACAATGTTAAGTTTGTTCTTGGGATAAATTTTATTCATTATAACTAATTGGCCGGTTTGATACGAGATTAGAGAACAACAGATTATTAATGGGTGTTTTACTGCTTTTGGGAAAACCACACAAATCTTGGAAAAACTATCATTGTATGAAGTCGCACTCATATTATGTAGCCTTTATCCTGTTGTGAGACAAACATCAACCGTTACTCTGAAATCCCATTATTTGTTTCGCGTCACACTCAATAAGTAGGCAAATAACTGTCCGAATGAAATCACAATGCCTCATGCCTGCACCTTGAAAATCCCACATTACTTTATCCGTCAACTAGCGAACCGCTCCTGCTCTGCACGGTTTTTACGACTTGACAAAACATCGAGATTTCTTAGTATGCGTTTGCACTAGCGAAATATTCACAACAAAACATGTTGGAATCTCTATTTTCTGTCAATGTTCCATACAATTTTTGACAGGAACTAGAGACTTCAACCTATTTTTTTGTGAATGTTTCGCAAGTACAAATGCACAGTCAGCTTTAAGTAACTAAACAAACGTTCCGGAATAAATTCTTTAAACGATGGTGAAAACCTCATCAAAATCTGTTGCGTGGTTTAGAAGAAAAACGCGGACATACAGACAAACAGGAAAAGCGACTGAATTTGTAGATACCTAACTAGGTTGTTACATATGTAGTCTTTGACGTCAATTATTATTTTCCTGTTATCCGTTTGAAACCACAAAATGTTTCTGAATCTATTTCGATCCATTCTTGTGGCATCGAAATAATATCGAGCTGGCCCTGTATTGTATAGTCTTTCCGTACATTTTAAGAGGTCAGCTTATACTGGATATGTAGGATAGCTTGATAATGACGTCATGTGTGGTATGCTCGTTAATTTTATTTAGTGTATAAAATGTATGCAGTAATTATAATTGACCTACCTATTGTAATGTAGTTTATTAGATAAAATTAGAACGGTCGAAGGTACTAGCATTATTTGCTTGAAATTGCTGCCTTGGTTTTACGTATTTATATATGGATTAGCCATATAAGTGTATCTGCTGTATGGGTAATGCACCTACCTACTTATTGTTTTTCCTATAGGGGCCTATATATATTTAATATTTCGTGTTTCCCAGGAATACGCTTTTGTTATTATCATAGTACCTACTTATAAATGATTTAATTATACATTTTGTATAAAAGTCGTTGCTGTGACTGTAACAGAACAGTTTAAATAAAATAAAAGACATTGATTTTCCAAATAATTTATTGTATAAATTAAAAATATAGGTACCTAATAACCTAATTAGTCACTGAAACAATTATTTAAAATGAGCGTTTATACATGGCCAAGATCGAATTATCAAAGCAAATGGTCCTATTTAATCAAAACTGTACCTACCACGCCTTAGAAATTCGCGGCGAGGCAGGGGGCAGCGTTGACAAATAAACGGCGGGACGCCGCGCCGTGAGCGTTGACGAATGAGCGGCCTGCACTACACCCCTGTCCCGCGAATTCTTCAAAGGGCCGCATGCGGGCAAGTGCGCGTGCTCCAAGGCGATTTCATACTAATAATTATAATTATCTATATCCCTGGCCGCTGCAATCTACATCTAATTGCGTAACACATTTTCGTAAACGATTTATGACTAATCTGTTTCATTTTGACAGTTACCTAAACAACATACATTGAGTTATTTATGTTGCTGGGCAGATATATTTTTTTCGAACTTGTAGTAATGTAAGTAGGTATTAGCATTCTGTTTCAAAATGATTCAGATTGTGATTGATCGTGTATTACGAAATTGGGGTGCTGGCCGCTAGTGCGCTATTGTGTAGGTTTTGGAGTATGACGGACGTCAGTGGAAACTGGTAACAAAACAGTATAGCTAGCTTCATTTTCCATTGAGGTATTCCTACTACGCTAGGCCATTACGAGGTCATTGTAACCACCAATGTGCTGCCTACTGTACAGACCTACATCATCATTCCTCATGTTTTTCACGCTCACATAGTATTTATTGTTCGAGGTTTAAGTAGGTACCTAATTAACTAAAAAAATACAAAAGTAATAACCAGTGATCGGAATAGGTAGAGCTAATCTAGGTACCTAAAGTTCGAAAAAGAACAGAGACAAAGTGGAGACGCCTTACGACAAAATATTTTTTCGGGACTAATTTCTCGGGTTTCGGAACATTATTTAAGTAAAACCAAAATTAATAAACTAAAACAACTATAGAATTCATTTCCTGTTTCTGTTTATTTTTATTTTTTTATTTTATGATAACCAAAATTAAATAAAAAAAGATACAGTACTGTTTTGCAAATGAAGTCGAGGTGTTGGTTTGAATTTTAGTTCATGACATCTAATTTGTATTAGTGATGTCCCTAAATCCCGAAATTAGTCCCGAAAAATATTTTAGTCGTAAGGGAAGTCTCCACTTTTTTTCCCTATGTTCTTTGAACTTTAGGTAGATTAGCTCTAGGTACCTATTCCGATCACTGGTAATAACACTGACTTCTAGTCAAATCCACCACCAACCCACCACTCTCCCCCCCTCAGCTACAACCACCCCCACCGTCACCCCCTCCGCTTAAACCACCCCCACTGTCCTCCCCTCCACTAAAACTACCCCCACTGTCCCCCCCTCCACAAAACCAACTCCACTGTCCCAGGTGATATGACCAGAATGATGACTCTCAATAACATGATGAGTATGACAGCCATCGGCGTGAATAGATCGAATGCCCTATCATGGTTTTTGTCTATGAAATAGACACCCCTTGAGTTAGGCATCAAGGGTTTTCATCACAACAATAGCAGCAGAGCAAATAACAACAAAAGGATCCGCATGTTTCTTGTTTTACTTGTGTTGTATTCATGGGTAAGGTAACAGTAACAGCCCCATCACCAATTTTTTGCTCTCGGCTGGTTTGATATCACTTGTTGCGAAGTAAGTTCTAAGTTTTTGTTATTCCACGAATCTCCATAACGGGTCGGTTTAATTTCACACTTCTATCGGGTCGGTTTCTTTTCACACTTATATCGGGTCGGTTTAATTTCACACTTATATCGGGTCGGTTTCATTTCACACTTATAACGGGTCGGTTTCATTTCACACTTCGATCTAACTTTATTATTTAACATGTCCTCCGATTAATTAAACTCCAACGTTATTTTTTTGATATTTTATTTAATAATTTTCAAAACTTTTCTATAAGTAGAACATGTCACTTTATCTTTCAAGGCTTGTAAGAATACGACCGAGAACACGATTGTTAATATTGGTGCCGATTCTCTTGTACACCGAACTAAACTAACTAAACTATCACTAAAATTCCTTACTATGGGAATCTTGGAACTATTCTGCCAAATTAATTCTCTAAATTTAAAACTTATTTTGACACAACTAAAATCGAATTTGACAACCGCGAGCCTCCATTTGGTACTTGTTTTCCATACCCCGGTTTTTTTTTTAGAGCTAGACGCGCGCATGCTTGGTAGCCTCGACGTGTTTTTAATGGAATTTTTCAGTTTTTGTATGGAAAATAACGAAAAAAATTATTACCAATATGTTGAGAATTAGGGGTTTAAGGGTTACCTAAAGGGGGTCGAAATTTTCATTATTTTTGCGATAGGAAACACCGTTTTTGAGATATAAGCAAAAGAAAATAAAAAAATACAGTAAGGTTTTTTGTAACTGAAGTCGAGGCGTTTTAGGACAAAATTTTTGGTTAATCGTCAAATTCAGAATAGCATTTTCACTAAACTAATCTCAGTGCCATCTTAGTGATGTCAAACTAAATTATAGTTAAGTTTTGTCATATAAAGTCTATTTCAGAATGAGTTTGATCGTTTGACATCACATCTCGCCAGGTTATCTAATACCTCACCACACATTGAACAGAAGTCTGTCTGGTTATTTGTTTCATTGACCTTTTCATAAATATTAGACTGAAAAAAAAACGGGCTCCTAAGGAAATTTTATTTTCGTATTTCATTAATACCTTCAGATAATAAATCATTATTCTTAATAGCCTGCATCCTCATTACCTTGTTAATTACTAAGCAGAGTTGTTTCTGTCAATTTCGTCCAAAAATTTCGAGACTTCAAGAAAAAAAAAACGACGCATTTTCGCAATGCGTCGTTTTGTTTTTCTTGAATTAAAGTCTCGAAATTTACTACGATATGATACGATAACTCCTGCTTTTTGAAGTCGGTTAAAAATGATTTGAAAGTCCAAAAGGTCGGTAGTTCACAGTGGCGGTCAGAAGTACAGTAGCAATCTCCCAAAACTATGGCATATTTTAAAATTTATCTGTAGATGGTTGATAGTAAATTGTTTGTTTATTTACTAATGGCCGATTCCTATAATTTACGGACCGTTATCGGTTAACCTCTTGCGTCCGGCCCTGGTCCAGGCCATGGTACGGAGCGAGAGGGCATGGGAAGCCGTCATCTCCTTCTGCGAAGCTGTAATGCTCGCGAAGGGACAGGCAAAGTTCGCGCCCTCACGCCCCTAACCGCCGCCGCTGGAGACACCCTGGGCGTCGGGAGTCCCAGGCGGATTCCCAGCCACCAAAGGCGCGGGCTTGCGAAAAAAAATAAAAAAGACCCTCCCATATGGAAGTAGCTATCAAAGGCTAAAATACCTTACGAATCCATTTATATTCCCAGTTTGGCAATAAAAAATGCAAAAAAAAAAAGTTCCTTTCGTTTTGTAGGTACTGGTGCCGATTCTGTTGTTCACAAACTAAACTAAATTTAAGTTCAGTGCATCTTTTTCTTTCTATTTCATTATGAAAAGGACAGAAGATACATTTTAGTTTTGTCCTGTCAAATTAATCAGCGACTGACGTAAATTGACGTAATTTTAGTAGTCAAGTTTTTAATCGCGTCTAAACTTGTATGGAGTAGTGACAGTTTGACAGGACTAAACTAAAATTTATCTTCTGTCCTTTTCTTAATAAAATAGAAAGAAAAAGATGCACTGAACTTAAATTTAGTTTAGTTTGTGAACTACAGAATCGACACCAATGTGTGTGTTAACTAATATTATTATAAATGCGAAAGTGAGTTTGTGTGTTTGTTACGCTTTCACGCTAAAACGGCTGAACGGATTTGGATGACGGTTAGATAGACCAGACCTGTACCTAATAGGACATAGGATACTTTTTATCCCGATAAGACCTACGTTCCCGTGGGATAATTTCCGAGCTAGTTTCAACTACGGACTGTACAAACCACCAACTTTTATAACTGGTTAAACGGAATAACTCCAACATTTTCTGCAAATAAATTACTCATATTCTTAAAATTAAATAAAAATCACAGACATTGATTTTACAAATATTTTATTTTATAAATTAAAAATATAATAACCTAATTAGACACTGACCATGTAGCAATTATGTACAATGGGCGTTTATACATGGCCAAGACTTATAGATCTAATAAAAAATGGACAATTCTATACTATGACTTATGTTGTAAAATATAAAAATGACTACCCGAATAAACTCAGAAGCACTGAAAGGGTTTACTGCAGATGTCACAATATTACACTTTTTAACCTGTTTTTGGGTATAGTTCGACCGAGACCTCTCTACCGCGCAGGCGCGGTCGCAGCTCAAGATTTTGGGGAGGGTCACCATTGGTGCCAAGGAATATTTTTAGAAAAATGGTTAATTGGTAAGTACGTAAATCATTCAGTCTCTTGACAGCTTGAAAGATTTTGGGGGGGGGACACGACCCCCAGGACCCCCCTCCCTCGGACCGCGACTTATGTATGTAGGAATGGAACGTTATGACAGGGTAGTGAAACGAGACGTGAAGATGGATGACAGATGTGAAGCATAAACGAGTGACAGAGACGAATGTACGAAATAGCCAAGGAGTGAAAGAGATAGTGAACTAATGTTTAAAATGTAGAATAAGTAAAGAGGAGTTCAGATGAAGTCAGGAAATTTCAAATTACTTGAACGTCTATGGGTCGCATTAGCCTCCGCTGTCCGTCCGTCTGTCTGACTGTCAGCGGGCTGTATCTCATGAACCGTTATAGGTAGACAGTTGAATTTTCACAGATAGTGTTTTTCTATTACCGCTATAACAAGGAATAATAATAACACATGACCACGTTGCGCACACGTGGCGTGCTCAACGCCTCGCTCGCAAATAGCCAGTGTGTTAATGCCCCTAAAGCAATTTAAAAAGTTTTTCCTAAGTCAACCGAACATGTTCTATCTAAAAAAGAAATTAAAATTGGGACATCCACAGCCACCCAGTTGAAAGTAATAAAATAAATAGCACACAGTATTATTATTATCATAAATATACGTCTAGAATGTATTTCGGATGTATACGATAAATTACAGACATTTAATTATTAATAAAATTTACTGTTTGACTCTTCGTATGAGCGAACGTGGATCCACGCGAGACACAATGGCTTTTACAGGTAGGGTTAAAATAAAACTTTGTTTTGTTTATATCATTTATACGTCAGCCAAGATGTCAGGTGTTACACATCGCGAATCGCCTCGTCGACGGAGACGCGGGGCGTTGGGCGGCGCGTGCAGCGTGGCGTTTCGCGGCGCGTCGGACGTTTTTTCTGTTTACGGAGAGGCGGCGCGTGAAGCGGCACTTACCATCGCACGCGTAAACACAAACATATGGCAATGTACGATGTTGTTCATAGAGATGCGTGGCGGGAAGAGTGGCGGTGCCCGCCGCGAAACGTCAAGCGTGCCGCGTAAAACGCCCCATTTCAAGCAAACGCGTGAAAAAACGCTTCTCCGTAAACGCACTCATACAAAGCAATATGTTTGAATTCCTGGCGGCCGCGCCGCCCAACGCCACGCTCGACGCCCCGCGTCTCCGTAAACGAGGCCTCAGTCTCGCTCGTTTTTTTTAATTGTTTGAATAGCCAGCTTTTGTGTAGATTAGCATTTCAAAAATTGGGTATTAGGATACCACAGCGCCCAAACATAAATACCTAATATGGTTGAACAATCTGTATTTACAGTTCGATTCAAACTTAATGGCGGCTCGAAAAATGAGGCGAGTCGCTGCGCAGTAACAATTTTATGTGTCATCGGGGGCGAGGGGTGTGGGGTACTGCGCAGCGAGGAGCTAACTTCCGAGCCGACATTAAGTTTGAATCGAACTATATCTTCGCAATATTCGGCATTACTGTATCATAAAATACAGATAGACAGCTTCAGTCATTTAAGAAAGGAATATATTCTACACACCGTTTTTTTACAATAAAAATACTTAAGGCTCATTTACATGAGGAAAGTTTATGGCTTGTCGAGAGGCAAGAATGGCCATACAAGAGGATTGTTGGTAGGACGCTTCCAATTTTGAAAGGCGAGGCGATTCTCAGGAGCACAAAACGATAGGTAAGAGATTCGGCTCTATACGAGTAAAAACATTCGCACGCATATACAGTACGTTAACTAACAAAAAGGGCGTTCCTGTTAACCAGCAATGGTAAAGCGTCTATACATGCTAAAAAAATATTACAATAAAGAAAAAAGGTTTTTTTTTTTTTTAAGGTAAAATAATCACTAAAAATATTAAATTGATACGTAAAAAAAACATTCTGTACACGCACACTTGTATTTCAACGTAGAAAGACAATTGTGACAAGTGTGCGTGTACAGGATGTTTCTTTTTTTTTTTGTGAATATTTCACTAAGTACATATTACTTATATTTTTTTAATAAGGTAATATTTTTCTTATATAACGCATACCAAACGATAGGCAGTCGCGAGTGTGCTTGTACTCGCTGTACGTGAAGCGTGTCTGTGTGCGTGCGATTTCGCTCGAATAGAGCAAATCTCGAAATTATATTTTGAGATACGCGTATCGAGTTAACTTTTTTTATTTGCTTCCAATAAACGTCTATTCAAGGAGATAATCTATCTTCGTGTAAATGAGCCTCAATAGTCCTGTTTCTTACGAGTCGTTGAGGTAAATAAAATATATGTTTAATAAGTTTATATATGACCGAAACAGTAGCTTCACATTGGATCAGTTTATTAAGTATGTTTGAAAGAAAGAATTTACTTATTTTTAATTAAGACTATTAAGGTATCAGGTTATTAGGCCCAGTTATTTTAATTGTTAAATAATTATTATAATGAGAATTTGTTTAAATACAGCCAATGTGTTTAATTGTCGTGCAAACTTTTGGTTACCCTAGAAAGATCATTGAAATGTTGCCAGCGGACGCCAAATTGTACATAACGGCCGATAAATCATGGCCGCTCTGAACGAAGGCTCCCGGAACTTTTACGGCTGCTCTCTCACTAGTAGTGTTGGGTAACTCAGCACACGTTCTAGCACAGTTGTAGCTACTCACTTGGATGAAAAGACTCAGTCACTCTTTTCATTTTGATGTGCTAGCACACACCACACTGGCACAGATTAGCTACACACAGAACATTGTACCTTTGAGTTTTGTGCGAAATGAGTCAGTCGATCGAGTCACTCACTCTTTTTTGTATTTTGATCATTGATGTCTTCGTTCACTGTCGCTAGCACAAACACACAACACAGAACTTACCGGTCACCTACTCTACTGCGTATGCCGTGTCGTGTCGCGTTGTCGTCACTCCTCCCTACACACCACACAGCTAACACGCGACTCGCGCGGCCACACGGCGAGTCACGCGACTCACTGACACAATCACAGCACGTTCGTGCTCACAAGCCACTCAACCTCGCCTCATTCGTGGTAGTATAGTGTGCTAGGACACTTTGTAAACAGAGTGCCACCCACGATCCTCATTTTAAGGTGTGCTACACATCTCTACTCACTAGCACTCGCCTCAGGTCACCATTTGGCTCCTAAAAATTTTACTGCGCAACCTTCTGCACAAAGTTCGGACCAGCCATGATTCATCGGCTTTTTCACTTAATTTTAGCTGAAAGACGTCCACTGCCAGTCGTGCCATAGTTTGACCGCTGTACCGCGCCTAAGGTAAGTGCGCGCCGAGGCGGTGGGGCAGCGTTGACCAATGAGCGACGGGACGCCGAGAGCGTTGACCAATGAGCGGCGTACTGCCTGCCTGCATAATGTATTGGTTGGCCAAAATAACAACACATTGGATTTGACAGCACATACTAACGGTATTGGGACACCTGAAGTGTGTTCTATTTAATTTTTACCTCTTAAAAGAACTGAGCTTAATAAGATAAGATCACTTTTAAATACAACGCATTAAATGCAATGTTTCGTTCCTGTATCTGCTGCATTGTCATGACATACGCCTTTCAGAATTCAATGGCTCCTGTATCTAAAACGGCTATAGTGACAAGTGTCACAGTTTTAGTGAACATTTTAAATGTGAGATGTGACAAAATTCGCCTTATTATCACTGAGTGATATAGCATATAATTTATAAAGATATCACGCGGGCGAAGCCGCTGGCGGAAGCTAGTTTGGAATAAATGTTTGAGTTTTTGAGTTCGTCATAAAATGATAAGATATGTGACAATTAGAAAATGTCAACCTTACTAAAGTTTCAATTAACTGGGAGTTGTTGGAACGAAAAAGAAAAAACGTGATTGAAATTGACTATACCTATGTTGTTTTTTAAAATACAGGAGTCATATCATAAAGGCTAACAATTTGATTCGTGTGCAGAGTTTTTGGGCAGTATCTAAATGTTGCCAAGCATAAAATTAATCAAATAAAAAATATTCAAATTGAGAATTACACAACTGATTGCTGAAAATATATATATGATGTTAACATCTTATACAGGATGTCCCTGGAAGTATGGATCAAATCAAATAGGGGGGTGGGCAAGGGCATTTCCAAACTTTGTAACCCAAAGAATTTTTTTTCGCTAGTGAAATTTCGCTCAGAATTTGAGTAAATTTTTTGCCAGATCAAAACTTTTGCAGTACTTAAATGTTGTCTAGCTGCGTTAGAGTATTGCCACAACCTGATAGAAAGTTGTTCATAACTTTTGAACCGTTTAAAATTGCACCGACCTTCTCAAGGTTAAAAGTTTGGAAATGACCTTGCCCACGATCCTATTCGATTTGATCCATACTTCCCGGGACAACCTGTATATTAGAATCCACTAGCGCCATTGGTGGAACTAACTTTAATTATTAGTCTCATTACCAATTTTTATTTTGTTCTAGATAATATCATATATTTTTAAATAGCAACACAAAGATCATAATCGAAACCAACCTCGACATCATATTGATCAACGGAATCACTAACTAAAACGCAAATCGCCTTAAATTTATAGGAATAATATTAAAATCATTGTTTTTAAAACATTTTCTCCTTAACATTTTAAATGTTTGACTTAGTTTTCGAATATTTTGTTTAAGTCTAAAGCTTGTATAGCAGGACTGCAGTCTTATAAGCGATTAAGGCGATTCGCAGACCGCTGTTCGGTCTGTATAGTTTACCGTCATTCTTTGGGTGTTGATGGCGCGCTATCCTCTGCTTTCCTCTTGCTTCCCGCCTGCTGGGTTCTGTTCTTATCAGGCTTGTATTTTTCCCACTTTTTATGGTTTAGGAGGTCAAAATCTTCACAGTATTGTGCGATGTCCCTAAGGTAGGTGGAAAGGTGCAGGAGCTCTCGATCCCTGTCTCTGTTCAGATGTGCCTGTCTGAACGGTCTGATCTTGAGTCCGCTCTTAGGGTTCATGATGAAGTTTCTTCTAATATCGTCGAACATTATCGTGTTTTTTGAGCTGTATTGCGGGTACTTGCCCCATATTACGCCTAGAGGTTTTACCTGGAAAATAAATGTAGGAAAATTAATTAAATTCCTCGGTTTCAAACTAGTTATACGATAATCAATTGATTCAGGCGTGACTTTGCGGAAATCCATTATAAAATACAATAGACATATATTTAGTAACCTATTCCGCTTAAAAACCCTGTAAGAAATCGACACGTGTTTCACTTCTCAACGAGGCATCCTGAGGATGACGATCGACCAGTCGCAGACCAGAACACGACGTGTAACCACACCGAGCGTTGGATGCAGACTGAAGAATCTCTTGAAGAATAGTTAAGCGGAATAGGTTACTAAATATATCTACGTCAATTGTATTTTCTAGTTATAACGAGATTAATTTGTAAATAGAACCTTTTTTCCTGATGAGTATTTTTATACGTTACGTCTTTTTATCAAGTAAGTAAATCTGCCTGAAATGAATCTCTTCTGAAGAAACACATCTGTTTTTAAACCCTTAATAGATCAATCACTAAATAGGGATGTAGACAGATGGATTATAAAAAAAAATTGGACAAGAATTTTTTCTTTTTTTACGTAATCCAAAAAATTACATCAATTATAATTACATTGAGTTAAAACGTGACGTAGCGAGCTCTCCTTAACTTTAATGCGTTTTATCTAAACCATTTTTTATTAATATGATAATGATAAACCAAAAAATACGAAGCTAGTATTGTTTTATTATCTGACTGACAGACTAAATAGTTTTTTTTTTTTTACCCTGTCAATCCCTATTCTTTAGCTTTCTTGCCGTGTTGTGGACAAGGCTTCTATATAATAATATATAATGATTACTTACATAGCTTTTAGTTTAGTATTTTTTTACATGTTTAGTATTTTATGTTAAGTCCGACAACACGAATTGAACTTTAAAATCTAACGCAGAAATTATAGAATCATAACAAACTACTCACATCTATAGTCCCATACTTCGCTGTATGCACAGTGATCATAGCGAGATAGTCCAGGTAGAACATAATCTTGTACTCCTGATGGGTGGACACGCCAAGCAGACGCATCTTCTCCTCGATCCATTTCATGCCGGTAGCCGACCAGATCACTATGTCGTAGTCTTCGTATGCCGATGTTAGGAACTCGTGGAGGAATGGCCGCATTAGCTCGTAGCCTGGAATTAGGGAAATAGCTTATAAGGTTTTTATGATATTGGATCAATCTATACTAATGTTATAAATTCGAAAGTAACTCGTATCTGACCCACTGAACGGATGACATGCAGTATGTCGATAAAAAGTAGCCTATGCCCTTCACCAGGGTGCCATCTATCTCCTTGCCAAATTTTGTCGAAATCCGTTCATTAGTTTAGGGGTGGAAAGGTAACAGACAGACAGACAGAGTTACTTTCGAATTTATAATATTAGTAAAGATGCGAAAGAAACGGGTGAACGGATTTGGATGAAATTTGGCACATGGGTAGACCAGGACTTGGAATAGGACATAGGATTTTTATTTTATTTGATTTTTATCCCGGTAGTACGTTCCTGTAGGATAATTTCCTACCGAATTGAAGCCGCGGGCTAATAGGTAAATAAATGTATACCTGTTTCCGCCACAGAGCGATGGTCGAACAGCGTGTAATCAATGTCTAGCACGAGCAGCTTCTTGCCGGGGCGCGGCTCGTTCAGAATGTTGATCTTGTAGTCTCGCACCCGCTTGTTTATTTTAGCTAAGTATATCTGGAATGAGAACATCATCGTAATCAGCCTATAACGTTCCCACTGCTGGGACACAGGCCTCCTCTCTGTGAGAGGGAGTGGCCCGTAATCCACCACGCGGGCCCAGTGCGGGTTGGTAGATTTCACATGTCTTCGAATTTTAGGTTCTAGGACATGCCGGTTTCCTCACGATGTTTTCCTTCACCGTTTTGGGAGCAGTGGTGATGAAATAATTTACACAAAGTAAAGCGCCTGTCAGGGTTCGAACTCTAACCTACAAGTCGTAAGTCGCGGCCGTTACCACTGGGCCAACACTGCTCTCCTGAGAACATGATTAATGTGGTAATTATTTACATTTCTTTTTAAATGTCATTTTTGACTAGTTTCTGTCCACGACTCCGTCCGCGTGAAAATTATTGTTCCCCCCACCCATCGCGTCGCCCGCCCACTTCGATCGTTCGTGCGTTTTTGCTTAGCGTTCTTTATTTTTGCTCGGCTCTCTATACCCCTAAGGGTCGTACCGTGACGTTAAATAAATATACTTATTCATTTCAAAATTAATGCTAAAGTATTTTAGGCATAACGGAGGATCATGCTAAGCAATTCGAGGTAGAGTAAGCCCTCCGAAGCTAATTAAAATGTTCTTGAAACCATCCGCAGTGGTAGCCCGCGAAATCAAACGTTTTGTGTTCTGTAAAATGTCATGGTTTCATGAAAAAGTCATTCAATGGAACAAATCTAACTTGAGAGATGTCTTAATGGCGAAATGGTTCCAAAGCAGATGATTTGACGCGTTTCGACTTCACGCAAAATCAATGTTTCTCTCAAAATAACAACGTATGTGCGTTTTTTTTTTATGATACGAAAATTGAAGAGTGTCTTTTGTGAAGTAGAGGCCCGAAACACGATTGACAAAACTTTCCTCGATACAAAAAAACCGCAAAGTTTCTTTAAAATCTGCTTTTTTAAAGAGAAAAACCTATTTCATTCGATTGTTATCAAAGCAATCGTAATAAAACTTTGTCTACGTGTTCACTATTAAATACTTTAAGGGATTATGGACTTATTTTTTCTATATAAACACAAAATAAAAATTTTAATTTATTTGTAGACACAGTGCACTAGAATTGCGCGCGGGCAGGGTCATATCACCCCCCTCGGCTCTCGTCAGTCCCATTTCGCCTTAATGATTCTAATGATTATTTCTTTAAATACATATTTGTTACGGTCGCGAATAATATTTTGATCGAGATCTCACACTGACCTGCAAATTGCAAAAATCGTAAGAAAAATTGAATTTCGTGGGCTACCACTGCGGAGCCACCTGAAGTTAAGGCGTTATGCGTTTGGTTTCACTGGAGACAAAAAAATATGGAAAAAGAATGAATCGTAAATATCTATTACAATAAGCGCCGATATACGATTATCGTATCGTTGCATCCCTATATTTTGTATAGAATATGTAGATGACACAGGATTGTAGCCTATTTCATAAAAAGTGGTTATCACAGGTTAAAATCAAAAGGCAAATCACGCAAGAAGGCCCAGTATGCGTTGGCGGAGAGACGGACTCGCCCAACGTGTACTGGGCTTAATAGAATAGAATACTCTTAATTATGTACACCACAATTTTTTTAATATATAAATGTAGAAATACTGAACACACACACAATAAAAAACTGACAATACTGTTACTTATTTATACTGTGGTTATGGTCTACAAATTATAATGAAGACTAATAATTATGTTGTCTATCTCTATTCCAAGTGGTGGTCTTGGGACTTAAATCTATTTTTATTTTCTACAAACCTCCTGATTCTCCACATCAACCTCCTCCTCCTCAATATCCAGGTCATTGACCACTTCATCCCCCACATCCGGCTTGGTCTGCGCACCAGCTATGGCTTCCTCTAGAGACCCCATCATCATGATCTTGAGGTTCGGCTTTAACTGCAGGTCTGACAGGGTGCAGTTGTCTGTTGCGACTTTGCCTGGTAAGTAAGATAATAATTAGGATTCTATTGTATGAAATAATATCTCATGTTTACACACAGGTATTTTTGAGGAAACCGGCATGTCCTAGAACGAAAAAAAACGAGTTGTGGCAGTCATTGGGAGGTAAAGGAAAGTATCATTTGAGTATAAGCTGCTATTTTCATCCAAGAGACATTTTAATAGCAATAGCATAATCACTCTATGTGTTCATTGCTGGGACACATGCCTCGTCTCTGTGAGAGGGAGTGAGCCATAATCCACTACAAAGCTCAAGTCAGGGTTAGTAGATGTCACATGTCTTCGAGTTTTTTCTTCTAGGACATGCCGGTTTCCTCACAATGTTTTCTTTCCCCATTATGAGAGCAGTAGTGATGAAATAATTTACACGAAGTAAAGCGCCTGTCTGGGTTCGAACCTACGACTACAACTCGTAAGTCGCGACTGTTGCAACTGGGCCACCCCTGCTCACTGAGCCAACATGGTCTGTTATGTTTTATTATGAACTGTTTTATTTATATTTTTAAATCTTTATGGCGACATGACTACATGAGCAGCCACGCAGCTTTCCAAACAAGTTGCTTTCTACTCTTATCATCAAATGCTTCAACAATTATAGAATACCTAGTGCTTTGAAACAGGGGCAGCATCTACATCGCCATATGCGAACTACGTATCAAGGACTTGACGTCAGTCAAATCCTGCATCGCGCAAACAGAGTGTACCACGCAATCGACATAATAATATATTTATATTATTTTATATAACTTCCCGACATTAATTGTCGGGCAGTTTCCCACTAGACAAGACACTCATCTGGTTTGAGGATCCTCCCTTTTCTCAGGATGAGTGAATTTTACACCCTGTTCCTAATACTTCTAAATTGGTGACCCCGATGTGTATGTCACACAATGTTTCTGAACTAGAGATAGGTTGTAACAGGTTAAACACGATATCTGTTATCACAGTGACTGTGACGAAAAAATCACAGATCCAAATATCTGTTATTAAATCACAGCCTGTTATTTTTGCACGGACGATAAATACGCAGCCTGTTATTTTTGTACGGACGATAAATACGTATTTAAATCTCAATCGAATATCTTCTTTATTTCTTTAGGTTTAAAGTCGAAATTCGTACCTATCTGTTATAAAATAACAGCCTGTTATTTTTGTACGGATGATAATACGTTTTTAAATCTCAATTGAATATCTTCTTTATTTCTTTTCGTTAAAGTTGAAAATCGTATCCGAAGTTTTAACAGTAACAGCCGCAGTAACAGTCGTGAGGAGCTGTGATTTTAAGTCACAGATATTTTTTATCGTTAGGAGCAACTATTATCTGCTATTTTGTAATATCTGTGATTTCTATCTGTGACGATAAATATGCCTCACTCCTATTCTGAACTGAACATAGCCAAATTATTCAAATGACGCATTTTGGTTATTATTAGTTTTATTACCTGGATGATGCAATGTCAACTTGACCTTACAACAGATGATAACGTTTCGGTTTTTACTACAGGAAATTCAATTTAAGTAGTTATATAAAAACCAAACCCGATAAAATATATTTATTTATTTATTAAAACTTTATGCACAAAAACTACTGTAAAAAAGCGGACTTAATGCCTGAGGCATTTTCTACCAGTCCTTAGGGTGATGCAGAGACAGACATGGCAAATGCAACATAAGATATACATATAACTCGAAAAATAATGAATACTAATTAATACATATAAACAAAATATTATATAATAATGTTATTTCTCCTGACTAAGTTGTCAGGAGAAATAACAACAGGTAGAGGAGAAAACAAATTCAGCAAATTAGCGCTGGGATGATTCTGCCAACTTCTTACGAGTATGTTGACATGCCCTCAAATTCTTGTCTAACCGGCTAGGTCGGCTTCCAGTCTTACCGGATGCAGCAAATACCAGTATTTTACATGAAGCAACTCCCTTTCTGCCCTCCACAACCCAATTCCTGGGTAACACAATACCAGACAAACCCCAAATAGGGCAAATATTTTAGTGTTTCATACTAGACTTAATTTCTTAACATAAGCCTGTCTAACATACTGCTGTCCATTGACTAAAAGGATGACTGTGAAGTGACGTTTGACCAAATGTGACTTAACAGTCATTACTACAGGGGCAGGAAGCACAAACTCTTTGCCGTGCCTCCATGTCGTACGGTTGCACGTGCTAAGTCGCCAATTCTCCGTGTGCTGGCTGCACTTAATGATCTCTTGGATTCTAACCCAACAGGCGATCTGTTTGCGGATGGATGGACGGAGATTTTATTGGTATGTCAGAAGTACTGTGAGAGGAATTTATGAAAGTGAGGTTAACTGTTTTCATGTTCTTATTTTGTATATTTTAATATTTGTTATAATTGACTGTTTTATTTTTAATTTTAGTTACTGTAATTGGTTGTAACACAACCATTGTAATTAAATAAATAAATAAATAACAGTCTTTTAGTACACGGATGGCAGCATATAATTGTATGTGCAATGGCAGCGAAATGGCCAAGCCATACAAATTGGCCAAGATGTAAGGTTTTTAGAGTGCTTGGATCTACATTAAATCAGATAACTTTTTAACAGTGAAATCGTTATATGAGACATGGCAACCTACTTTACATGAAATGTTTTTGGTAGGGTTTTATTATTGCTGTCTTCGAATAAACCAGACCAAATCCATTACATATTCATAAAGAATACTTTGAAATTGACAACAAAATTGATTGCTGCATAGTAATCTTCAAGTTTCTGTCAAAGATTTACACGGATTCTAATAGCCATTTAATTTGCCATTGCTTTAAAAAAGACAGCTTGTCATAAACAGAAAAAGGCATGAGCATGTTTTTAGAACATTATAGTAAACCAGAGCAAGTTCCTCAGCATCCTGAAGTAACTGTAAATTGTAGCGATATTTTACAAATAAATAGAAACAAAAAGAAATACCTCTATACAAAGAACATGTGAGCATTTACTGGTTTTGTTAGAAAGTTTATATTATCTACACATCTGCATGTATTATCACGTTCTAGATTAAAAATAGTCGGCAAAATGTAGGCCATTGTATGCATTTCTAAGAAACATAATGAATTACACGTCTATACCGGTACGATATTACATAAAGTACTGCTAGTGAAAATTGGTGCGTTTTTATAACGAGTTTACGTATGCAAACCTTAGGTGATAATGCAAATTATCAATTTTGAAGCAATGTCGAGTGCATAAAATTTATTATTATGACAAGAAACACGTTTTAATTACCCTGAAATTTTACATTGAGAAGCTTTTGCCTTTCCGGTCGAACACCCGTGGCATTTTCGATGGCGACTTTTAGCATCGCCACCGAGTCCGAGGGCGAGAACTCCGGTATCTCGTATTCCTTCCCATTCCATTTTACACTTAGTTTTATAGGATTATCGTTTATATCGCACATTTTTAACTAATATTCAGTAAAACTAGAATTGACGTGACATATAAACAAAACAAATTTGACACGGCACTAGTGATGGCCGTTTCTGACTATTTGTGAAAGGATACATAGTATCTCTAGGTAGTCTGTGGTGAAAGGTTACTGAACTAGAGATGTGTTCAAGTTACTATTTGGAATTATTGAGTACGAACTTCAAGTCTAAATAAAATCTACGACGTCCACGTTCATAAAATGTATGGAAATACGTCCACGTTTTATTTAACGTTATCGTGAAAGGAAATTTTACTGTTCTTTCCACACATTTTACTTCCCTGTGTCTATTGACATCGTGACGCGCGCCGTAACGTGTCACGTCTATGTTACCTATAAAAGCGTACATTACAAGTTACACTTTGCCCGTCCTGGAACTCGAACCTAGGACTTATCAGCAGTAGTGCTTGAGCGACCACTAGACCAACGAGGCATATCTCAGGCTTACCTATTAAAAAACAAGTAAATTTTTATAGCGAATGCTTTTTAACCCAGATTCAGAACGATTTGCCACATCCTTACGTTTTATAAGACAAAGTCCTCCGCCGCGTCTGTCTGTCGTCCTGTACCTACGCGATAAACTCCAAAACTACAGCACCGATATTCATGCTGTTTTCACCAATGTATAAAGTGGTTCTCGAGTAAGGTTTTAGTATTAATAACCGACATGCGGGTGAAGTCGCGGTTGTCAGCTAGTAATAGATAAAACTCAACACAAAGAAGATAAATATTTATTTTAAAATTGTATTACAATAATAGATACCTACATAAAATAACTCGTCATTCATGTTACCGCGTTTCTTGACTATCTGGGCTGGACACTTCAACAATAAACTTTTCAGGTTCGAAATCCGGGTCCAGAATCTTGGACCTGATGATTTCTTTATAAATAAATGCAGACTTTCTCGGAGTTCGCGTCTTTTCTGGACTTGAGTAATCCACTTCGTACAGGCCAAACTTTTCTCTGTAAAATAAAATAGCGTTAATTAAATTATACATTAATTTGTGAGATGGAAGTCCTATGACATAAGAGGAAGTCAACCTGAGGGTTAGGTTAGATGACAAAACAACTAGCAACTTTCGTGAACGGAATTCATAATAACTACAACAACAACAAGAACAAGACAACAACAACAACAACGACATTGTTGTTGTTTAAGACAACAAGGATCTTTTAGCGCGTGGCCAAAATCGGAACTAACGTCGCCATCTTGCTTTTACAATATGATTTCACAAAACACTAATCCAAATGTTTACCAACAGCGCCCCCTGTCAATGTCATTCAATCACAAAAAAAAAACCAATTAGCACTTTAGCAGTAGCACCGTAACACCTCAGACCGAATAATAAACCAAGACAGAGCGCTATCAACAGTGACGTGAGGCCGGTTTTGTAAACATGTGTGCACATATTTTAGTGTAGTTTGATTGTAAATGTGTGCGTTTGAGCGTGTATGCACAGAGCGGTGGTGTAGTTTTGATGCTTCACTGTATTGTTCGCAGGGCTCTGTCTTGGTTTTTTATTTGGTCTGAGCGTAACACTTATATGGTTTATATAATCAAGTTTATTCTCGCCTCACTTCGTGTCAAGTTCAAGTTTCGGAGCTCCGATGAGTTCGAAACTAGTCTCGCAATTCCGAAAAAAACATGTCGATATAATAATATAATAATCCGCTCAACTGTCGATTGGCCTTCTAATGGCCGTTATCAATTAAAATTCTTTTGTATCTCGTTAATGACAGTTTGAGGTTTAAAAGCTGTAAAATTGTAAATACAAATTTCGACAAAATACTAACAAATATCCATTTCGCCATTCGAAAGTATCAATAAGTGACCACATGCTATATCCTCGGATATCGCAGCCTTCGTACACAGCATCCAGTAACGCATTCAGATAGGTCCTTATGTAGTGTATCCGGTCTTCATCAAGTAGCCCTCCACGGTTAGACCAACCATTTTCTGTGATGTACACTGGCGGGTTGTCGTATTCTGATTTTATTTCCATTAGGAGTTTGAAGAATCCCCAAGGAACCTCCTGCAAAGTCAAAGTCTACTTTAAATGCTGGACAAAAGATAGCATTGTCGATTTAATTTTGATGGCTTTATGTGAGGGCCCATCTCAAGTCAAGGAAACGAATCCTGCAACCATGCAATGCGAAGATGATTGAATGTCTTCCAATTTTGGATGGCATGAAGAGAAAGAGACCTATGTCCTGGAGTGGACTGCTAAGTGGTAAAGACTGATGTTGCGCGATTGTGTTACCGTGATGTAAATGGTTTTTATTGTAAGTTCCGGTAGAGGCGGGAGGTAGGTAACTAAATTTAAAGTTTTTTTTCAGCCTTAAGCGCTGGACAAACAAGTGGCGAGAGGCGCGGGGCTGGCGAGGGCGTTGCGGCGCTCCTTGCGTATTTCATACAAATTTTTTGTAAGCGACGAGGCGCGGAACGTACCCAGGCGGCGGGGCGTGGACGTGCCGCACGCGGAATATGAAAAGAGCAGTGCAACATCCGCGCCACACCACCGCCACGCCCGTGCCTCGCCGCCCCCTTCCACCATGTCCCCAAAACCTTATAAGAAAATACCTGCAACCAGCTAGTTTGTGACTGCGGCCACGAGGGGTCCTTGACCAGTACAGCGCCCAAATCATCCATGTACGAAGGAACAGCGTACATGCCATCTAGAGACGCATCCCTATACGCCAGCTTCGTAGTATACGCATTGACGCCCAGGAAGTCTGCTGATCCTTTCAACAATCCTACTTCTTTCGGTGACAGATCTGATAGCCGAGATCTTGGAAACGCCTGTTCTGCACTCTTGAGAGCTACGTTCTTGCGCACTGCTGAAGGGAAGTTACCCGCTTTTGAGAATATTGGATGGGCGTATAGGCCCCACTGGAAGAAGGAAAATAAAATTAAATGTATTCATTTACTTTAGACAACAATGATCCTTATGTCCTTTGAACTAAGTACGTATATACTAAGACTAACAAAATTTGCATCTAGACTCGCGACAATCTAAGAAGTCCGTTTTGACAGCTATAAAAATCCTTTGTGTAGCGATGAATAATAACATTAGTTTCTTGTACTGATTCTAGAGACATATCGATTAAACTTACTTAGCGAGTTTGTAATCTACATTGCTTAAAACTGATTCTCAAGGCTTAACGTTTTATTACAAGTACGAGAACGAAACGTCAAAACGGACTTCTTAGATTGTCGCGAGTGTAGTCAAAGAATTTGGCTACACTCGCGACAATCAGTTTTTCAGTTTTTTATGACGTTATAGCCCCTTCGACTGACACCTATCAAAATTAGTCTAGAAAAAGGTCTGATTTTCGGCTTATTTCGGCCTCGCGACGCCAACTCGACTCACTCAGCGTTCTATTATTATTGTAAACATGTCGAAGTTGCCTAGCTTGAGAGTCATGTAGTACGACAACTATCAGTGGAAGGGTTATGCAGACTGTGTAAAATTGGGTATCAAATAGTATCATTCATCAATGAGTATATTCAACACTGTATTGAGTATTGGTATTTTGGGTGGTAGTGACAACTTCACATCAGCCTAAGTTTTTTAGAAGCTATCTTTTAAGGGTTCTCTCCATAGACTTCTATTCTTAGCAGTACCTATACTTACTCCATTTGAAATAAGATTAGAAATTTACATAAGCCTTTTTTACAGTCCGTTCACCCGATTTTGACTTTTATTGCGCTGGTGGCACGACAAATGGCAGCTGCAGTAGACAGTTAGTATTGTGTAACTTTTTTAATGACATCCTTATGCCTACCTACGGTATACAAGTCAAGATCGGTTGAACAGACTGTAAAAAGGTTTGTTTAAATTTCTAATCTTATTTCAAATAGGTACATGAAATTTTGCATTTTCAATTAAATCGCATATATTCATTTTTTACACTTACTTGAAACTGTCTGGCATCAATACCAGCTTGATGATCGTCAACAGTATCAGATGCGGCCTCATACCACATGAAACCAATGGAAATACCAAGTGAGCCTTTCTGCAGCTTCCTATACTCTACGTCGTACGTGTGATACGTTTCAGCATGAGCCATCAACACGTTCCGAGCGCACATGTACTCAGCAATGCCCGAAATATTCATAAATGGAGCTTGACTATCAGATCCATACCCATTTACACAAATCTTTCTAGGCTCATTGATCGTGATCCAATATTTCACTTTCTCACCAAAATTTTCGAATAAAATCTTAGAGTAATCCGTAAACCACTCAACTACTGCAGGATTGGTCCAGCCTCCTAGTTTTTGTAAATTAGCCGGTAGATCCCAATGGTACATTGTAACCATAGCAGTGATATTCTTGGCTAAGAGGTTGTCTAAAAGGTTGTTATAATATTCGACTCCAATTTGATTCACTTTATCGGAAAATCCATTTGGCAGGATCCTGGGCCAGGATATGGAGAATCTGTAGAAGTCCAAGCCAAGATCTGCGGCTACTGCCACGTCCTGCTTGTATTTGTGGTAGGATTCTGCTGCCACGTCAGCTGTGCTGTCATCCTTGATCAGCGAAGGTTCTTTATGGCTTGCTACGTCCCATATCGAAGGGCTTTTACCTGTGGTGCATTCAAATAAAACGGCAGTTATGTACCTTTAATACAGGGTGTTTGGTGCATCGTATGCCTAATGAAAATTGCGGATAGGAGGGGTCGCTATAGACCTCGGGCCCCAAAAAAAATTGTTGGCCCCACGGGACTTTCTATTATTATTTTTGAAAAATGCCAAATGTCAGCCAATGATTTAATTTAAAAAAAAAGGTATTTGTAACTATAGCCTCCATTTTTTTTTAAATTGTAATATGTCATGTTGTACGATTCTATCAAAATCTAAATTACTTCCAAGTAACATCTAGCGTTTTACCTCATCTGGTTTTAAAAAGATCCCGTGGAGCCAAGAATTTTTTTTGGGGCCTGGGAAGGTAGCCTATGACCCCTCCTATCCGCCATTTTCATTTGGCACACGATGCATCAAACACTCTGTATAATGAATTGACGGCAATTGATTATATCTATCATGAATTGTGTTGACAGAAATCAGGATGTCTTCCTACTCGCGATAGCTTTCATTCGGAATAATCGTTTGAAAATACTAGTGTTAAAAATATTTATAAAACTAATCATAACTTTGGGTGTTCAAGTCTAATATTGATTTAATCTTACCATCTTCATTCCACGCTCCTTCGATTTGGAAGGCAGATGTAGAAGCCCCGAAGAGGAAGTCACTAGGAAACGGGCGAGGTTTACTTTTGCTAAACACATTATCGAATATGAGGAGGAAGACGCTGTGAATGGAAAAGTGACAAATGTTTAATTAAGATCAACGGTACACAAGTGATCATCTTTCAAGTAACAGGTTAAGAAGTCAGGGTTAGAAAGGCGGCAGTTTCGAGTGTCATTTATAGTGAAATGCTGTGCGGTTGAAATGAGGGACCAGAGGCCCTAGACAAAGTGACATTCTATCAGCGATAACGATGATGGAAAAGGCAAAAATGTATATGACTGACATAAGCTATCGAAAAGCTTGTCAATCCTGAAATACGAAACGCTTTCGAAGTGATTGTCACTTGTCTAGAACCGTTTATAACTGTAAGTGACCTCGAGGACGTCGGCAAGTCCCTGTGGTCATATCCTGCGGCTGTGAGCAACACCAATATGTGGAAGGACCGAATTTGTACTCCCACTCCCAGGATGCTGGGAAAACAGCAAGGCCATTCTTGCATTAGAGAAGATTCCGGATGCTGGAAGAACCTATTGATTTTCCAATCAACTCGACTGCTGGAAATTAGATTCTCACTTGACCCGCACGTCCACCACTTTAGTAATTGAAGAAGAGTACCTACCTACATTACTAATTTAATTAATAAAAAAAAAATACAAAAAAAAAACAACCGACTTCCAAAAAAACACTAAAAAAGTGAAAAATAACTTTAATTTCGGAAGTCGGTATCTTTGCTTAACAATTAACGTTTTTTGCCACCGACTTCCGAAATTAAAGTTATTTTTCACTTTTTTAGTGTTTTTTTGGAAGTCGGTTGTTTTTTTTTGTAAAAAGTTACTTTTTAGTTGTGGTACCTACCCCACACAAATTGAAATACGTGCCTGCCTGTAAATAACAGTGACGGAGTCAAACAATATATCATCTACATACACAAAGTGGGAAAAATACGTAATTATTGAAGCTAACTCAAAAACTACGCAAGCAAAGTTAATAAAATTTATATGGGACCACCTCTGAAGCATGACCTACCTAACAAAAAAAGAATCATCAAAATCGATTCATAATTGACGGAGTAATCGCGTAACATACACACAAAAAAAAAACATACAGACGAATTGAGAACCTCCTCCTTTTTGAAGAAGTCGGTTAAAAATAAATAATTAACATTACCAGAGCATTGCAGCGCAGTAGTTCATGGTTCCGAAGCACTCCGCTCTCTACGCGCGATGTCTCTTTACTGCGGTGAACGATGTGCTGGGGGGTCATTCTACAATCGATGTTTGAATAATGCTCTTTGTTCTGATGGCTGGGGTATTTGTTGTCACGGACGGAACACTTCCTTGGCTATGTTAAACTTTGTATTGAAGGCCCTTCAAGGCGATTGATAAGCTCATATCAGGGGGGTTTCCGAGATTACTCCCCAACATAATATTACGCCAGTTTTCCCCGAAGGGTTAGCCAGAAGTATACACCCAATTTCGCTCCAATGTGAATTCATTTTTGCCTGAGTTCACCAACAATAGAGTGGTACCTACCTAAGATTTGAAATCAATGGCAAAACTTGGCTGAAAGACTTCCTAGGCACATAATAAGATATAAAGTTTCTGCATCCTACATAATAATATCAGTAGCCGTAAGTGCTAAGTCATTCATTGCATTTTTTTTCAGAATCAACCTTTGTTATGGTGTTATATATAAAAATGTTTGGACATTATATTATATATATTATATTATTTACCTACATTGTTTTTATGAAAAAACAATACGGTCGTACTTCCGGATTATTCAGTACGATAGTAAGTACTTACAATGACATCAAAAGCAATGCCTTATTTTCATGATGACAGTTTATAATTAATTTAATGTATACGTATCATTTTTATTTCCGATGAGATCATAATATATGGTCACATACTGCGCTTTTCCTTGACTATAAAATTAAAAATCTATTAGCTCGTATCTTTTTTCGTAAATTTTTCGTAAATCTTCTTTTTTTTTCGTAAATCGTATCCTGTATACATACAGCAAGTAACAAAAACCCTATCCAATCCAAAAGGGGCACATAGGTAATGAAAAACATTACAAAAAAAAAAAATTGAAAAAAAAAAGTTTTTGCAATTTGACATCCACATTTTTAGTACCAAAATTACCCCAATTTCATTATAAATTAGCAAATTTTCTGCAGAGGTCATTATCTTATGACTTGTAGTCACCCGCTATACGACGGCGGCCCGCGCCCTATGTAATAACCCGGTAAAATTATCGATTGAGAAAAATGCGGCAATTTTTTTTTCTTTTTTCCTAAAAATATATATAAATATACTCTCAGTATGTTTTCTTAACAACACCCCCTCACGGATCGGACAAGGTTTTTGTTACACGCTTTATAATGGAGGAAAAAGTAAGTTAGAAGAAAAAAAATAAACTGTATTTGGCATCAAAAAAATACACACAATCATAATTACGCAGGCAATTTAAACAAGACACAATGTCGAGACAAGGCATCGATAAATGTTAAATAAAAAACGTTGTAACATCAACATTCAGAAATATTTTTTAAACAAAGTTCTTCCTTCGCTTGTATAGCCATCCTGTTTTTAAAGCTACAATTATTTTTACGCTCTACTTCGTTATATTTATACTCGTTTTCTGGGAGAGTTGTTTTTCGCATGGTATCTGAAAATAAAGTAATATTTTCGTTTTAATTGTCTCCTATAGCAGCGATAGCCTAGTGGTGTGGCCCGGAGACCTCAGACTTTTCTGATTCGTGTGCGTATTGTATAATTATCACTTGCTTTAAAAACGGTGACGGAAAACTTCATGAGGAACCCGCTTGTCTGAGAGATATTTCTCGACGGCATGAGAAGCCAAGGCCCTTGGACGGCTTTAAAACTCTGACACCAGGTTAGTCACTAACCATACGAAAAGAAATAGATTTAGCTTCTTTTACGTCTATACTCCATTTAAAATAAGATTTAGACATTTAAATAAACCTTGTTTTACAGTCCGTTCAACCGATTTTGACTTCTATTTCGTTGGTGGCATGACAAATGGCAGCTGCAGTAGACAGTTGGTATTGTGTAACCTTTTTTGCTGTTAATGCCATCCTTATGCCTACGGCATAGAAGGCAAAATCGGTTGAACAGACTGTATAAAAGTTTGTTTAAATGTCTAATCTTATTTCAAATGGCGTACCTATAGTTTACGCGCGCCTAGAACTTGTCATTATTAGCTGTAGGCATGTCTTGTGTAGGTATATTCATTATCATTATCATTGGCAGCCATATTCCACCCACTGCTGAGTACAGGCCTCCTTCCTGTTGTACCATGATTCCATGGTTTGTGCGAGCCTCATCCAGTGCCTTGTTTATCAAAAGTTACAAGTCTACACGTTCACAAGTAAGAATGTAAATTTTTCGTTATGAAATGAAATGAAATTGTTTATTCTGTAAATAGGATATTGGAATCACTTTTACACGTCATATTAAAAAATATTAAAAATAAGCTAGATGAGGTCGGCGTTTCCTATCTGACTACTCTGAGAAGAAAGGCCGAAACAAACTCAGAGGAGACTCAGTTAAATTCATAGATCATCTCCATATTCATAATCAGTCTTAATGTTCCCACTGCTGGGACACGGGCATCAGGTCATTTCTCTCTTTTGACCACATAAAAAAAAAAAATCGAATTTAAAAATTCATTGCGGTACTAAGCACAACACTTGTAAACTTGTAAGACTGAATAGAGAGTCGCCGGTCACTCTCAGGATTTGTTATGATTTTCTGCAAGTTGTAACTTACAAAGAAATTTTTGATAAACAAAATCACGAATAAAAATGAAAAATAATAGGTCTTTACCTATGAAATTGCCGTTTTGTATGAAAAAATTTAAACGAATTTTTTTCATGAATTTTTTATTTGTATTAATCGAAGTAATCACCCATGCAATCAATGCATCTTTGCCATCGCAGTGGCAGTTTATTGATGCCCTTCTTAAAGAAATCAGCTGGACGGGAGGCAACAAATTCTTCAAAGGCATTTTGTACTGCCTCTCGGGTATTGAATTTTTTTCCCGCCAAGAAGTTATCCCAATTCTGGAAAAAGTAGTAGTCTGTAGGCGCAAGGTCTGGTGAGTAGGGCGGATGACGGAGAGCTTCCAACCCCAGTTCTTGCAACTTGGAGACCGTCTGCTGTGCAGTATGAGGTCGCGCGTTGTCGTGCAGGAGCAGCGGAGACGAGCGATTGACCAATGCTGGTTGGAGATGCGCCAGCTTCTCCATCATTGTGTTCAGTTCTTCACAGTACACATCTGCAGTAATGCTCACCCCGTTTGGTAAGAAGCTGTGATGAATCACACCGGCGCTAGACCACCAAACAGTGACCATCAGTTTTCTAGGGGTAAGTTTTCGTTTAGGGCATTGTTTAGGTGCTGAACCAGGATCCAACCAACTTGCTGAGCGCCTGCGGTTATCAAACAGAATCCATTTTTCATCGCAGGTAACAATGCGGTTCAAAATTCCTTCATTTGTGTGTCTGTTGAGCAGTGCAAGGCACGTCTCGACGCGTACTTCCCGCTGGCGATCATTGAGTTCGTGGGGCACCCATTTGTCAAGCTTTTTTACCTTGCCAATTTGACGCAAATGGACCAATATTGTTTTGACGCTAACGTCGAAAGCTGCTGCTAATTCAGCCGTAGATTGTGTATCATCAGCTTCTACAATCGCCTTTAATTCGTCATTGTCGACCAAAGTCTTCGGACGACCGCGAGGTTCATTTTTCAGGTCGAAATTTCCAGAACGGAAGCGAGCAAACCAATAACAGGTGGTGCGTTGGTTTGTAGTGTTAGCTCCGTAAACGTCGTTGATGTTGCGTGCCGCTTGTGCCCCGTTGCTGCCACGACGGTACTCATATTCCATAATTACTCGAATTTTTAACGTATCCATGATGACGAAAAAGATTGAAATGCGATGAAAATGTAACACTAATCAATAAAGAAATGACTACTTTTGGAAAAAAAATCCATGTTTTTAAAATAAAATTAATTTGAAATTAGAATTCTTAGCCAAACAAAAATTTTTTTGATTTGAAATGGCCAGTACTGCAGAACGGCAATTTCATAGGTAAAGACCTAACTGATGAACTAAATAATGACACTTGTAACATGTAATTTACACGTGTAGTTTTTTTTTTATAATAATGAAATTTTTTACAGGAAATAGCTTGTAATAAAGGTTTTGTAAGTTTTGATAAACAGGGCACAGGTCTTCCCTGCGATCTTCTGTATGTCGTTCACCCACACCACTATTGTTCTGCCAACGTAGGTTCATTACTTAAAAAAAATCGAACTAAATAATGACACTTGTAACATGTAATTTACACGTGTAGTTTTTTTTTTATAATAATGAAATTTTTTACAGGAAATAGCTTGTAATAAAGGTTTTGTAAGTTTTGATAAACAGGGCACAGGTCTTCCCTGCGATCTTCTGTATGTCGTTCACCCACACCACTATTGTTCTGCCAACGTAGGTTCATTACTTAAAAAAAATCTGGTAAGTAACACAACTTACCTGTTATTTGATTGTCGATCATGTCGATGAGAAGTTTTCCGCCGAGGAGAATCTAATGTCTTCGTAGGTTCCGTTTTACGTTTCCTTGGAGACAGCTAAAACATTCAAGTTGTGTTGAAGGAAAAACAAAAAAAAAGTAAAACGAAAAAAATCTATAACTTGGATACAGTAGCAGGCGCCGCCTTCGAACGAAATCGCTGAAAGTCAGGCAGGCTCCGCGTTGCAGTGGGATGGTGCAGATTGGCAGAATAGATGAGTAAAGGTGGGAATTGACCGGTGCTACCGGGTATAATGTAAAATGTTACAAAGCGAGCATTTAGTTTAACTGGTCGCTACGACCACTGGTCGTGGTCATGGCCCGCTAGTGTGCGAGAAAAAGGAAAAATTAAAAGTCCATTTAATCATTACCTGTCTTTTTGGTGAGTAGCATTCATCCAGCCTCTTTGTCTTTCGATGGTGATCTGCAAAATGTATTATAATTTACTGTTAGAGGCAAATGTGTTTTTCTAATAGCTCTTGTCGGCGCAGTTTTTATCCACTTCTCTTTATGAGGAATCTTTAAACGTTCAGCACGTCACAAGTATCAAGTGTAAGTATTTAGCATAATCAGCCTATAATGTTCCCGCTGCTGGGACACAGCGCTCCTCTCTCTGAGAGAGAGTGGGCCGTAATCCACCACGCGGGCCCAGTGCGGGTTGGTAGATGTCACGTCTTCGAATTTTTGGTTCTAAGACATGCCGGTTTCCTCACGTCCTTCACCGTTTTGAGAGCAGTGGCGATGAAATAATTTACACAAAGTAAAGCGCCTGTCAGGGTTCGAACCTACGATCTAAAACTCGTAAGTCGTGGCCGTTACCACTGTGCCACCACTGCTCTCAAATCGCTATTTAAAAGCCTTCATTTAGGTATTCGTTAATGTTGGTTAGTAAACAAGCCGACGCCGACGTCGGCTCACCTTGTGGTCACTGACCATTAGACAGCCCCGAGAAAAAGCTGAATGTTTTCAACCATGACTGGTCGTAACTGCGTAGGTCCCTAAGGTCTGGCGCGCACTAGCGGCCAGGTCGCAGCGGCCGCTAGTGCGAGATTTGCCATACAATATCTGTCAAAAACTCATCATTGTGAGACCACTGACACGTTTGTAAATTAGTAGACTTGGCGGTGGAGTCAGTAGGGCCGCTGGCCGCGTGCTCTATGGCGATTTCATACTAATGTATCTATCTCGCTGGCCGCTAGGAGCTAATGCCCTAAGAGTACCTACATGGTAACCTCCCCCCCCCTTACCTGTAATGTATCAACTACTTACTTCTCCGACTTCCTACAGGTGATCTCGCCTTCTCCTTCTCGTGATACTTCGGTATCTGAGTGACGTAATTGTATACCGCTTGTGGACGGGGGCAGTAGTTGTAGGCGAATAGCTCGTTGTAATACTTCTGAGACTGAAATGGTAATAAATCTAAGTAAGAAGCCATTTCCGTTGAGATTGGCCGCCTCGGCCGAAATACGGTCTGGAGGACTATAGATATACAGGGTGTTAGGGTAAACACCGTTATCCTTGAAACTAGTGGTTTGGTGTCATTTATAGAACGTAAAATCAATGGAAAATTACGTTTTTTTTTAAAATTACTTTTTACCACTAGAGTATTTCACCTTTTCACCTATGCGCTAGGGCAACGAACTTGCGTCTCAACACTGGTGGGGGGCGCGTGACATGACCTGACCGGCCGCGAGCGCGACCCCTCCCCAGTCAGTCAGCTGTTTCGCTTGTCGGGTAGAAACTTTCTAAAATCTTTTAATGAAATTTACTTTTTTTTTTGTTGTTACTCGGTCATTTATTTTTTTATTAAGTCAACTACCCATGGTTTGAATGACAACGGTGTTTACCCTGGCACCCTGTATTCCTATAATATATGTACATATATAGATAATGTTTCACTGAATCCATCTGTACAAGATCGAATGAAATTAACTAGCGAAACTTCACAGCGTCGACATCAACGTCTGTGAAGTTTTGCCAGTCAACTTGATCTTGTTTACTAAAACGAACCTAATTCGATTCAAATTCTAGTTCATATCGGGCCAAAAGCAAAACACATCGTTTGATGTAAAAGTTGGTTTACTTACCTCTAAAAGATATCGAGATGGGGACATAACATCATTTACGCCGGGGAAGAGAGCTGTAAAACCAGAATATTTAACTTAGTCGAAATGTGAGCGTGTTTAGAAATCCAAAAACACAAAAGACTGGACAGGTCCACTCAAATCTGTGTGGTTCTTTCCTCAAAAGACCATTTCAGACGCTGGTCCTGGACCTACCTGGTCCTCATTTGACCAAGATTATGTCTGGACTTTAAAAGAGACTGCGACCTCTGAGTTTCTTTCGGCCTTTCTTCTCAGAGTAGTCAGATAGGAAACGCCGATCTCATCTAGCTTATTTTTAATATGACGTGTAAAAGTGATTCCAAACCTATTTACAGATTAAACAATTTTATTTCATTTCCAAATCTACATTGGGTTACTTACTAAACAAGTAATAACGTACAATATCGGGGTGCATGTGCTGGGGAGTTTGTTGCGCCACTTCTTCTTCCCAGCTAAAGCACTAGGAAGTTGTGTAGAGCGGGCGTTTTGGGGGACTGTCTTATGTAATTTTATTTTAACACTAGCTTCCGCCCGCGGCTTCGAACGCGTGGTATGTCGATAACAAGTAGCCCTTAGGACTAAACTAAAATTTATATTCTGTCCTTTTCATAATGAAATAGAAAGAAAAAGATGCACTGAACTTAAATTTAGTTTATTTTGTGAACCACAGTATCGGCACCATTGACGGTTTACCTTCTTAATTCCTTAATAGGTAGGTACCTAACACATGATTATCAAATTGACAGAGTCATATACCTACATTTACAATTGGCGAGGTTACTAAACTGGGTAAACACCTAAGTCATCTAGATTACACTACTTAAACGCTAAGAATAGACCTGATGGCTCCAGTACCACAGTTGAATACAGATGTTACACTCCGCAAAATTATTTAAATAAAAAACGACTCTTGCTACGACACAATAAAGTGTAATACAGGTCGCACAGCGCTAATTACCTACAGTTCACCTAGAAGATAACTGAACGGAAGTCGACCCCAACATAGTTGGGAAAAGGCTGGGCAGATAGATATTCACCTATACTCCATTTGAAATAAGATTAGACATTTAAACAAACCTTTATACAGTCCGTTCAACCGATTTTGACTTCTATACCGTAGGCATAAGGATGGCGTTAAAAGTCCAAAAGGTTACACACTATTGCAGCTGTCATTTGTCATGCCACCAACGCAATAGAAGTCAAAATCGGTTGAACGGACTGTAAAAAAGGTATATTTAAATGTCTAATCTTATTTCAAATGGAGTATAGACGCGCCTGTCTTTCTATCGCGTAAATCTTATATCTTCTGAATTAATTTAAAAGAAAATTGACACCCTACGCCAATCTTCCGTGTTATAGCCCTTTCATACGACAGTTTTGATTTGAATATATATTTAAGTTGGCTAATTTGGTTATGGTTAAAAGTTGATGGTGATGTGAAAAGACCTCGCGGCCGGTCACCTGACCGCTGGTCAGACCAAGTAACCGCCATCACTGGACTCTCTGTTACGAACGCCCTGAGAGAAGCGGAGAACCGAACGAAGTGGAAGATCATACGTAAAGCCACGAAGACCTTTTAGGGACATGACCAGTCAGCAATGAAGTACGTGACCAAGAAGAAGAATTTGGTAAATTTCCCAGACCTTACACACAGTACTAGCACCATAATTGCGTAATACACGATCCATCAGAATTGAAATCCGTTTGAAACAAATGTCTAATCCATTGCTTCAGAAGTTCGAAAAAAATCTCAACAACGTAACTAAGAACTTATGAAGCAATGGATTAGTCATTTGTTTCGAACCGATTTCAATTCTGGGGGTCTGCTCCCTAAGCTCAAAACTTTAGTTTCGGACTTAGTTACGTGCGTTTCCTACTCCCTACTCTTGCGGATTTCTGATTGGTCCATAGCCCAAAAAAGAATGAATGACGACATGATTTGACAGTTGTTTTTACCCCCGAGATGTCCCGAGGTGTCCCGAGGTGTTATTGTCCGCCCGAACAGTTGATCTTAACACTTGTTTTCACGGATGTGAATGTCAGTTGATTCGAAATCAAAAAGCTATCGTGCTGCTGGCAGTTAATCTTTCGGAAATATTCAAAACTATGGCTGTTTTTTTAATGCTATACAGGAAGAGCGGACGCAACGCCGGCTACACTTGCGCCGATAATAATTATAATGGGTTTTGGGATTGAAACATTTCAAATAAATATTTCCCCAGTAAAAGCATTGTTTTTATTAACAATCTGAATAAAATTAACAATCAACAACACACTAAAACAAGCAGTCTTTGCTCTTCCAGCTCAATAACTCGAATTCTTGCTGACGAGTCGACAGGGAGGTGTCGCCGAGCACGTGGATGTGCACGACGAGGGTTTAATGCTGTAAACAAAGGAAATCATGTTCTATCAGTTTTTCATAAACATGATTTATGTAATCTCTTTTCTACTGAACAATAATACTTACTTCGCTGACTTTGCATCGTCAACTTCAGCTCTAGTGCTTCAGTGGACACTGAGTGTTGGTCCTGGAGAGTCGGTTTGCAGGTGTAGCAGTTGATGTAGGTATGTGTGGGTGAGGTGGCTGCTGGCTCTTGTGTTTGTTACAGATGAACCCTGTACAAAAACTAAATATCGTTGGCAGATACAACAAATATACCTAACTATGTATCTGTAATTTAATAAAATATTGCCGTTTTTATTTTTTACCATTGAAACCAAGTATAGGTACTGTTTATCATTGTATGCATTTTACTGATGACAAGACCTTAAAATCATATTAATATTAACGAGTAATGTATTAAACTCACCCTTTGCCACTGCTCCACGGGCTTTGTGCAACGTTCCATTGAGTCAAGGGAGTTTCCCACAGCCGTTTCGACCTTAGTCTCCCGTTAGCGGTTTACTAATGTTAAGCATAAAATAGATTGTCATAATTTACATTGGCATAACGAAATTCAGCATAATGATCATTACGCATAATATTATTAGGCATAAATGTTTTGCCATAATGTTAATTGCCATAAATACTGTTGGCATAATAAAAATGCAGCATAATGTTATAAAGCATAATGTTATAAACGCATAATGATATTTAAACATAATGTTCTCTGGAATAAAAATAATAAATCCAAATATAACTCACTCCTTTGGTTTTTGTATTTTTGGTTTATGCCACCAACTTTCGAAATTTAAGTTATTACCCGACTACGGCGAAGACAAAAGTAGGGATAACCCTACTTTTGTCTACCGGTCAAAATCATAAGACTTTGACCGGTATGTATGTATGTATGTTCATCTGTTCCCTCCTATCATCTAAACCACTCATCACAATTTGACAAATGAGGTATGGTTGGAAGCGTTTCCTACTACCGTAGGAAACGCACGTAATTTCGTTGACGGACGTCCGATGATACTTAGGGAGTAGACCGCCTGATTAGGTGCTGGACGTAAATATAATATCGTAAAAGGATCGGATTTAAAGCGTCGTATCTGCTATTCATATTGGTGTGAAAGACCTTTCTGAAACTTGTTTCGTATTTACAACTGAGTACTGTACGAGTTCGTCGATCAAAGCATTAATTTCTACTTCATCCACTACTTCTAAATGCTCACCATTTGGTATAATCTGCGTCCTGCTTCTGAAAGTAACATTTCTCGTGCCATCAGCCATCACCGCTCTGTTCCTTCTCTTCCGAACATCTCTTAACTCCCTCCATTCCTTCAACTCCCTCAATTCCTTCTGCTTCTCTACAAAATTGAAGGCTTTTTTCTTTTCTAGAATAATTGGATCGTGCGCTTTTCTTTCGACTATAGGGCTCCACCAATCGTGGGTGATTGTTCCAGTGTCACAAACTCTTGTTTTATCAGTTAATGTTGATTGGTTTTGCTTTGTTACAACTTTGAGTCGATGTTGTCTTCGTGGGGATGTATCGTAGTTAATCGTCGCAAGGCTGCAAATGGTCGTGTCTGTCCTGCTTTCATCGCTCCTCAGAGATATTGAGCTGTTAGACGTATCCGTTATTATGTAGTCTGTTATCTCGTCTTTCAATGCTTTGGCCACGTTTCTGCCGACTGAAATAAATTCTTATTCAAATGTGGACATCATCTAGGTTTATGAATTGTTATCTACTAAGGCGTCTTTAAAATTATACATAGCTGAACATGAGCCTCCATCAAGCCACTATCAATTGGGATTTCAACACGTTTGGTAAAAGGATAATAAGTACTAGCTGCTCTCCGTGGTTTCACCTGTATAAACCTCGATCCCGTAGAAATATCGGGATCGAGGTTTATGAATATGTATAATAAAATGCTATGTCCTAAACCAGGTCATGGTCTAACCATGTGCCAAACAACCAAATCTGTTCAGCCGTTTTAGCATGAAAGCGTAATAAATAAACAAACAAACTCACTTTCGCATTTATAAACAAACTGGCGCGTTATCGGGATCGCGATAGGCAGCGCAACCCTTGTGCGCCCGCGATATCGCGCCTGTTTGGAGCCTTTAGTTAAAGTCTAGTTTTCCTCACATTGTTTTCCTTCACCGATGTCAGAATGTCAGAATGCAGCATATCATTCTCAGCCACTATTTACGATGCCCACGAAAAGAGGGGGATAATATACCATTTACACCGACCAGCGCGCGTCGGGCAGCATCGGGGCGCATTTTACAATGTGGCAAAGGAAATTGAAGCGTATAACAAGTAGTCAAATGTCATATTTGCATGGAATTTATACAGCTTTTGCCCTGACGTCAGTTAATTTTTACAGCTGTCTGTGTAAACCGTACATAAGGGGGACGAATTATTATAACTATTTAGGTAAGAATTTAATATATATTAGACTCACTTCTGCCCGCGGCTTTGCCCGCGCGGTATGTCGATAAAAAGAAGCCTAATAATTATGTCCTTCCCCAGGGTGCCTGTCTATCATAACATCTATCTCCTTGTCAAAGGTTTAAGCTTGAAAAGGTAACATACAGACAGACAGACAGAGTTACTTTCAAATTTATAATATTAGTATAGATTCTACTTACGGTTAAACAATAAGCTACTTTCGAGAGACAGTTTCACCGCTGATACACCGGATTTGACATCTAAGTAAAAGAGAAATATTAATATCTACAATTTAAGTTTCTCTAAAGTACTTAAGGTGGATTAAATACTTTGGACCCTAGGTTCATGATTAATCATGATCGACCTTAAGTTCATGTAAGTGCATTGAATGACTATTTCATGAATGCACTTTCATGAACTTAGAGAGTTGTATTGATGATTCTAATGTGTTTGTTACGGTCGCAAATAAAAGTATAAAAAATTAAGTAATTCTTAATTACTTATTTCAAGGTAGATTACCTATGTGTAAAATGGAAAGTCCGAAAGCGGCACCGGTGAGTGAAAAATTGTGTGGAAATCGGTTGTCAAGGTTTGGGCACGTAATGCGGAGGAATGAGGGAAATGATGTGAGGAAAGTTTGATTATGAATGTTAACAGCTTGGCTATAAGAGCGCTAACATATCGGGACGCCATGGCGGCGCAGCCAGGTCGGGTCGCCAACAAAATGTATGTAGTAACAACCGCACGGGTCGATCCATCAGGTTAAGCTACGCTTGCCGGAGTTGCTTGATCCGTTGATGGGTGATCTTTACATACCGAGATTCCTCCGTGCCTCGGAAAGCACGGTAAGCCGCTGGTCTCGGCTGCCATTCGTGGATCTTTGGCAGTCGTTACGGGTCAGAAGCCCGAAAGTCTGACAACCAGTCTTACCAAGGAGTAACGTATTACCCAGTTACTGGGTTGTGGAGGTCAGATAGGCAATCGCTCCATGTAAATACTGGTATTCAGATGCACCCGGTTAGACTGGAAGCCAACCCCAACATAATTGGGAAAAGGCTAGGCAGATTGATTTGATTTGTCGTTTAGAAATTGCTGATTTGAATACTATCATTATTTTTTTATGGGATTATTATCAAAAGTAAGGTTTCCAATGATACAGCAAGTGCGTATAGTAGAAGAAGAGAGAAGAGAAGAGAAGTAAACCTTTTCCTTTCTTGTAATGCTTCCGAGCAGTACAGTGTGTGCCTTTGTGGGCCACCTCTGAAAACAAAAAATTGATTGTATTTCATTTTTTATCACATTGCGAAACACAATAAACTAAACCAAAAATTTTAAAAAAAACGGCGCGAATGGCCGTTTTTTTGTCGAACCACGCACAATGAAGGGTGCCGTAGTTGGGATGAATTTATCCCAAGAACAAACTTCACATTGTAGTTGAAAAACATATTCTCTTAAACAATCTAAATGCAAATGTAAGTTTGTGCGCACTAGGTATATTGAGAGATCTACCATGTTATTTTAAGGCCATTCTTATAGGTTTCCTGTAATCTATGAGTAAAGTACTTACCATTCTCTGTAATTTTTTCAAAATTTTAGGCTCAGTAGTTTCGGAGATATGGTTGGGGGGAACGGTCAATTTACATCTATTTGGTTAAATAGATGTATATAAAAGCAATTATTTAAAAAATATAAATAAATACATTTTGATCCTCGTAATAAGCCCTTTCATTTGATAATATGTCACACGGTACAGTTCGCAAAACTATTTTTTAATTTTCTTATTAGCGGGGGGCTAATAAGAAAATTAAAAAATAGTTTTTTTTTTAAATTAAAAAATATTCAAAATTAATTTATTTACGTTACTCGTTCGTGTTTGGGTCACATAAATATATAATGTGTACCAAAATGTGTTTTAACTAGATCGGTCCGTTAGATTCGGAGAAATTAGTTGTGACAGACAGACAGACGCACGAGTGATCCTATAAGGGTTCCGTTTATTCCTTTTGAGGTACGGATCCCTAAAAATCCTTTTTTTTATTGTCCCTATCTACAACCCTAAATCCCGATTTGTTTTACCTTCTGCCCCGATTTAAGACAAATCGGACCTGGCAACACTAGTAGGTACTCACCACTACCTGTATTCTGAGTTCCCTTATTAACGAGGCTCAGAGGATTCACCTCATTCAGCACCATCGAGTTCACCTGTCTATACATCGGGTTCGAGACATTTGGGTGTTGCGTAGCGCAAGTGCAGATATGGTGCGGAATGATTTGTACTGCCTGGTCTGTAAAATTAAAAATGGTTAACTGTTTTGAATGGTTTTAAGGTGCAACCAGACCGTGGTCGATCGTCACCTCCAAATATGTCAGCTTAAAGGCTAGTGCCGATTAGGGCAGGCTGCGACCCAACGCAACACATTGCACTTTCGTACATTTTCTTTAAACCAACACCATGCTACAGGCGGGCCGCCCCGCACTTTTTATGAAAATGCGTAAGGCTGAGTCCTGAGTCAACGCGCACCGCGCAGGCGGAATGGACGGCGGATAAAACAAATGTTCGAGATGTTCGAACTTATCCGGAGTGCGAGCGGGCGCGCGCATTTCACGGCGCATTTGACGTTTCTCATTATACATGCCGCGATAACTTTGTATGAACGTATACGTATGAGATGGAAAAATCTAATTCATAATCCTCATGAATTACTATGTTATCCATACACTATAACAATGAGTATCATTTGAAAGCACCAAGTTTCACTTTATATTGGAAAATGCACTCAAAAACACGAATTAATAGTTTGTCATGACTTTCGGTTTGTTGCTATGGCAACGGTAGTGTTATGGCAACAACTTGTGGCCCTAGTGAAAAGGGGTATAAGTCCGATTTTGTGGAAAATGAGTTAAATAAACAGAAGTGATCAGAAAAAAATGCTCTATCGTTTGGTGTAAACGGATCTAAGCTATCTCTAAAAATAAAGAAGTTAACTTCTGTATAAGGCTCCAACTGACACCAAAGTCGGTTTCAAGTACCTTTGTATTCTTTTAAACGGAAAAAAGAAATTGTGTTTTTTAATCTAAATTAACATAAACTACCCACGTTTTAATTTGGTTGGTGTTTCCCAATACAACAACACCTGGTTCTTAAAAATGGTTTAGTGAGTAATGATATTATTAGACATAAATCCGTTTTCACCAAAATAAAGGGAAAATTAAAAATAACTCTGTTGAGATTAGTATTGTCATAATCATTCCAAATGCGTGAATTGACATTTAACATATGGGAGAAGTGGTATAACTTATTTAATACTCTCAAGGAATTCATTTTGTGGTTAGTATAAGTCGCTATCTTAAAAACTAATAACTTTACATAAAAAATAACTCAATAATAATAAAGAGCATAAATTGTTTATACTCCTACCTATAAAAAACATCACATGTATTTCATTTGATAGCGGTTTATATGTCACAACGAGGTCAAACACGCAATTTGAAGAGCGCAGAGCGTTTGTTGCGTCTCCTTTAAAGTTGAATTTTTGGACTTAGATCCCTTTTCACTAGGGCCGCAGTACAACGGCGGTGCGCCGTCAGTCAGGACGCCCCGTCGGATAAATCCGCTCCACAATCCGCCTGCGCGGTGCGCGTTGACTCAGGACTCAGCCTTACAGTGCGAGCCAATGTGCGCTTGGCGTATAACACGATGTTGCACATGACACGATGTCGTCAATCGACTGCAAATCGTGAGCATCAAGATGACGGGATCAAGCCCCCAATTTAAAATTTATCACATTTAAGTGTTTGTACTACCTATGTACTAATTGTACCCTAAACAAGAAATTTGTACCTCTAAAGGTAAAGGAAGTATGTCAAGACTTCCCTGGTCCTGCCACTTTGACGTTAAAGTTGCGGGACCTTCTGATAGCGCTACTCAGAGGCGGGTAATTCACACCTGAAGACTTAGTACTACATATGTACAGGCATATACTCAATTTTCAATACAATTGTAAGTGCCAAATTAAAGTTATGTGATTAAAACATTGGTCCCGCCAATTTGATGATTTATTTTATCACTGAATTCATATGAAAATCGTTAGAGCTCGCGCAAAATCAAATGTGGAAACTTAGTACGTCCTTAGTACATGAACGTGTGTAATTTTCATATTCAAAACCTAAGTACATCAAAAGTTATTTAACATTAATCGTTATCTTTGGACAAAACCGGCCAAGTGCGAGTCGGACTCGCGCACGAAGGGTTCCGTAACATCCTAACTAATATTATAAATGCGGAAGTGAGTTTGTTTGTTTGTTATGCTTTCACGCTAAAACGGGTGAACAGATTTGGATGAAATTTGGCACAGGGGTAGACCATGACCTGGAATAGGACATAGGATACTTTATACCCCGATATTCCTTTAGATGTACAAATGTCTTGTTTAGGTAACAATTAGTACATATGTAGTACAAACACTTAAATGTGATAAACTTTAAATTGGGGGTTTGATCCCGTCATCTTGACGCTCACTGCAAATCAGTTGCCCAAAAGATTTTGGTGTTTCTGTGGGTATTGTTTTCTTGGGCTTTCGTTATAGGAATCAATTTCGATCTAATTTGTTTAAGAATAACCATGACTACTTACGAATTAACTTACAAATAAACGGTGATAATGCCCTGATGCTGCAATCAGGGAAAAAAGAGTAGGTATAGCATCTCATCTCAATTAAATATACAACGTGTAACAGTAAATGCGCAAAACCAAAAATAGTTTGATCAGAATAACGCAGAATCAATTGAACAACTTTTTAATATACTAAGGTCACATTTTTCAAACAATCTTCATTAAAAACGTTGCCGTGTCTATTTATTAATAAGTCAAGCCAGCGCGGCGCAGACGTAAGAAACGATCAGAATTGCCAGTAAAACGAAAACAGCACATAAAACCTTTTTAATGTTTTGTTTTCTCTCTGAAATAGGTCTATTGAATTAAATATCAGTTGGGGTGTCTGCGGTTTTGCGCATTAACGTTAACAACGTTGTAGACTATCTTGGACTCACCGCACACGCACATGTAAGATCCAACACCTTTAGTAGTTTCATTTTCTTCGCGACTTTTTGAGTCACCTGTTTTTGGGCAACATGCTTGTGTGTATTTTTTTTTTGACCAACATGATCTTGCGCAACATGTTTTTGGGGCATTTGGTTTTGGACCACATGTTTTTGGTTCAGTAGCTTCCTTGTCATATTGTGCTGCGCGAGTACTGCAATAGGCACAGCCGGCCATTTGACAGGCGCTAAAATTTACCATCTATCTAAGTATATCTCTATACATTATATCATCATCAGTACCTATACCTATACATACTAGTTAATAATAAAGCTGAAGAGGTTGTTTTTTTATTTGTTTGTTTGAACGCACTAATTTCTGGAACTACCAGTCGAATAAATAAAAACCGTTTTTGCGCCAAGCGGAGTTCCGGACCATACATCTAGACAAACGGACAAAAATTCCAAAAACGATATTTTCGGCATCAAACTCTTTCGCGAGTGTTCGTGGAGGATTTTTTTTTTTTTTCAAAAATATTCAATATAGGTTTTTCGTTGTTCAATACAGTTTTGACTTCGTTACTATATGATAGATGTAATGGACAAATTGCTGATAGTAGTAACATAGAGTTGCAAAATCAGGTGAGCACCATATTTTGCGTGATACACGATCAATCAGACAATCAATTCTGATCGTGCATTACCTACGCAATTAGTGTTAACCTTAATCAGTAATGTAAAGCTTTTAAAAATGCTCTCCTTTTCATCCTTCCTTCTACATATTAATTACTAGCTGCGCCCCGGTTTCACCCAAGTAAGGCACGATCCCGTGTGAATATCGGGATAAAAAGTATCCTATGTATTAATCCAGGTTATAATCTATCTGTGTGCCAAATTTCATCCAAATCCGTTCAGTAGTTTTTGCGTGAAAGAGTAACAAACATCCATCCATACATACTAACAAACTTTCGCGTTAATATTAATATTAGTTAGAAGTTAGAAAGATAGTTAGATTAATATCCTCTTTGCAACTCTCGCAAAGTGACATATGAATAATACAACCTTTCATCAGTATGTTGCAAAATATTCAAAAACTTTTAAAAATGTGTGCAGAATAGCTAAAGCTCTTTACATTAGCAATAAAATAAAATCAGCTGATGATAAAATAAAAACTACCTGGCAAATAATAAATAATGAAACAGGTAGGAAAAAACATCGTAGTACTAAATTTAATTTAGATTCTGCAAATGGCCCCATCAACTCAGATGTAGAAGAAGAAGTAGCTCAGGAATTTGAAAATTTTTTGGTAATATTCCCGTTAAAACAACTGAAGCTTTAAATTCTTCACCCGCGCTTTCTGCTGCCTTACTTAGAAAGAATGTAAAGGCATGCCCCTTGGAGTTTTGGTTTCAGCATACAAACCCCCAGGCAGTTACAAAAGCTTTTAAAGATCTTAAAACTAAATCAACAGAAGATCTATGGGGAATGTCTGTAAAAGTCTGTAGATCTATCATAGAAACCATTGCGCCCTATTTAGCTTTCATATTTAACACCAGTGTAGACCAAGGAGTCTTTCCAGATCTCATGAAACACAGTAAAGTAGTTCCTTTGTTCAAATCCGGTGATAGTAAGGAACCCAACAATTATAGGCCTGTCTCAATTCTGCCAGTTCTCAGTAAGGTGTTCGAAAAGTTGATGCTCAATCAAATGTTACGTCACTTTAATAAAAATTCCATCTTTCACGAACAACAGTACGGTTTCACCAAAGGGCTTTGTACCACTGACGCCGGTGTCACCCTAATAAAGAACAACGCCTGGGAAGAAGCACAAGACGCCATTGGAATCTTTTGCGACCTCTCGAAGGCGTTCGATTGCGTCGACCATGACACACTTCTGCTGAAACTAGAGCACTATGGGATTAGGAATACAGCTCTCGATTTACTAAGATCATATCTGAAAGATAGAAAAGTTCAAGTTCAAGTAAACGGCGTAAACTCATTGGGGGCTGAAATGGCAATGAGCGTTCCTCAAGGTTCGATATTGGGTCCATTCCTCTTTTTAGTTTACATTCATTATTTACCACAATTACTACTAAATCAACCGAAGATGGTGTTATTTGCTGTTGACACATCATTGATTTTTAAAATAAACCGACAGTCACAACATCTTGACGACGTGAATAACTGTATTCTTCAGGTTCAAGATTGGTTTACGGTAAATAATTTGGTACTAAATGAAAAAAAACCAAATGCATTCGATTTAAATTACCTAATGTTAGAAGTAGCGAATGTGACATCATATTGAATGGAGAAAAACTGGAATTTATTAATCAAACAGTTTTCCTGGGAATCACGCTTGACGAGAAATTACAATGGGGACCTCATATAAAATCTCTTGCGGGGCGGCTAAGCTCGGCCGCTTATGCTGTTAGAAAGATAAGACAGTCAACAGATGTAGAAACCGCGCGTTTGGTCTATTTCAGTTACTTCCACAGCATTATGTCGTATGGCATTTGACTGTGGGGTCGGGCTGCTGACATTGAATCCATCTTTATTTTACAAAAAAGAGCTGTCAGAGCCATTTATAATCTATGTCGCCGCGAATATCTCAGGGAACTATTTAAAAGGATTAATATTATGACGGTACCTTGCCAATTCATTTATGAGAATATTATGTATGTTAGAAAAATCTAAATCTTTTTAATAAAATAAATGATTGGCATAATTTTAATACTAGAAATAAAGACAAAATAGATCAACCATTTTTCAGATTAGCTAAAGTACAAACATCTTTTATGGGGTACTGCGTTAAAAGCTATAACAAAATACCTTGTGATATATTTCAAATAAATGAAAGAAAATTTAAAACCCATATTAAAAGTACACTTTGTAAACAAGCCTATTACAAATTAGAGGATTATATCCAGGATAAGAATGCATGGATACATGCTGGTCTTGCTCCATAGGACAATATTCGAGTCTGGACAAAATCAAACTGGTTGCTAATCTAGTGGTATAATTTACTTTATTTGTATATCATAGATTTATACACATTTTGTGATTACTTAAACTCACACACTGTCTTATTAGTATTATTTGTAATGTAAAAATGTTAGGAATATTGTGATATTGTATAGGTACCTACTTTTACAATGTTTGTAAATGTGTGAGCACCATGTATCTATCACATAATTTTATTAATCAATTTATTTGTCGTTGCTCCATTATTAATTAATCTTTTTACAATTTGTGGTAAAGTAATCGTATTCTAGGTGCATCGTATTCACATGTAATTATAATTGATGTATACAAAATATTGTAAACCATTTTTTTTTAAAGAGGTACGGTGGAGTTTCTTTCCCATTCTTCTCCATAAGAAAACTACCTTTTGGAAGGGGCAACTAGAATCAGTTCTATTTCTTAGTTTTTTTGACGTTCAAAAGTGCCTTTATTGTTTAATGTGCCCTATTTGAAATAAATGATTTGACTTTTTCTCGAATCTGGGTCGAGGCTCTCACCCCTTGTAACGATGTTCAAAAGAAATTATAGCTTACCGTGATGCCTTGGCAGGTTTTACCAGAATCTGAATTCCTTTGTGCACTAGAAATAGTAAAATAATTACTTATCAGTTATCAGTATCACATATTAAAATTCCTGCAAATAGGATTCCTAAACAGAGATGAAAATATAATCATTCCTCAATCACGAATGCTAATTAGGTCAATTATTTTTGTTTTTTTTATTTATTTATTAAACATTTTGTAGTCAGTCTTTACAGGTCAACCCAAACTTGCACGTTCACGGGTTATCCAACATAACTCGGAGTTAACAGCTAACTCAAATCAGGTTAATCAAATTTCATCTTGCGCCACCAATGGACTGCAATTCGGTTCGCCAACATGACACTTGGTTGGTTATAGGGATATGGTTTATTCACAGACGTATAAAAAAGGTTTATTGTAATAAACGGTGATACTGCCCTGATGCTGCAACCCGGGTAAAACGAGTAGGTACAGCTTTTCAACTAAATAGTTTACAGGAATAGTAATATAATTAAGAAACAAGAATAGCATGGGCTCACCGCACGTGCACGTGGAAGATCCAGAAGTTTCATTTTCTTCATGTGTATTTGCGTCAGATTTTTTTGGTTTTGTGTCACATGTTTTCGGGCAACTTGGTTTTGGGTCATATGTTCTCGTATCATCCTTCTTATCACATTGGATTTCGCGATGACAGTAGTTTTCAAAGGCGACCGCTTGACTGGGGCTAAAATGTACCATCTATTTATACAAGGTTTTCTTTTAATATCCCATAACTCTAGGGTATTAATGAGACCATGTCAAAGAAACAAATGGCGTAAGTTTTTCTTGAATTTTGGTTTATTTTTATTTTTATTATTAGGGTTCCGTACCTAGAAGGAAAAAAACCGGCCGAGTGCATGTCGAACCATGCACAATGAAGGGTTCCGTAGTTGGGATGAATTTATTCAAGAAACTTAACATTGTAGTTGAAAAACATGTTTTTGGAGAACATATTGTTTTTGCAACTGCAAATTTAAGTTGGTCGATTATTACTCGGTATCTTGTGGAGCCTACTTAGCAGTGATACTTTTCCTTTTAATTTCGTTATATATACTACTGCCGTGATTTTTTTTCACATTTCCAAAACCTACCATTTAGCTGGCAGGGCACTTGACTCAAACAAAAATTAGCACTTTAAAGCTTAATATTTCGACACCCCACACCATGGTATTGACGAGAAAAAAAAACATCACCACGATAGGTATGGTATACATATAGTAGAGATTTTATTTTACCATTTTGTAGGCGTGATTTATAATACCCATACCAGATTACAACTTTCTAGTACTGAGAGTCTCTGAGCTAAGCCGCGGACAGACAAACAGACAGACGGACATGGCGAAACTATAAGGGTTCCTTGTTGACTTAGGAACCCTAAAAACGGTGAAAGAAAACATTGTGAGGAAACCGGCATGCCAGAGAGCTATTTCTCGATTCAACTAAAGCGGATAATAGGGGATGAAAGTTTGTATGGAAGTACACGGCTTGTTCCCGTCACAATTTTGAACGCTTCGAATTTGAATCGTCTCTGGAACTCGGATTGAAATCGGATGCAGTGAGCAATTTTGCTTTCAACCTTTGATTACTTTTGTCTAGTAGTATCGCGATGCAAAAGTACTAAAACAAACAGGGCAACTTTTGTATGCAGGTGTAGGTACGTGACAGCTACGTCTTAGGATCAGTACAAACCAAGATGCGACGCGACGCGCACTTTTTTATGATCCGATACAATATCGAATTTAATAGTTACACAATAAGGTGCACGCGCTGCGCAACACTGCACATCTCAGCGTAGTTGACACGTGTCAACACTCGCACTGAAATTATTACCTTTTCTTGAAGTAAATAAGTTCGATAATATTGTTAAAAAGTGCGCGCAGCGTCGCGTCGCTTCACGGCTCGGTCTGAATCGGAACTGACCCTTAGCTTCGAAAAATTTGTCTGCATAACAACGTAGGTAAATAACGTAATTAATGTTGTTGAATTGTCAAAATGAAACCCGGTGCTACTGATAGTGTGTTACGCAATTACCCCGCTCTGGTCTGGGCGCTTACTCTTGATTTTAATTCCGATCTATCGACATTGGAATTTTCACGTTTCGTACTCTTGAGTTCGACGCTAGCGCCAAATTGTATTTGAATTACGTGTCCATTTGGGGAACTAAGTGGAATCGGGATCGGGCTTGGGGTGCTGACAAACGCTACTCTTGACTTTATTTTGACAGCCGTCTATTGCGCCAGTATTGCGTTGGGATTGTTTGTTGATTGGGATTTTTCCAATAGCAAAAATATAACTTTTTAGAAATTGTTTTGCGTTTTATGTGGTTTTCAGTAAGTAATAAGTGTATAACGTGGCACGGTTAGCATTAATATACAGTGTTTTACGTAATTCCCATAAAAAACGAATAAAACAAAGACGAGATGAGCGTCTGATGATGCGTTATACGGACAAAGCGTTTTCTATGAATGAAGACGAATTTGAAGCAAATTATAGTAAGCAAGGATTTGTTTGAGGAAATTTATGAAAACATTTACTTAGCACTTTATGCAGACTCCTAAGAGAAGAAGTGATTATATCACCAAAATATAAGGTCCTTACCTATGTTGTCTCTGATACATGATTTTTATCAATTATATTATTATCATGACTTTTGTTTGGAAGATATACTGAGATGGAAGAACTACTTGAACAATTCTTGCAGGTTTTAGTGGCATTGTCTCTTTATGAGACTGGGAGTTACCAAAAACTAGTTGGAGGAATATATGGTTGCTATATTAACTTATTGTTTATTTACTTACCACTGGGTATGAAACTTTAATATTAACTTAAACGCAAAATAAATAATTGTTACTAAAAAGGAACCACACGCGATCGATATCTATAAGTTAATGAGCTAGCTAAACAAACTTCCATTTCACATTCACTTTTTCTAAAACCACTTGACTGTATTTTTGAAATTGTAGAACTCTTTCGCCGCCTATTTTTTTATGACGACGCCGCCGCGTGCAGCCAAAGTCATAGTTAACTTTATGATTTTAATCATGTTCTTGCGCTCAAATGAATTTAATACGTTAAGTACAATCAATCAATTAAACAACTATTTACATCATATTTATTTATTAGCCTTCTTCTTTAAAGGATAAATAATTTTAAAGCCCTATTAGCGGTTTATCGTAATGAGTTGAACAGCACTATTCCGGGGCGTAACATAGCTAACTTCACGTGTAACAAAACAATCGCGGAGCAATCCCAATTTCAATCCAATGTTGACATTAATTATTGTTTTCAAGAGTACCGAATCACGTGACTGCAAAATTAACATTGGAATCGTATTTACTTTAGATTGGAATTAAAATTAGTTTGAAGAGTAAGCCCCCAGGATAGAATCGAGTGTAACAAACAAAGAAACTCACTTTCGCATTTATAATAATAGAAAATATAAAATTTTAATATAAGAATAATTATTTAAAATGAAATAAAAAAATATAATAATAACATTAATTAGGATAGGACTCTTTGCGACTATCGTAAGAACATTCTGCTGGCATCCCGGCGCGGCGGTTGTGGAGGCTCTCTTCCCATAAACCTAACATTAGAGCAACACGGGCCACCGGGCGGACCGGCCATGTAAACATGATTAAAAGAAATGATAACTTACCGTGATACAGTATCAGCTTTAACCCCTACCTGAATTCCTTTGTTCACTAGAAATAATAAAATAATTACATAACACATAATAAAATTGCTGCAAATAGGATCCCTAGACAGAGATGAAAATAATACATAGTACCTCAGATCAAATTCACTTTTTATCTTGCTCGCACCATACTACTCGTGGCCTGAGTGAGAGCGAGGTGGAGTGTGGTGCTGGCGGCTCCAAGCCTCGAATAGTTTAGGTAATTGCTTTTTACAGTGAAAATAATCGTAATAAAAAAAAATACATAAGACCTGCTTTATAGTTTGTTTAGTTATTATGAAAAGTTTCATAAATATTTACAGTATGTTAAATAACTACAACGTCCACATGCTAAAAAAATATACCAATTAAAAAAAAAATAACTAGAGAAATATTTAAAAAATACGTAAAAAAAACACTTTGTACACGCACACTTGTATTTCAACGTAGAAAGACAATTGTGACAAGTGTGCGTGTACAGAGTGTTTCTTTTCCGTATCAATTTAATATTGTGTGAATATTTAACTATGAAAAAATAAAATATTCTTTTTTTTTTTATTATTTTAATCTTTTTTTTTTTGCATGTATAGTCGCTATACTATTGCAGGTTAACTGGAACGCCCTTCGTTAGATTACATACTATCAATTATTAATAGGCCCTTACTCACGAATGCTAATTATTATCTACCGAGAGCGTGTAGCAGAAATGTGTGGTCTTGGACTACGTGTGGTCGTAGGGTTTACAGACCATCAAACTGAACAACTTTCTCCATGATAATTGATTTGACTAATTTGTTTTTCGCGATTATGTCATGCCCCCATGGAGAAATTTGTTCAGTTTGATGGATATACCACACCCATAAATATGATCATACATTTTTGATACAAGCTGTATAATGGATCATCATCTAGCTAGCGAAACTCCGCAGACCTGATGGGTATCGATATATAAAAACATGATAAAACCAAAACGAATTCATTTTTTTTTGGGGTCATAACAAGCGGTTGAAAAAAATTAACAGGTTTTTTTTTTGTTTTGTTTTTGTGTAAACGTCGCATTTTTGATGGTTTATATATCGATAAATCTCAACACGATAAAACAGATTTTATCATTAAAGTAACAAAATAACCAGCGGTCATTGACCCAAAAAAGATCTAATCTTTTTTAATTTTCCTACCTACCTATTTCACGATTTGCTTCTTGATTGGCCCTTATTAGTTCCAGGACCGTGGCCTTTTCCTGTAGAGACATGGCATCTTCTACTGCTTTCATAACCTCTGCTTCATTTTTCAGCTGTGTCTCTGTGTCATTTTGTGTTTGCGTTTGAGATTCGCGTTGCGTATATGTAAATGAATCTTTAAATTCCAGGTTAGGGTCCGTATTAAATTTTTTGGACTTTTTAATTTTTTTTTTTTTTGATGCTTTCTCTATGTTGGAGCACGTTTTGTCTGTATTTATGCATCTATCTGCCGCATTTTCTCTCTCTATTTTTTCGCGTCTATTTTGACAACTGTTCAAAGTGCAAGAAGGTCCAAATAGAGAGGAACAGAAGTTCTTCAACAAACTAAAAGGATTCTTGGTTCTATAAATATAAGACGTATATTAAAAAAATAGTCCCTTTAGTTGATTTAGTATAATAAGTTACCTAATGTATACATTTTATCATTAATAATATACGGAGAGAATTATACGGGGTGTAAGGGTAAACACCGTTGTCACTCAAACCATGGGTAGTGCGTCTTAGGGTGAAAGGGTGAAATACTCTTGTGGTAAAATGTAAATTTTCTTTAAAATAAAAAAGTTGACATTTTCCATTGATTTTACGTTCTATAAATGAAACCAAACCACTGGTTTCAAGGATAACGGTGTTTACCCTAAAACCCTGTAATAAGCTTCTAGCTATGCTTCGATTTGACCAAAACATCGAGATTTCTAAGTATTATGAAAGTTTATTAATTTTACTTAAAAACCTTCCAGAAAAAATCATCACACATTATAAAACATCCGTTGCATTATTTGGAAGAAAAACGCGGTCACACGAAAAGCGGTTTCGCGAAAAGCAACTTTAATTTATATTATGTACTTACCTATTTATTAGATATTTAAACCTGTTCTACAGTCCGTTCAACCGATTTTGACTTCTATTGCGTTGGTAGCATAGAGATATAATATAGTATAGAGAGTGCGTATTGCACAAATCGCTTAGTGCAGATCGTAGACAGGTGAGCTATAGATACCTATATTGATAAGTGTATGACAGATAGGGATGTGCAATGACGTGCCAATCGGCAACGAGCTATCGATAAGTTTTGTCGATAAGCTGTGAGTGTGATCGTTATATTGTAGGTTATTTTAAACACAACCTTAGACCAACCTTATTTTATTTATGAAACTCACTCAGTTTTTTTTAGTTTTACACGAGTATTCTTGTTGTTTATTCTGTTTTTTACTAAATTTATGTAGAACAAACAAACTAAGAAAATATAGACATATAATATAGACTCAATTAATTGAATCATCCATTTTAATATTTTATTCTTGATTTAATTTTACTTTTTTGTAACTGTTCAAAATCAATTAAGCAGTTTAGATGTGATATCGTAACATTCCATACTTTACGTTTACGCTATAATACTTTCGCATTACAAATATTAGAAAGTATATCGTACAACAGTCACATTAAAATTATTTATAACAAAATAAAGATTATTTACATTTTGAGTATTCAAACATAAAATACATTATGTAGTTCTCCTAGCAAAGATTAAAAAAAATATTTTAAATACCTATCGACTACAGCGTTGGTCGCGACAACTCACGTCACATCACTACAGTGTCACGCGGGGAGCGCGGTGCGCGGGCGGGCCTGTGCGTGCCCGTCTCTCACGTCTCCTTCACCCCCGCGATCTAACCCGCGTCTTCTGATCATATTTTGATGCGCGCACTCTATTCTAAATTATATCTCTATGGTTGGTGGCATTACAAATGGCAGCTGCAAGTAAAGCAAAAAAAGTTACACAATACCAACTGTCTGTTGGTATTGTGTAACCTTTTTGCTTTTAATGCCCTCCTTATGCCTACGGTATAGTAGTCAAAATCGGTTGAACGGATTGTAAAAGGTTTGTTTAAATGTCTAATCTTATTTCAAATGGAGTATAGTTATAGTCATTATAGAAGTAAATTATTATATGTGAATGACGATATTATGTTATTATTATGTTTACCCTGGTAGTTCCGAGAAAGATCTGAAATGAGAAATAATGTTGGTTCAAAATAACTCAGTAGAATAGACAAAAATACCTACACCTCACACCAAATAAAAAAGCATGGTAGGGCGCTGTCAACAGTGACGTGAGGCCGGTTTCGTACATATTGTGTGCAATGCACTTAGGGTGTAATTTGATTGTAAATTGTTGTAAATGTGTGCGTGTGAGTGTCTATGCACAGAGCGGAGGTGTAGCTGTGGCATGCTTCACTGTATTGCTCGCGCGTCTTGGTTATTTATTTGGTGTGAGCATCACACAAATTTTCCTCACTTTTTCAAATGGTCCCATTTTCTTTGTAGATCTTCATACAAATCACACTTGCACTTGATGTGAGGTTTTTTTGTACTTTGGGAAACAACTGAGGGTGAGAAGAAAATAGTTATTATCTGTTAAAAAACATTTTTTCATAATAATTTTTCAAATTAGGTTCAGAGTCGGCACTTTTTGAACGTCAAAATGACGTATGACAGTCCCCAAAAACATTATCACTTGTAGCTTTAGCATCATATATTCTGTAGTATCCTACTGTTGCAGTTGGTCTTCCCCTCAGCTTTCCACTCTTCGAAGTGTGCTGCCTTCTCCAGACGATTTCCCATAAACAACACTCAAGTCATCAAGCCCGAATCTCCACAAAAATTCATCGCCTTTGTACGTATTTTTAACCGATATAAGTACATCTTAAATTAAAACTTTTGAAAAAAAAAAAAAACAACCGACATGACAAAAAACGAAAATTCAAAACCAAAGACACCGACTTCCGAAATTAAAGTTATTTTTCACTTTTTTTGGAAGTCTGTTTTTTTTTTGTAAAATGTTTTTATTTTTCACTTTTTAATCGTGATAGTTACTCCACACACATTCGATTAACACTACCTGCTATGTAAACAACAGTGACGGGAACTTAAAACATCATCCATATAGGATAAGTAGGAAAAATACGTATTATTGAAGCTAACTCGAAAACTACTCAAGGAAAGTTAATAAAATTTATATGGGACCACCTCTAAAGCATGACCTACGCAAGTACGTACGCAGCTGACGTACGTTCATACATTACAAAATCTACTCTGCCCTGCGCTGCGTGGACCTGCATCACTGCGTCTCAGCATGTCATGCCAAAATAAATTAGGTACTTAAAAAATATTAAATTTATTCTTTACTAGCTTCCGCCCGCGGATTCGCCCGCGTGTTATGTCGATAAAAAGTAGGCTATGTCCTTTTCCAGGTCAAGGTCTACCCCTGTGCCAAATTTCATCCAAATCCGTTCAGCCGTTTTAGCGTGAAAGCGTAACAAATAAACAAGTATCGATCTTTTCGAAGGATTCACCCTGAGCACGTATATACTTTTCCATACGTCTGAACCAATTGGAATACCTCTGACCACTCTTCTTTAGACACCTCAGCAATCTCGAAATTATAGCAGTCAGCCAGTCAGTGCATTCTTTGCTTTTAAACCTTTTCTCCTTTAGTTTTTCTTTGTTTCTTGGAAACAGGTAAAATCACAAGGCGCTAGGTCAGGGGAATATGGTGTGTGAGGCAGGATAGACACGTTTTTTTAGTTAAAAAATTCGAGTGTTCTGCCAGACGTGTGGGGCACCGCATTTTCGTGGTACCCGAGAAGGTGCCAGATTCCTTACTGCGGTCGCTTGTCACACCAAGCTAATATTACTGTTCGAGCACAAACTGTTTTTTGCAATATGTCAATAAATAACCAGCCTATAAGAAAGTGAATAATTTGCCAGTGTCAAACAAATGAGTAAAGAATATCTAACTTCTTTTGGCATGACCCTCGCACAACCCGTGCGCATTAACATAGCACCTGGCTCAATGACGTTTGTAACTCCTCCCGCTTCCCCGCACGGCGACAGCGCACGGGGCGCGGCGCGGGTAGCGGGGGGATTATTGAGTTCCGAGCCAGGTGCCATGTTAAGAGTGCGTGTTTTGATAGCAAAATATCATATTTCACCCGCGCAACCCTTACCTACCCCTCTCATCAAACACGACGAAAACAAAACACAATGCCTTCCCGCCAGCAGAAACTTTTCGCCTGGCGTTTATAGAATTAGAATTTCAATCTTCTGTAGTTTATTTTGCTAAAGCTTGAATTCAGAACTATAGATCATATTCATGTTTTGGAACTAGAAACTCAATGTTGACTTGAAAAAGTTCAAATTTAAATGTAACCAAATTTTATTTAGGACCTTGTACAATTTGTACCTCACGACGTGTTTATTACTAATGCAGAGAAAACGACAAGGAAAAATAGTGAAAAAGGAAGTCGCGTTCAAGCGTTAGGGGCACGCTTTGGCTTTATTTACGGAGACGCGGGGAGTCGCGCGTGGCGTTGTGCGGCGCAGACCGCACTGAATTCAAACATATGGCGTTGTATGAGTGCGTTTACGGAGAAGCGATTTTACACGCGTTTGCTTGAAATGGGGCTTTTTTTTGTCAGCGGCGAAACCTTCTGCCAGTCTTATTTGTAAATTGCACAACGGAGACGCAAGTTGAGAGTTGCAACTTGCGAAGTTTGCATGGGTTTTCTAATATAAACCTAATTTTATGCTAGAGATCTGAAAATTATGCAAGTACACTTAATAAGAAGTCTGTGATTTCTTATTACAAATAAAAAATACGTGTTTTAAGTTTTTTTTTAAATCACATCTCAATCCCTTAAATTAGGGGATAAAAATGTACATGGGGCTTTCGTTAGATTTCATAATATACTACATTAGTATACTTATATTATACGAATAAAGAGAATGGTCTATGAAAAAAGACACCCCTGATGTGCAAGAATAACAACACAAAAGAAGAAAGAAACAATGAACAAACCAAAAATCATTGTCGGTACCCTGTACAGGGATTAGGAATCATGACTGCGAGGATTTCATGGTCTCAAATTAAAGATAATTTATTCATGTCCAGAATGCCTTCATAAAAATGGTATAGCCTCATATTAAATTTTCTCACAAATACGTTTTCACCACCACAATAATCGCGCAAAATTGAAAGAATATGGGGTCTGAATAGGAACCCGTATATCTAAACCCAATACATATTATGACTTCAAAATAATAAGAAATTGTGGCTTATATAGTCCTTAATACGTGATGTAAATATTACGTACCTAAATAAATAAGTTTTTCATTTATGAGAAAATTAAAGAACACTCTCAAATTTCTTCATACATTTTCATCTTGCGGTGTGCCAGTCCGCGCTGAACCGCGCTCGTGGAAGGAAGGGTGTATCGCTTTTTCGCAAAAAAATATTACGTTCGTTAATTTACGTTGGGTTCACCGTGTTGTATACTGTGTTTGGACGAAGTTGATACTTTTTCGGAACGAAATAAAAGTAAGTACGATTATTTAAATTTATTCAGAAATAATTACATAGTTGTCATTTTTTGTGGATGTAGATTACGGATAAAGATAAAGATTACGAATCATAATCAGCCTGTAATGTGCCCACTGCTGGGACAAAGGCCTCCTCTGTGAGAGGGAGCGGGCCGTAATCCACCACGCGGGTCCAGTGCGGGTTGGTAGATGTCGCATGTCTTCGAATTTTTGGATCTAGGACATGCCGGTTTCCTCACGATGTTTTCCTTCACCGTTTTGAGAACAGTGGTGATGAAATAATTTACACAAAGTAAAGCGCCTGTCAGGGTTCGAACCTACGACCTACAACTCGTAAATCGCGGCCGTTACCACTGGGCCACCACTGCTCTCACTGGGCCACCACTGCTCTCGAATTAGATTACGAATAATTATATGAAAACATTTTTTTTTGAGAAATTCGGTTCAATTGTCGATTTTTGTGTTTTGGGGTGGTGATTACGAATAGGTTTTAGGCCATTTTTTTTAATTCAAAATGGGGGTGGATTTAAAAAAAATAAAAAATGACGTTTTTTTCAATTGTATTGGGCTTGAAGGTGGTGATTACGAATATACCATCTTATTTTTGATTCAAGATGTAATATTTTTTTGATAAATCGACTAAGTTGCCAAATTCATAAATCCAGAATAGTAGAGTAGCAGCGTTTGAAAATCAAACAGGCGCATGGTTATAACTTTCGACACCGAGAACTATTTTTCTTTGTTTTGTGCATTGTTAAAATATTTATATTTGTTATTATAGATGCCACGAGTTCGGAAATTCGGAAAAAAGACAAGAAAAACTGCACACGTAGCAGTAAACAAAAGTAACGAGACTTTGTAAGTATTTTCATTCAGAAATCACAAATCTACTCTAGAGTTTTGTTAAGTCTTGTATTAGAAAATATAGTAGGTTTTTTTATTTAACAGGGACAGAAGCTTGGATGTCTCCGTAGGCGATGATTAACCAATGGAAATTTCACTTACAAGTGAAAGTTTATCAACCTCTGTTGGTAATTTGTTCTATTTGATTTACCTTAGGTTCTTTTTTTTTTCGTGTGGTTATTTACCTTAGGAAAGTACTATCAGCTAAGCTTCCGCATGTTCACCTATAATCCATTTGAAATAAGACATTTAAACAAACCTTTTTACAGTCCGTTCAACCGATTTTGACTTCTATACCGTAGACATAAGGATGGCATTAAAAGTTAAAAAGATTACACAATACCAACTCTCTACTGCAGCTGCCATTTGTCATGCCACCTACGAAATAGAAGTCAAAATCGGTTGAACGGACTGTAAAAAAGGCTTATGTAAATGTCTAATCTTATTTCAGATGGGGTATAGTCGATAATCGCATGGCACGGCTCACGGCTCGATCGCCCGATGCATGCGTTTTGACCATAATATGTATGAATATGTGTCATAAAAGAAAAGAAGGAAGTTACGTAATACTAATTGTTTAGAAATAGATAAAGGTATCTTTTTCTTTACAATTAGTATTTGAACTAATAATTGACGCTGTTTACAATATTATCAGAGCCTTTTGTTTATTGATGTCGCAACTGCGGTAAAAATAAGTTCATTATCTAATTACCATTGTTATTTAGTGGGAACGTCTAAAAATCCGGTTTAACAATAGGAAGACTTAATAGAAGGGCCAAAAAATACGTTCTATTGTACCTACAGGTGTTGTTTTTTTATTTTCAGGAGCAGGAATGCGTGATAAAAGAATATAAGCCAGAAAGTAGAAGAATAATCGAGATTGATTAACTTTTTGAGCAGCCAATCCGTATAACACTTCTCTCTATTATTATTTTTTGTCTATTTTTTCACAGTACTTACACTACGGTGTACATTTCGTTATTGACCTGACTTTATTTAATATATAATATTTTTTACTACGTACTTTTGTTTTAATTTTTATCAAAAATACCTTCTGAACTCGCGGCCCAGTCAGTAAATCTTACTTTTTTATAAGTATTTATGGGAGTGATTATTTTTAAATATCACAACGAAAGATTATGAAAAACTCCCAAGTTAGTATTTATTATGTAATGCTCCAACAATTGTCAGTAAAAATAATATTTATAAGTATGTACTTATATCCTTTCAAAGCAGCCTGGGATAATCGTAGGTGTTCCTTGTAACAGTAAAATTTCAAAGTCGCTAGTTTCCGTAAGAATATGGTATTTAATCCATATAGCCAGCGGTTGCAATTTTTGGGTACCTACGTAATGTACGTAATGACTGATGCACTTCAAAAATACTAAAAACATGAATATACGTAATATATTACAGATAGTACTTAGAAAAGTTACCAAATTCGATTGCAAACTTCCAACTAACTTTACTCAATCATTATCAGTAAAATTAAAAAATAATACCTTCAAGCACCAAGATTTGTTAAGTTACGTATAAAACCGAGCGGACAGCGGTTTCAATGTGTGCGTGCGGGTAATGTCGTTGTGTTGCGATGCAGATACCTAAACTTGAGCGAGTTCAAAATGTAACAGCGTCCTTAAGCAATTTACAAAAAGAAGTGAAATCCCACCAAAAACATTTTCATGTAAAATGTTGCCAAGACAAGACAAAAAGTTATCAGATCTCATGTAGAGCCAAGCTTCTAACTTTACACGGCCTAACTCTACAAGCCTTAACGTCACAAACTCTACACCTTAGGCAAAATATGTGGCTTGGCCAGTCAAAAATCTGTCAAATAAAATGGATGTCATCTTGAGTTTTCAAATATCAACATTGAATGTTATATTCATAACACTTTTAATATTCGTTTTAGAAGTGGTTTTAGTGTTTTTTTCATGTTTTCTATGTCTCAGTTTCTTTTGTGGAATGTGATAAATTACGAAAATATTATTTACGAAAATAAATAATATATCGGCGCAGCAAAAAATTTGAGCGCAGTCCTCTCGTCTCAACAGAGCGACGCCGACTGATTTGTGAAACAAAAATATGCTTAAAGTACCTGCAATGTGCGACGGAAGATGGCTTCTTCCACGAACTAAGAACGTCGTAAGTCCACACAAGTCACAAGCTTGGATTCGTAATAAAACCAAAAATAAAACAAATAAAAAAAAAAGCCTACACATTTTTTTTCGCCTTGTATTAATACAAATAATCATCCAATTTTTATCTTATTAGGCATTAGCATATTAAGTACAAATCGAAAATACGTGAAAATTAGAGGTAACTTCGTGATATTTTTTTATCGAGAAAATTTTAATATTTTTTGTTTCTGTTCCACAAAAAGTTTGTAAATATCATGTAGTTACTCATACTATTATTATTTACCTTTATTTTATACCTAAGTCTATTTTGTACCAATTTAATGAAAAATCTAATTGAAGACAGGCAATTTTGCTTCATACCCGCCCTTAATGCGCACGGGTTGTATATTATGCTTAGCCTCAACGTTGCCGAGTAATAAATAAATTAAGATTTAAAGGTTTACAAATACTCACTGATTTCTTTTCTTAGAAAAGCTGTGATATTGATGTCGGAGCTTCCCTTCAGGAAGTGTGAGTGTATTTCATCGGAAGGAATCTTGAATAACAAGATAATGTTTTATAAAGTTACTAGCTGCGCCCCGCGGTTTCGCACGCATAGGTAAGTCTCGTCCCGTGGGAATATTGGGATAAGAAGTATCCTATATCCCAACCTAGGTCATACCATGTTTTAAATTACATCCAAATTCGTTCAGCCGTTTTAGCGCGAAAGCATAACAAACAAACTTATTTTCGCATTTATAATACTATCTGTTTCCCGCGACTTCATTTGTGATTCAGGATGAAAAAGTAGCCTATGTCCTTCTCCAGGTCAAGGTTTACCCCTGTGCCAAATTTCATCCAAATCTGTTCAGCCGTTTTAGCGTGAAAGCGTAACAAACAAACTTAACTCACTTTCGCATTTATAATATTCGTGAACATTTCAATTATATTCTCACCTGCATCATATCGTATTTAGCATTTTTAAATAAGATGTCAGTGTCTAAATGGCTGAAAACAAAAATTATCATAAACATTTCGACTTCGTTATAGACAGTGCCATCCACGAGGACGCGCCCACACTTACGGCGAAAGTTTCAGGGTAGCCCGCGAATTTTCTTCCGTTTTTTGCAATTTGCAGGTCAGTATCAGGTTGTATATATCATACCTCAGATTTTAGAGAGATTTTATCTCGCTCGCACCATACTATTTGCGGCCTGAGTGATAGCGAGATGGAGTGGGGTGCTGGCGGCTCTCAAGCTTCGAATAGTTTAGGTAATTGCTTTCTACGGTGAAAATAATGGTAATTAAAAATAAATACAAAACATAGCTAAGAACTGCTTTATAGTTAGTTTAATGCAAAGTTTCATGATCTAATATGAAGTATTTTTTTAATACCAGCGGTTTATAGATCGGTTTAGAGGTAACTTTGGTTTATTTTTCTATAGAGAAAATTTTATGTAAGTAATCGTGTTTTCGTCAAACATAGGACCTAGCATTAATCCTCACCTATAACATATATTTCAAAATGAATTCTGCAGTATTTTCGGCATAACGGAGGATCATGCTAAGCAATTTGAGGCAGTGTAGGGCCTTAAAATATGATTCACGTACAGAATTATAAACATTAGAATCAGCAATACAACTCCCTAAGTTCATATAAGTGTATTGAATGACTATTTCATGAAATCATTTCATTTGGAACTTAGGCTCCCATCAGACGGACTGGATCGCAGCAATCGCGCGCAGTCTATTATTCAACTGCATGCAGTTGAATACATCAACTCTATCTTCAACTTTACGCGGTCGGCTACAGTCGTGTGCTAACCGCATACAGTTAGTGTGCAGTTAGTCAAGAAGCATAACTGTATGCGGTTACCGATGGACAGCGTGGGTCGACACTACACGACTGTAGACGACCGCGTAAAGTTGAAGTCACGACTGTATGCAGTTAATATTGACTTCACACGACTGCAGCCAACCACGTGAAGTTGATATCATGACTGAACGAAGTCAAACGTACAACTGCATGCAGTTGAATATATCGACTGCGCGCGGTTGCTGCGATGCAGTCCCTCTGATGGCAGCATTACATGAAATTAAGGAGTTGTATTGCTGATTCTAATGATGATTAAAATGCGGTACAGGTGCGCGTCTGGGCGCGTCATTTCGGAGAGGGACAAGCTCTACAGTAATCGCGTTTAGGAATAAGAGTGGGGCGTCTTCGCGGATGGCACCATCTACACTTTTTTCTTATATCTATGATCTACACCTACATATTTTATTACGTGAAATTAGTACGAAGTCTGGATTTTTGTCCGGTTCGGACCAGAAACCATTGTTGTTAATTAGAAAGTCCTTGACGAATGGCAGTTGGCTCGCCCCCTATTACATGGGACTTAAACTTAACTGCGGCGAAATGTGGGTGTACTTTAGGTACACCTCTGCCTAACCCAATGTGCAATAAATGAGACTTACTCAGGTTGTTGGTGCGATCCATGATTACATTTCCGATAGACACTCGCTCGTTTCGAAATGCAAATCGAGCTTCCTGAAAAACGAACAACTGAACATGGCTATCATAATATGACAACGGATGGGGAAAAAGTAGTAGATTGTTATACAAGGGATGAAATCATGAAAGACCTATGAGTATTTAGGCACGAGATGGTTTAGCGAGCTTATCGCGGGCGCCAATAGCTCGAGTGCCTAAATAGGTCTTTCATCCGAGGTTAACAAGTAAATAAAAATTCTTAGATATTTTTTTTTAAATAATGAGGTATGTATGTTTAACACGTTTTTCAAAAAATATTTGAATCTTTTTTCAGCGCGCCATTTCATAAAAAAACCGGCCAAGTGCGAGTCGGACTCGCGCACGAAGGGTTCCCCGTACCAGTATCTATAAAAACGGCAAAAAAATCACGTTTGTTGTATGGGAGCCCCCTTAAATATTTATTTTATTCTGTTTTTTAGTATTTGTTGTTATAGCAGCAACAGAAATACATCATCTGTGAATCTGTATAAAATTGTTGATAATATTAATTGTTAAGTACCTACCCACCACTTAATTACCTACAATTTTACGATCAGAGTGAACCTAAAAAAAGTTGGGGCATGGCTTGCAAAGTTTTAAAATTCTTTGACAGCATGGAAAATCGTTTCCCGAGACGAAAAGGTCGAAAAGTACTGTTTTGCCCCTCTGATCAGGTACCTAACTTCAAGCGTACTTTCCAAGTATGAGAAATGAAAAAAACATTTACCGTCGAATTGCGTAACACACTATCTTTCCTAATTCATTGCTTCATTTATGTTTGAAAAGATCGCCTGCTGGACTATGTAAATAAGGCAATGTATGTTGTCGAAATCGTGAGAAACAGGCATTTCCTACGTAGAATACAAAAAGAAAACGACCGGACCCCGTATCGCTATTTGTTCGGCTGTGACCTAGGTTTCTAATGTTAATAATTCATGTTTTAAAATATAATGATTTTATCTATTAATGCGAATCTTTAAATTCTCCGCATAAAAAACATCATAAAAATATTAGTTTTTATTTCGATTTCCCATTTTACCCGTAGATGGCATACATAGTTTTTTTTCACGCAAGTAATGTCATATGTCATTGGCATTCAAAGAGTATGTAAGCAATCTAACCTTTTTGATTTATGCAAAACAATAAAAGGACACATCGAATTAATGAAATTATAGTTGAATAATTAGTAACTAATTATGGCTTAAAGTGCTTTCCGAGACACGGAGGGAAGGCTTTTTATTTATTATTTTAGTGTCGTTTGTTTATTTTCTTTCTTATCTATTTACATTTAAAAATATTTTTATAAAAACACTTTAAAATTTAAAAAAGAGGTCCGCCTATGTCGGTCCAAGCTACCGGTTTATTATAATTATTACATTGTAATAACAATCTGTTAGGGTGTTTTTAAAAGCAAAACTTTTGGTTATACGAAAGGCAGAATGTTTTCAAGACCTTTGCTTGTTCTAATCAACATTATAAACTCTTTGAAAACAGAACAAACGCGCGCCATAGGATTATGCGCGCGCATCCCGAGCAGAATATGCGGACGATTGAACGGCGGGCGTTCTCTTTCTAGCATATGTGCACGTCCCATTCGTTTTGTTTTAAGTACAGTCTCGAACGGTATTTATTTTTATTATTTGTTTTAATGGAATGATTTCAATGAATAAATATTCTATTCATCAATAACTATTATATTTTTATAAACAGTTAATGTATTTATTATTTCTTATTTTGTTATTGATCATTCATTATGTGTTGCACCGATTGACGTCATGACGTCAACGCCGGCTGTCACTGAAAACCAGCGTTGGGGCTCTGCCTCGCATAATGCTGCGAGCATTATGCTGAGTGATGGCCGTTTTGCGTGAATGTGACGCATATTTTCCCGCAACTTGTTATTTTCGTATATTTGTCCTTGCTTAGCGTCATGTTTGCCTATATGTTTTGTTTTAATGTATACTTACTACTAGGTCATTATTATTTTGCGATATGGATTTATTTTAATAACATTATGCTTTTATGTTTGTATGTCACATGGATTATTTTTTCAGTGAAGACTGAAATTGGGCCGACATTTACGGCAAATAAAAATGTACCTATTTTCTGATTCACTTTAACTTTTTGGTTGGTTCGATAAATAAGTACCTACCTAATTACTGTAAACCCATCTTCGTTTAAATAACCACTTAAAGAAATAACTATAATAGTTCTGGTTTGGATTAGTACCTATATAATATTAACATAACTGTAAACAAGTACCAATTAAAATCAAATGGGTGCGAGTGAATCCGCGGGCAGAAACCAATATGTGGTAAAACATCCATTTCGTTTTTTACGCGACTGTACCTTCTTGGCGCCAATTCTTGGCGCCAATTTTTGAATTCGTGAGTTGCTACCTACTGTGACTTCTTATATTCTTTCCACAAATTGTTTTATTTTTTGTGATTGTTTTAGTTTTTGAATAATTTCTTTTTCTTGAGCAATAATAACATTTTATGTAATTGCGTCACATTAGTAAGTTGTTCATTATGGACGACTCAGTTCGTCCGTGTATTAATTGTTCGGTTCTACTGCGGTATTTACGTTGGCAGTAGTTGAGAGAAGCTAGTGAAAATACCTACAATACTCTGGTTTCTTGGATTTCAACAACATCGGTATGTCATATTAGAAGTAGTGGAACGGCAATAAAGCGGGTGGCTGCTCCATAATAATTATTATTAACTTCGTATCTATTCTTCCTACTTTAATGACGTCGATATTGACACCGCGTTTGTACGGACGCCACATTTTCTCGCCGTAATATATAAATCGTTTGGAACATGATTGAAAAATAAAAAGTAACAAAATAACGGTCCTGAATTATTCCCCGAAGGCTAAAGCTAGGCAAAAGGTTAGTTAGAGGTGTGTAACCTCTTTTATCTGTTCTGTGTGTAGCAGCACCTACACCCACATTTCGCCAGTTAAGTTTAGTCTCAATGTTCGATGTTCTGCTACATGTGATTTCTCGAGTGTTTACTTACCTACCTCTAAGTCTTTAGATAAACCTATAAAGCTGTCAGAATTGCCGAGCGTTGAAAATGCTTAAACGTCATTTTGATTCATTCGTATTTTGAATTTACCACCATAAATTGTGACAAAAAGTCACTAAGAGATTCGATTCTGAACCAAGATTTTGAGACCAGATTTTTACCGTGTAATGCGGAGAATTTTGATAAAATGGTAAATTACATTTGAAAGCACTAAAATCATGCTTTAATTTAAACCATAAATCTTTTGGTCACTGCATGTTTCATACCGATACGAGGTTCCTTAGTCGCTTGGGCAATGTCCTTTGAAGACATTATGTGGCATCGCATCGACCAGAACGCACTGGGCCCGCGTGATAAATTGGATTACGGCCCACTCCTTCTCACCGAGAGGAGACCGGTGTCCCAGCGGTGGGAACATTATAGACTGATTATGTGTAGGTATGTTATCGAAATATCAAAATGAAAAGCATGTTGGGTTAGTGTGTTAGGCAATTACCCCGGAGGAGTGCGTAAAAGAGGCGTTGGAGAACAGCACCCTAATTGCGTAGGTAACACACGATCAATCACAATCGGTTTCATTTTGACAGTTCAACAACAGTTATTGCGTTATTTATGTTGTTGAGCAGACAAAAGCCAAAAGCTGGTTACCCCATGCTGGCTAAAATTAAATCTTGTAGTCTGTAGCCATTCTTACCGCGACTGAAAGAGCTGTCTCCTCGCATAGCACTCACGCTGCTCATCAACCTTTGCACCAAGCTTGAAGATGGTGACTCCAATGACACCGTGTTGACTTTATTACGAAATCTCTCCAGAGCTTGCTTGCCGTAGAGTTTTTCTGAAACCACATAGAATACTTTTATCAAGTTATGATTACCCAAGTAACACAACTGGGTGGTAAAACAGCTCCATATCATATCTGTTTGTAACCTTGGGTGAAATATATAGGCATGAATAAGTTCTATATAGGTGGCGAGAACCCTTAAGCAAACAATATAGAACCACTTGGAGAAAAATTGCAGCTTAATTTTGGTTCCAAATGAAATCTATAGGAGTTCTCACGATCATCTTAAGTGGCAATTAGAACTATGGGTATAAGTTGTGCGCAGTGAACGGTTGATTGAATGATATGACGTTTCATTCATTCATTGAGTGACAAATGAAACCCAAAGTTCTTTTTAGGGGCGATAAGTTGAGATGTGTTTTTGAATTTGTACTGTGAACAGCCATTTCATTTTGGATTACATCTATTTGGTGAAAACTTCACGTGGACTGATATAATGCAGGCATTGATTTACAGCACAAAATCCTTGCGAATGTTTTGTTACTGTGAAAGTATAGTATGGTTCCTTTGTAAATTTCGAAGCGCCTTCGATTTGATCAAGAACAATTAAATAAAGTGTGCTAAATCAATCATTTCGCCAGAAATAATAGTATAAAAAAGAAAACTGTTAAAAACCTAACGTAATGGTTTTAGACTAAGTATAATGTCAAAGTACTTACATCAGTTACAATTAACAAAACTCAGTGAATATGCGTCAGTGTGATAAAACACTTTCAAAACAAAATATTTTCAAGGACAACCATTTTCTAAACATGGTGATGTTTATGGCATCTCATAGTTTTTATTTTCATTTATTTGTTCTCCCTATTTGGAACTGTAAGGTCTAAAAATCACTTATTCGTATGTTGCTAGTGGCTGACCACTGGATAGCAGTAATAATTTGCTCTATTGTAGATCTCCCAGTGTAGACTTAAAGTACGTACAACCAGCCGATGATAACTACCACATCGCTTAATTTTTTTCTATTTCACGTAATTCATTTTTGATGAAGTAGTTTAAACTATGAACTTTATAACAGCAGAAACAAAAAAAAACTATCAACAGAGTGACGCGCAGGACGATCAGACTTAAGTAATAATAGGTCACAATTATGTATTTTGGGAACTGTTACATCGTTAGTGGTTTTAAATAAGTGGAAATAGCTGCTGTTGGTTTTCAAGAACCCACTATTGAAATGTATCTACGCGTTGGAGTGGCATATTAGAGTACAATAGGCCTGAAAGATGCAATCACGTTAGGTTCCAAAAAGGTTGCAAAATGATCCCTTTAGCCACTACAGGTGATATACTACTCTGTTATACTACTCGTTTGGAAATAGAAGTGCCAAATAAGGGTATGTTACAGCTTAAATGGAACAGTTGATTACAAGTGATTTAAAGGCCTCATATTCCACTGTTGCTTCTAAATTGATAACAAATAAAACCCGTTTTCAACTTTAAGTAACAAAACCGACTCTATGCAACCATAAGAAATAAAGTATAAACAAAATACACTCTTATGCAACTACGAGTGATAGGAGGTACTCATATACAAATATGAGTAGTGTTTAAAGCTATAAGTTTTATCAAATACTGTTATACCACTCATTTACAACTTAAAGCTATAAGTTGCAAAATTCAGTAATGTGCTACTTGGGTAGGCTATTAAGTTTTTTTTTGAATTCATTTTTTTTTTTCTTGCAATTGTTGTCAAGCTCCCGCTGGGCAAAAGCCTCCGCCAAGTCGTTCCCGGTACTCTGTTCCTGTGCCATCTTAAACTAGCTGTAATGGTACGCGTCTAAGGTCATCTCGCCCCTCTCTCTCTCTTTTCTACATTTTGTAATTAAGTAGCATCTTTGTTCATTGATTCAAGCGTAACTTCGGAAATCCATTATAATACAATAGACGTAGATATATTTAGAGTAAGCCATACCGCCCGACACGACGACGATAAATGGGGGTGTTGGGCGGTATGGCTCTCCCTCTGCGTCCGGCGCTCGGCGTGGCAACATGTCGTGTTCGGGTTCGCGATAGGTCAATCGTCATCCTGAGGATGCCTCGTTGAGAAGCGAAACAAGTTTCGATTTCTTACAGGATTTTTTTATGACTCTTGAGGAATAGTTAAGCGTCTATTGTTTATTTTTTTAAGTACCTAGTATCTTTTTGTACTGCATCGTTGTTCCAGCGGTCGCAAGGATTTGATTCCCAGCTCGAGGAAAAGTGTGATTGGGATTTTCCAACAGGGATTTCTCAGTAGCAGTTCGGGGTCTGGATTGTGCCCGGTTAATGGCAATAGGCTCGCCCCATGGGCCTTGAAAATGTGGGTGAAATATAGGTACACCTCTGCCTAAACCTTTGGGGATTACAGGCCTGATGTTATGTTGTTTTCTTTTTCATTTGAAGTAGTATTGTTCCTACATACTTACGTTTAGATAAAGCCACAAATAGTCTGGTCGGCGACTGTTTTTTTGTACATATACATTTTTTGTCAAATTCATTTTCCGGATCTTCGCGCCTTTGGAATGGCAAATTCTTTAGCTGCACCATCTGGAAAGGTGATTTTGAAGGAGATTGGGTTAAGAGCGTTTATACTGAAAAGTGGGCAACGTCGCAAATAGATGTCAAATATTTCGCAGTTTTGATTAATTTGGCAATATGTTTTTAAGTTCATAATCAATATTTTAGACAGTTGTCTAGCCATATGTCATATTTCCGTATATTATATAATATTTGCCAAATTAATCAAAACAGGTAAATATTTAAACGCTCTTAAATGTACTTTACAATGATTATTATTATTTTTCAACCTTTTAGTTTAGGTACTTAACCTTTTAGTGCGTTTTTAACAACGATTAAAATGACGATTGTGATGATTTTAATCGTTGTTAAAAATTTCTTAGACGGAAAAAAACCGGCCAAGTGCATGTGGAACCACACACGATGAAGGTTTCCGTATTTAGGATGAATTTTATCCTTGAAAAACTTGTTCTGTTTGTGTCTAAGTTTTTCAACAAGTTTCTCAACTTTTTAACAATAACCCCTTGAGCATGGGCATCCCCCATGAATTCAATTTGACCCTGTACACAGTGTACACGTAGTTTATATTAAGCAGTTAGTTATTCTGTGGTTATTAAGTAAGAACAACGAGTATGAGGCCACAAAGATGTTTCAATGGATACCTAATCTGAAAAAAGGCCGTAACTGACAATTTTGACAAAAATGAGTTATTAATATATTCGGAATCAGCAAAGAAAATGCTATCTTATGGTCTTAGTTACAAAGCTCTAACTCGTATTAGATTAGAGATATCATAAGGATTTTAGGTATAAATTCAGTAAATCCTGGGCCATCATTTTAGATAAAACTTCAATTATCTCGGAATCAATGTTGACGTAGTTACGGCCTTCTTTCTTATTTAGTACAGTAAGCAGTACTGTGTGTGATGGTGTATGCGTGCGTGTGTGTGATACTGTATGTGTGTGTATGATGTATCCGCAGAGTCTACTGTATTTAGCCATGATTTACTTACACCTACAATTTTATTACCGTCAGGCGCCCTGTTTGTTGGCAATAACGTATCGCTTCCTTCGTCAATGTCTTTTTCTTTTTTATAGTCTCTTTTAGTCCATTCCAGTTCAGCTAAGAACGCAGATATCCTAAGGTTTCTCGTTTGCTTATTATCTTTCTTAGCAAAACATTCTTCAATTTCGGTTTCATTCAAATCAACTCCAGTTTTTCGTTTTTTCCGACGTTTATGGTTCCTTTTCTCTTTAGGAATTGGAATATCCGGTCTGTTTTGTGCATTGCCAGGCATTATACTGCATTTGAAATTATTCCAGTGGTTCGAGAAGAATTGATGAAATTTAGCAATTCTGTGCCGAAAAATATTTGTTTTAACCTTATTGACATCCTTCTGTTTCCTAGGTTTCTTTGGTTTATTGCCTTTTGTACATTTCTTCTTATTTTTCTCTTCTCCGAAGTTAGTTTTATTTGGAGGTTTAGTAATTTTCTTACTATTCTCAATAGGATAATTATTTGGTGCATTGTCGTGATTTTGAATTGACAAATTTTTGATTTCATTACTTTTGACGAAATGCCTGATTGCTTTCACAATACCTTTGAGTTCTTCATATCCTTTCCTTTTATCTTTCGTTCTACTGACTACATTATTACTTCTTATAACGTTCTTCAAATTCCTTTGACGTATTTTCAAATAGTTTGCGTGAAAAGTTTTCGTTGAGAACAATGATTTTCTGCTACTTTCTACGCTAATGTGTTCTTTCTTGCGGCGCATTGTTAGTTTTTTATATTGTTTCAGCTCTGGCTTGGCTTTCTTTTGTTTGGTACGTGATTGTTTGAATCTTCGCCTAGAGAAACTGTTCACCAGCATATTTAATAAATTACAACGATTTCTCTCAGTATTAACTCCGATAGACTTTCTTCTATTGGTAATTTCGTCGAATTCTCCATATTCTTCAATGTCATGGCAATTTGAATAATAGTTATGATTTTCTTCTTTAGAAAAATCTTTAAACATATTTTCACGAGTAAGTTTTGCGACCCAGTCTACGGTATGTTTCTTAACCCGGCAACGTTTTTTCATATTCCTTTTCATGTTTCGACAACGTTTTTGAAAGAAAGTTGTGAAAAACGTTCGTTTGTTTATAGTACCGGTATGAAGCAAAGCTATTGTATCGAGTGCTCCTCTGGGACCGGTGGTTTTAGTAAAAAAACTCAATCTTCGATTTTCATATTTACTCTCTGTTGATTTAATTGTACGACTGCTATCAGTAGTTGAATGTAATGCTATCTGTAAATTTTATAAAAATTTGTAACATTCCTTTTTTTTTATAAAATTTAATATTTTAATAAAATAAAATTTAATTCCCTTACGTTTTCATTCATTCTTCCTTCACTTAATCCGGCATCACTGTCGCTATCATCAGAAGAACCTCTAACAATAAATAATTTCATATCAAACACTAGATTCACAAGAGTTTCTTTGCATTTTGTTTTTCCTAATTATATTCTATACAGGGTGTAAGGGAAGGGACATCGAACGCGCAAACTCAATTCCATTATGAATTCGGTACATGATTCTAGACCAACCAGAGTTCTGCCGGGATCTGCGGGAAACTCCGAAAAGGATACCGTGGCCTCTGGCAACTTACAGGGTTTTAGTCAGTAAAAGTCTGTCACGCCCTCCCGGCTCCGCCCAGAACGGGAGAAGTTATTTGATAATTTCCCACCCAAAAAAAAAAAGATCAACCAGAGTTGAAAGAAGAACGGGCGTTCTAGCCTAAGAACCAATAACAACATGCGATATATCATTGGAAAGTTTTTTTTATGTACTTCAACTATTGTTACGGCGGGTAGTCCTAAATCGCTGTGTGGATGAAGATATGGTGCAATAAAGCTAGCTAATTGTGGACCAGGTGTTTTATGGTACCTCAAAATACCTTATCTATTGTTTAATTAAGGTTTGAATACACCACGTTGAGTATCGTTAACAGAATGCTCAGTTTTTGTTATACTCTATTAGTTGCACGTGTTTTAAAGGAGTGCCTAATGCTTTTGGCCCAGGCTGTATCTCATTCTCACTCATCTACAGGCGCCGCTATGCTTAAACTCGAAGTACCTACATACTAACATTATACTACACATTAGACATGTTGACGAGTTCACACGATAACACCAAAGTCACATAGGTAATGTGAATTCAAAGTCTGGAATTAGCAAGCCGAGGTATACGAATATAACACAAACAGTCTGAAAGTAATAGACGAGTCAGAAAATATAACAATTATCTTTAACCATTTCCTTTACATCTTTAACTATTTCCTTTAATGACATATTAAATATCTAACTGGTTGCTAATCTAGTTGTATAATTTACTTTATTTGTATATCATAGATTTTTACACATTTTGTGATTACTTAAACTCACACACTGTCTTATTAGTATTATTTGTAATGTAAAAATGTTAGGAATATTGTGATATTGTATAGGTACCTACTTTTACAATGTTTGTAAATGTGTGAGCACCATGTATCTATCACATAATTTTATTAATCAATTTATTTGTGATTGCTCCATTTTTAATTCTTTTTACAATTTGTGGTAAAGTAATCGTATTCTAGGTGCATCGTATTCACATGTAATTATAATTGATGTATACAAAATATTGTAAACCATTTTTTTTAAAGAGTAACGGTGGAGTTTCTTGCCCATTCTTCTCCATACGATAACTACCTTTTGGAAGGGGCAACTAGAATCAGTTCTATTTCTTAGTTTTTTTGATGTTCAAAAGTGCCTTTAAAGTGCCTATTTGAAATAAATGATTTGACTTTGATAAAAGAAAGCTAAAAATATATTATGTGATCAGATTTTATTTTTATTTTACATTTAATAATACTGTTATTATATGTTACTTTCTTTTCTAATGTCTGTAAAAGTATCGATTTTTCAAAACATCGATTTTGTCTGGTAAAAAAAAAAATCTGCTTTTCCATACATTTTGTCGATTACAGTGAACACAAATGTATGGAACAGCTGATTTTTTTTTCGCGATTTCACGGTTGGTCCCATAGAAAAAGTATATTATAGATGACACCAAACCACTAGTTTCAAGGATAATGGTGTCTACCCTAACACCCAGTATACACTCATATAAATAATGCTGAAAAAAAAAGGACTTGCTTATTAAGTCTGGCTTTATTATGCAATAACTTTTACCACACAGCGATTTGGAACTTCCCGCCATAACAATAGTTGAATTACATAAAAAAACCTTTCCAATGACGTATCGCATGTTGTCATTGGCATAACGGACGCGATAAGTAAAAACACAAGAAACCAGTGGTACAGTCAAGTAAGGCGTCGCTCTAATATAAAACGATCGTTGCGCATACGCGATTGTCGCATTCATATGTCATTTTTTGATCGGTAAACTGAAAGGCACCCTCTGTCGGCAAGACCACGCGTTCTCTTCATCGAACAAGAGGACGACGCCTTACGGTTATTTTAAACATGTAAAAAATGCTGAAAAAAAATAGATTTGCTTAAGTCTGGTTTTATTATGCAATAACTTTTTCCACACAGCGATTTGGAACTTCCCGCCACAACAATAGTTGAAGTACATAAAAAAACCTTTCCAATGACATATCGCATGTTGTTATTGGTTCCTAGGCTGGCTTCCATACATTCTTGCCCGTCCTTCTTTTTCGTTCGTTATAATAAAAAGTCCGCAGTTTCATACATTTGACTACTGTGTAAGTATTGCTCCTTTGAATGAAACAAAAGTTTTTGTACCGATTCATATTTTTTCCCTAAGTATTTATGAACTTACTTTTCCAAGCTGACATCACTTAGGTCACCATAGTCGGCTGGTGACAAGCATATGGTGCACAGCTCACCAATGTCTGTGAAACAGCTCATGCAGAAGACACCTGGACAGTCAGGGGTTTGACACCTATAAAGAAGATTTTTTGATAACTTAGTTGGTTGTGCGGCAAGACGAGGGGGGGGGGCAGTGCACGCCGTTAATTTAACAAAACTCATGCGCAGCGTTCCAACCGCCACTCATTGGTCAACACTGCCTCCCGCCTCGCCTCGCATTCCTTAGGCGCGAAACAGCGGTCCCGGTCATACTATAACAACAAGGGTCACGAAAATCAGATAAAACAAAAAAGATCTACGAAGGTTAATGATAAAATCTAGGCTAACTTCGTCAGTCGAGAGTCAGGATCACTTGAAGAATTAATTCCACACAGTAAGCAATGTTGTTGCGATGGACCCAATCCAATCAAAGACCTGAGACACTGAAAACTAAAACATATTTTTTAATTTAAAAAAACTAGCTACCCTTTCTGTAGTTGCATGAGTAATATCTGATTGGCTGATAGTACCAACTTCTCGGAAAATCGGTTGCTACCATCTGACTGTTACACACTTCCGTCCCATTTCACGAAATCACTCCCACAAATCGCAGGAAAGCGAGAGGAAAGAACATCAATAAAATAACCCTTCAATATTATTACCTAATGAAATTGAATTTCTTTAAGTATCGGCGTTCGGTACACTCTTTTATAAACAGCTTGTCCTACAAAAGCTCCCTGTCTTTCACCCTCTAAGTCCACTCTGGAACAGATACTCTTTTGACGTCGACTATCTAACGTATCTCTTTTCACCCTTTACTCCTTTTTCCATACCTTGGGTACCACTCTGTTATTCTTTTGGTTCATTTCTCTTTTTCCTCTCTTAACATACATTAAATTATTGTAACAATTGCAAAGTTTGAAGAAGAATTACAACATATTTGAAGAACTGCTAAGAATATAAAAGCACACATACACACACACACACACTTTATACTACATATACTTACGGCACATGATCAGTGATCCATTGACGAAGTGTAAGCGAAGCTTCTGATGAATATTTGTACTCTCGATGTAGTTTTCGTCTAGCGAATTTCATAAAACTACCTGAAAATTAGTCAAGTGTTTTAGTTTGTAATTGGAAAAATAATGGTTACTTGGACGTTGACAAAAGACGATTGAAGATTATGAATCAACAAAAGCTAAGCTAAAATAAACTACTCAATAATCAATAAACACTCCACCGTGCATTTTTATCTTTATAGGCCTCAAAATAATGGTCAGAAAATAAGTTTTTATGCAGTTTTCTGCATAAAAACTTCTTTTCATATTTTTTGACCTATCATTATTTTGAGCGCTTCAAAAGAAGCGCCACTGGCCATCATTTCGGTATCAACATTATTCCAAATTCACGAATTTGAAGAAGAGAAGAAAATCAGAGTTTGGTCGCTCTTAAAAGACCAGTACACGTTGGGCGAGCCTGTTGGCCGAGCGTGCTCAGTCGGGGTCGCCTTGCATTAATTATCATACTGTATTTATTAAGTAATTATTTTTACAAAATACTTATCAACGGTGCAAAGCCAGTTAAACCTACCTCTTGTCCTCAATATATGGTTAAACAACCATGTTGCTCTTGCTTTAGCTCGTTCTGGTCTGTAGTGTCCCATGATCAGATGACGTAGACGAAGACCGTAAGGTTCGAAGAGAGCGAAAAACCAGAGAAGGAATATGAGGACACCTATCTGGGTATAACGTCTCAAATCAGGTGGATAAGGATCTGGTAAGCAGGATATGGGCGAAGGTGCTGGAAAGGACAGCGGTATGTCCAAGATCCCAACGATAGCCCTGAAAAGTCTTGCCACGAAACCACTGCCAGATACATGGGCTCCTGAGTGAGGCATTCCCGCTGAAAATGGTAATTTTTATTCTAGCATGGTCCGTAACCTCATCTAAGAATTATGTTAATCCTAGTAAATACAAAATTTAAGACTCACGCATCAAATCCGATTGAAATCGCCCATGGTACCGTATGGTCATTAAAACCCAATACAAACTATAGTCAGCTATCATATGTATAAGTAGTTTGAAGGTAGTTATAGCCATGAACACTGCTGATCGATTCAGATAAACCTTCTCGGAAGCCACGAGACGAAAGGATGATGTCTGTCAAACATACAAAACAACAGTAAAGACATCATCTATGTAAACTATTGGCGTATGGAATTTATGCAATAAACTAAAATAATTTTCACTTTCTCCTTTTTATGTATCGTTTAAAAAACATTTAGAATTAATTCAAATAGTGCGTTGGTAATTATCAATATGTTATTACAGTGGATCTAAAACTGCCAATACGTTCGACGCTTGTCTAAATAAAGTAATAGGATTATTTCAGTTTTCTGTTACATTCTTCTGTTTTAAGCATTGATTTAAATTTAATGAATGTAAATTTAATTAATGCAAACAAATAATCTTACTGTGATATATTTAGCACGCTCTCTCCTGTTCAAAGGCAGAACCGTCACTTGACCTTGCTGTTTTCTCTTTAGATCTAACTCCTGTAGTTCTTTGGTTACGTAACGATTGTCAAACCGGGAGCGAGTTTCATACATGTGTTGATAGTATTTTGCCCTGCAATAAGTAGGCGGGATTGGTAAAGTAACGACGTTTCGTAAGCTTTAATAATGTATTTTGTAAATATGATACACGCTTGGAAGTTTTGCATGAAGTCCATCTTAGGTATCATTGTCATATTAGGCGAAAGACGTCGACTTTTGGGCATAGGCCTTCCCAAAAGCATCGCCACAACAACGCCTGGACTTGCTTTGCCCATATCCATCGAAAGAAAGGTAAAGCTTGGTCGAACTTGGTCAGTAATAATGCCGGCGGCGCCGACTAGACTCCGGATCAATTACGCCTACTACTAAAGATGAAATTAAAAAATACGGTCAATTACGTCGAACCATGCACAATGAAGGATTCCGTAGTTGGGATGAATTTATCCCAAAAACTTAACATTGTAGCTGTTGATAACCATGTTCTCGCTCTAGGCCGGTTTTTTTATTACGTTTACTTAGAAGCTTAATTTTAAATCTCCAAGGGACAATAGACCTACGAATTTGATATTAATTTCAACTTGATACCTCTACGCGTTCCTGAGAAAAAGGGTCTTGACAAACTGATAACGAAGTGATCTTAGAAATTTTCCCGAACGACGTTTTCCTTTTGAGGTACGGAACAATTCAACTCAAGTTGCTACTAAGCAGTGTACAGTACATGTTTAGTTCGTTATGTATCGGTACATATTATGGTTGTTAGTACGGAACTGATTCTCCCTATTCCGCGTGAAAGTATCAACTGAATTACGGTGGAACGGTTTTCCTCGTACTCTGCAAAGTTATAGTAGTAGACTTGTGACAGATTATTAATTAATTTACCTGAATATAATGAGCAGTAAGAACAAGCTAGTGACACAGGAGCTCCAAGAAAGCCAGGTTAGCAACGGATCAGCTCTGTTCCTGATCTCAGTGACAATGCCTGCAGCGACCTGACTGGCAGAGCGACTGGTGTTGCTACTGTAGGAATACGAGTGGTGGATGTGGACTTCTACGTGGAACATCGCTCTAATATGCTCGGTGAAGTTTCTTAGTTCTGAAAGTGAATAAGATATTCCAAGATCCCAGATACAGTTAAGGCGTATTATAGATAGATGGAAAATTCTAAACGTGCGGTAGGATTGTGTTCCTTCATAATTATGGTGTATAGATCAGTAAAATACAAACGACAAACATTTCATTTATGTTCGTAATTTTTTTTTACGTTTTTGTCTTATCTAAGTGATTGAGAGTGAGACTGACTTGAAGATCTCATTGCTATTCTGTAATGTTCTCATTGTGAAAACTTAGGTGAAGTGAGGGTGGAGTGAGCTGTCATTATCATCGATACTAATGCTAGGGCAGTGACAGTTTCCCTGCCAGGGTTGCGGGAAAGTCCGAAAAGGATACCGGGACCTTGGCAATAGTCAACTGAAGGAACACCGGTGGGTTTTAGTCAGTAAAAGTCTGACACGCCCTCTGGCTCCGCCCAGAGCGGGAGAAGTCATTTGATGATTTCACAACCTCAAAAAAAAAAAGGCGGTGACAGTTCACTTCAAGCTCACTTCACCTAAGTTTTAACGGAGAGTTTTGAACAAAATAACACAACTGTATATAAACTAATGTGAACTCTAAATTGTTCAAGTTTGTATCATTGAATCGTCAGACACTACCTATATTGTATTGTACATACTTTCGTACATATTCACGGCTGAATTTAACCCTGTACATTTCTGATTGTGGTTAACTGGAAATTCCAAACAGAATTACGACTAGAACTGCCGGAATGCGATGAATTTGAGACGAGTCACGAGTAGATAATGTGCTAGCTAGATACAGCTTTCAACGGACTGTACCTTTGAAAGCTACATTACATAACAACCGTTCTTATTATGAATGAACCATCATCCGTAGATTACTGAATAGTAAGATTAGGGCTATTTGAGTTCCTGCCGTGTGCCAGGGTTGCGGGAATGTCCGAAAGGGATACCGGGACCCTTGGCAACAGGTAACTGAAGGAACACGGGTGGGTTTTAGTCAGTAAAAGTCTGAGTAAAAAAAAAAAAAAAGTTTTGAATGTGTATGAAATATATAACCTCTATAACATAGGTACTGTTAGTGGAAAAATAAAATATAATTGAAAACTACGAGCCTATTCTGTAATCTCACCGTGAAAACTTTGGTGAAGTGACCTGCCATTCCGCTTGATGGGATTGACACTATTGACAGTTCACTTCAAGCTCACTTCACTTATGTTTTCACGATGATATTTTTTCCAGAATAGATTGGCTGTTTTATGTACTTAATCCAATCTTTGCCTTTTAGTTCTCGTTCTTCAAATAACGACAGGGTACCTATTAAACATAATATTGTGGGAGATTTCTTCTCAGGGGTGTGTATGTTGGGTCTTAAATGAGTTTTAACGCACGTTTACAGTGAAAATAGATATAATCAAGTCCAGGAACACGGCACAAACAGGTAAAACAATGGTTTACTTAAAACTATTACGAGCGTTTCGCGAGCGTGGCGTACGCTCTCGCGTTCATTCGTCCACTGTCGGTTGGCGGGGGTGCGAGGGCGCGGGCGCGGGCGCGAGCAGGAGTATCGTCTCCCGTTGCTGCGCTTAAGGGCTAGTCCACACACAAACGTTAAGGCTCGGCTACATCCTACCCCTCTGACCCAGACATGCGCCCACGCGTCTGAGTCAGACAAGATAACGCTTAGGTCTACCGCGCCTACGCTTTTCGTTGACCGGGGCTGGCGGTACGTCACCTACGAATGGGGTCAACTGGGAAACATGGTACCTCCCTAACGTTTCACCGCTACTTACCTTCTCCAACACATGAGTAGTGGAGCTCGCGGGTTCCTTAATACGGTAAGGTCCGTGCTGTCGCGGTATGAACTTCGGCGTTTGTCCGCGGGTCGTGTCGTTACTCCCTTGGGTCTTCAAAAGGACCAGATCACCGATTGAGTAATCAGGTGCAGGGCTACGACCCTCGTCGGCACAACGTTTCTGGCTCGCTTGAACCTTTTCATGCACTTCCCTAGGTTCAAATAGCATGGTCGACATTCTCTTAAGGTAAGGTCCAAACGTCAGGTGAGTCGGTGAAAATCCGGTACTGCTCGTCACTGCAGAGTTCATCGCGAAACGTATCGCGGGTAAGTGAGCGTCCCAGGTGTTTTGATCCCTCCCTAGGAGAATAGCAAGTTGAGGCTTTAGATCTCGGTTCTTCCTCTCCACCCAGTTCACTTGTGGATGGTATACGGGCGTCAGCGACTGAGTAATGCCAAACTTGCTGCATTATTTCGCTTATGAACTGTACGCCATTATCACTCAAGATCCGTCTAGGTACTCCATATAATATATCAGGAAAATCTCCGTGATCAAGATCTTGGAACAGTTTAAGCTAGTAGCATCTTGTAGAGCAAATAACTCTACCCATCGAGAGCAAGTGTCCTCTATGGTAAGGATCCACTTGTTCTTATCGGCAAAATGTCCACGGCGAAGTCTTCAAAGCGGCGAATAGTTGCGGGAGTCTGCAGTAGTCCGGCCGGTTTCCTATTATCGGCTTTGTACCGCTGGCATTCTACACATTTCTTCAGGTATCCAACGATGTATTGCCGCATACCAGGCCAGTAATACTTCGACTTCACTCGATCTAGAGTGCGCTCTACTCCGCAATGTCCAGCCGTCAGTGCGTCGTGATATTCTGCCATGACTTTATCTCGCTCGTGCTCTGGTACAACGAGACATCCTGTCTCTTCCTCACCATCGTCAGGTCTATACCTGTACAAAATACCGTCCGACATAACAAAGCCACGGTCGGACCAACTCCTCCCCCTAAACGGATCGTCGGTTGACTCGAGGTCCTCGACGATCTGTCGCACGTCAGGGTTTTTGAGTTGATTCTCACGAACATCCTTAGGGCTTCTTGAAGGGAAATCAAACGTCGGCGTAGCGGATATCACAATCCGTTTCTTCTGCGCATGGTGGTCGTGAAAGAGTATCAGCGATGACGTTCGACTTGCCAGGTGTATATTCTATACGGAGATTGTACTCCTGGAGAGTGAGGGCCCACCTCGCTAAGCGACCACTTGGTGACTTCACAGTCATCAGCCATCGCAGAGGTTGGTGGTCGCTCTTTATCACAACCTCTGATCCTTCGATGTATGCGCGGAACTTAGTAACAGCCCACACGACTGCTACCGCTTCTCTTTATGTTGTGTTATAATTTCTCTCCGCACTATTCAACAAACGGCTGGCGTATTCTACTGGTATTTCCTCGGGGCCTTCTTCCTGCATCAGTACTGCGCCCATACAATAACCGCTGCTGTCAGTCCTCAATGTAAACGGCATCGATTCGTCAGCTTGGCGCAGTATCGGAGCGGTGATCAACTTTTCCTTAATGCAGTCAAAGGAGTCTTGCTGCTTCGAGGTCCAGGTCCATTTGCTGTCCCTTTTGAGAAGGTCCGTCTAGAGGTTTAGCAACGTCGGCGTAATTGGGAATGAAGCGCCGGAACCAACTTGACGTTTGCAAAAAGGTCTTCATGTGCATGAACATATTTGCGATAGCTGCTGTCTTATGGGGGTCTGTCTTCACCCCACCTGGTACGATCACGTGGCCCAGAAACTTGACTGACTCGCGAGCAAAGTAACTCTTTTCGCGGTTCACTCGCAGGTTGTACATCTTAAGCCGGTCGAAAACAGCGCTCAAGTCTTCCAGGTGCTTGGGGAACGACTCCAACAGGATTATGACGACATCTAAATAAGTCAGCATGCAAACGTCGGCCAGTTCCTTGCCGGACCTGAATCGATCCATAAGCCGTTGGAAAGTCGCTCCTGAATTCCTCAAACTCATTGGCATCCTTTTAAATCTAAAACAGCCGTGCGGGCTCACAAACGCGGTCTTGTCACGGTCAGCCGTTTCTACTGCAATTTGAAAGTACCCTGATCGGAGGTCACAGGTTGTCATAAAACTGGTGTTCTTAGCTGCGTGGAGAACGTCTTCGATGCGTGGAAGTGGGTAGCGATCAGGCTCAGTTACAGCGTTCAGCTTCCTGTAGTCTACACATAGCCGAACCCCTCCGTCCTTCTTCGTCACGAGGACCACGTTGGCGGCCCAAGGAGATTCGCATTCTTCGATCACGTCAGTGTCCAGTAACTTCTGCAACTCTTGTTCCAGCATCGCTCTCTTACCTGGAGACATCCGGTAAGGCGGTGAGGCGATGGGTTCCTGATGAGGTTCGATTCCGATGCGTGGCGTATTCCGTTGGTGGCCCACCCTTTGCGAAGCGGTCGGACCTCTTCAACAGAAACGCGTTCAGTTGGCCCCTCTGATCTGCTGTTAACTTGGTGCCTTCATCATCCCTCAACACAAGGTTTGATGCTTCTACCTTCATCAGCTCCATCTGGACGCCGCCGGTAGGTAAATCAAAGCTGGTGATAAACGGATGCCAGTTTTCCGGTTCGTCATTAAAACACCAGCTTCTCTGCGGTAAGTCCAACAGAATACTTGCTTTCATAATAAAATCTCTACCTAGCAATGTCCGAGTTTGCGCGTCTGGTAAAACTATAAACGTGGTAGGTATAACATGGTTTTCCAATTACGTCGGTATCACACTCAAGTATAGTACCTTCTTGTTGTGATCCGTCGGCAAGCCCTATAGTACGTAACGTTTTCCTAAAAACAACGCCAGCTCTAAGAAGTAAGTCGTATAGCATGGGGCCCGCGATAGAATGTGTGGCCCCCGTATCTAAGATAGCTACCCCTTTGCGTTTCACGACCTGAATTTCCACCAGCGGTCGCGGATCATCACTATTGGCTACTTGAACCCTACAAAAATCCGACTTACTTGAAGTCGGAGCGCTTTTGCAGTTACTACATTTTGAACGCACCACGCCCAGCTGGTAACTGGTAACTCGGTACTTTTGCTCGACTTAGAATTAGAAGGATCAATGACCTTTCCGTCCTTCTTGTCCTTATTACGGCACTCGTCTACCGTATGGCCGAAAAACTTGCAATAAGTACACTTCGGTGTGAGTCAGGCGACCTAGCAACATTTTGATTGTTACTCGACTTACGCAAGTCACCTACGGCATTCGAAGGGTTAACGTTTGTGCTCGGACTTTCCTGCGCGGCGACGGAAGGGTTATTGTTATATTGTCTTTGTCGCTATTATTATTAGACGACCCCCTGACATTAAAATGAGTAGAAGCACTTACCTCCGCCAACGACTCTTCGACTAACCTGGCCTTCGCTATCAGCTGTTCCAGCTCATTCACCGCGTCTCGAGACACTCGTTTTCTAATCCGATCTAACAATCCATAAACCATATCAAGCATCATCTCTTCCGGCACATCATACGGTAACTTCGATATTAAAGCGCGCACTTTGCTTATAAACACGTCGGCCCGTTCACTATTTTGTTCGGTACCGAAAATGTCACGAAATATTTTATAACCGGGTCGCGGCACTCCGTACATCCCTCTAAGACGTTGCAGCGCGTCGGACCATGACGTTATCGACGACTTCACGCCCTGCCACCAGACGGCGGCCTCGCCGACTAGCAGCATAGGCAGCCCCCGCAGCGCGTGCTCGTAGCTCATGTTGGTGCAGTCGCGGTATACTTCGATAGAGTCGATAAATGCCTCGAGCTCTTCTGCGTTCTTCGACGACACGTCATAACGCGCCGTACACTTCGCGAAGTTGCCCGACTACCGCGCGGCATCACGCGTGTCGGTTACCCGTGGTGACGATGTGCACGGTTCATCCTTGCTCGCCAGTATGCTTTCAATGAGAATACGATTTGTTTCCGCTTGGTTCCTTGTAATGCTGCACACAAGGGCCTGAAGCATCTCCACCGCGCGACCACCGTCCTATTCTGCTCGACGTCCGTGTCGGATTCCGACACGGACGTCGAGCAGAATAGTACGGTATATATAATACGATCTCTTCCGATACGTTTTTTTATTTGCTTCGGCGGCATGGTAACAGGGCACTAACTCTGCTGTTACTCGCTCGAACAACACGGGTGATGGTTATAAGGGTGGTTCGCTGCACGACACGATACGTTATTCTTATTCTCGAAAACCCCGCGCGGTAGACTCGTCCGCGTGCGAGTCGCGTTATGAACTCGGACCAAATAAAAAAACCTTTTTCATTTGGTCTGAGAGGTACGTAAGACTACAATTTAAAAACAAATATCGAAAGTTAATCTTACTTTTCTTGATGCTAGCCAAAACGGCTTCATCTATAAAATCGGTGGTATAACAGAACGCTTTGAAAGGCTTCACTGAATAGCAAGCAGCTTGGGCCACAAATGCCCCGTTGCAGAGCATTGAGCCTTTAGGACCCAAGGTCTTCTGACAATGGGAGAACCAGTCTTGTATTGCATTACAGCAGCGGTCGTAGGGAGTTCCAAGTTTGGCGTTGCATATATCTGCTACGGATTGAAGCCAGGACAAGCAGGATTGGATCGTGGTGACTGGAAAGTGGGAGGGATTATAATATCATTCAATATGACTTTGTAAAATACTCAAACAATAAAATTAAATTGGTGAGCATTTTAAAGACGTTACTTTAAACTGAACAGCACTCAAATAAAATACCAATGGAAAAGAAAGAAAATATTATGACTATTTGGTCAATTTACCTATTTGTTGTGAATGGAAGGATCACGTAATTCCCTTTGCCATAATTCTACCTTTTATCACATAAACATAAATTATGATTGTAGGTACTTATAGTTACTGGAAATCCTCTGAATAATATATTCACGCAAAATGATTGCCGCCTATCAAAGCATGAGAATGTACACATGACACACATTCGATCGTATAATTCTTTACTGAGAATTGTGGAAAACCGTGTACTGACGAGGCAACAATATTGTTGCGAAACAAACAGTGTTGTTTAGAAAGGGAAGCAGCACTGTTTGAAAAGGGAAGCATCACATGAAAAGAGATCTGTGTGGTGCCTAAAGGTACAATTCCGAAGCCGACTGCAGGCCGCAACAGCAGGTGACGTAACGCCGCGACACTACTGGTTTCTATATAGGTACACTTCTGGTTTCGCAGCTTTTCCCGCGAGGTACCTATGTCGTAGTGTTGAGTAACTCAGCACACGACCGTGCTAGCACAGTTGTAGCGATTCACTTGGATGAAAAGAGTCACTCACTCATTTTATTTTGATGTCCTAGCACACACCACATTTGCACAGATTAGCTACCAGAACATTTTGTACTTGTGAGTTTTGAACGAAATGAGTCAGTCGATCGAGTCACTCACTCTTTTTGCTGGCACAAATATGCATCACAGAACTCACCGCGCATCTGCCTACTCAACTGCGTATGTGTGCCGTGTCATGTCGCGTTGTCTTCACTAGCGCTACTCACTACACACCACACAGCACACACGCGACTCGCGTGGCGACTCGGCGAGTTGGCGAGCACGTGACTCACTGACACACTCACAGCACGTTCGTGGTCACAAGCCACCGCAGCCGGTAGCACAGTGTGCTAGCACACTTTGTAGAAAGAGTGCCTCGCATGATCCTCATTTTAAAGAGGTGTGCTACCCATCTCCATACATCAAAAGTAGCCTACGTCCTAGTAAGCCTATGTCCCGGGATGCTATCTATTTCCTTGCCAAATTTTATCCAAATCCGTTCAGTGGTTTAGGCGTGAAAAGATAACATACAGACAGAAAGACAGAGTTACTTTCGAATTTATAATATTAGTATGGATTAAATCGACGTGTCTAGCTATGGAAAGTATTTCATATAAATGCATAGAAATCAGTATTGTCGCAGCGACATATTGTCTGCAGTCGACTACGGACTTGTACCCTATAAGAGATATCATTTTGACGCACGAACAATTTGGTCGCACGATCGAACGTTTTCACAATTTCTAAATAGGACGCACAACAATGATCAATCGTTTGATAGCGTCAAAAATATATCTAGCAACAAAACCCATCGGTTTCAACATCATCTAGCAACGCTCCACTGATGGTTTTACGACCTTGCAAAATATTTTGACAGTCGCATGATAAATGATAAGCTAGGCAATTGTTGTCACACAATGCTTTTCAATAAAATTCTTTCTTAGCAACTATACGGCTTAAGGCATCTTTTACTACGTTGCAAAACATATTCTGCATCACAATAATATTGATTTTCAATTGTTTGCTACTCAAAACCCGCTTTATAAACTCACCGATACTCAGTACCAATCGATCGAGCCTTATCACAGTCTCCTTCACCTTTGCAGTGATAATCTTCAGCTGGTCTACCATCAGTTTTAGAGAGTCCTTCATTGCGTTGATCGGTTTCTTCATCAAGTCATTCAGCTGGTGTACGCTCGTCTTTATTTGTTCCTGAAGATAGAAGAGCGGTCAGGCAAACAGTGGTAAGTTTTTTTTTTGTAAAAACTTTCTTTATTTTGTTAGTAACATACTGTTTCTGTAATCTTTATTTATATAATTGTTATGTACGTTTATACGTCACTGAACTCCTCTTAAACAGTCGAATTGCTTTTGATTTAAAAAAATATGCGTGTTTGAAGGATCTTGCTGCCCATTCCAAAGTGTCGGAATCCTATGGAGAAGAACGGGCAAGAAAGTCCACGGACACTCTTTTAAATCAAAATAGGTAGGTACTGGTTATAATAATATCATTAATGTTGAAATTATACACGTGAGAACAATGTAGAAAGACGTGCACGTTAAAAGCGCCCGTAAGTAATAAAAAACAAAGTAAATTTAAATAAGCCGTGGCAGCTAAGAGATGACCGCAGTCCCTACTGACAGCGCCCACGGATCAGCACTATTCACACCATTTTGAAGGCAACCAATACATCATGTACCAACACTTAAAATTAGCCGATTCCCTTTTTACTGACCGACAGTTTTCAGTTTGAAAATATTTTTGCAGACAGTTGTAAATCTCAATAATGCTAAACCTTTTTCATTCTATTTCATAGCAGACTAGACATGAGTTATGAGGTTAAGCACCTAAGATGTTTACTAGCTTTATTCCAAATTCCAAGTGTCATAATTTATTGGTGTCTAGCGAGTCTAGCGACCTCCCTCGCGACACCCTTCGAATACTGGTGATAATGTTTTATAAGATGAAAAACTAAATGGGGTATTTTTAGAATCCTAAGATTTAAGATTTAGAGATAGACACCAACATAGTGTGAAGACCAAAGACCTAATCACCTCTGTGGTCTAGTGGTTAGAACATCTGACTCATACCCACAGGTTCCGGGTTCAATACCCAGTGGGGGCAAAATTTTCTGCTCGGTTTAGTTGGTGGTAGGGCTTGTTCTAAGTCCGGTTATCTAGCTATCACCATTTTATCTATGTCTGTCGCCATGACAACAATGTTAACAGCATTGTTGTGTTTCGGCAGATACGAGGTAAGATAATTATATTGCAGTTTCTCTGTGGTTGAGGATTCCGGGTGAAGCTCAATTCCACCTTCAGACTGATCATCACTTACCATCAGATGATATGCAGGCCAAGAGCTTAAAAATAAAGTAATAAAAACTAAATCCCAACTACGACTAAAAAGGTATAAACAAGACACCACAGACAGACAAATTAAAAATCCGGAGTCATACGTGTTAGGGCATAAATCGAACAGATTTGAATTTTTTCACATAGGTACTTATCCAAAACCAACCATTTAGCTGGCAGGGGGGTGGACACTTAACTCTAACAAAAATTAGCATTTTAAAGCTTAAAATTTCGCAAACGGAGCGCTGAAACCAAAAAAATTTTTTTTACAAACTCGCAATATGTTTTACTGACCTTTCCAATAATCCAACGATACCCCACACCATGGAATAGGTGAGAAAAAAAAAACCTTTCCACTGTAAGGACAGGGGAGGAAACAAAAAAAAATTATTTCATGATTTTATTTTAGCACTTTGTCAGCATGATTTATGTATACCCATACCAAATTACAGCTTTCTAGTACCAACAGTCTCTGAGCTAAGTCGCGGACAGACAGGCAGACAGACAGACGGACATACCGACATGGCGAAACTATAAGATTTCCTTGTTGACTAAGGAACCCTAAAAGAGAGTGAATGGTAGAGTATAGCTGACAGGTAAGGATGGAAGAAAAAACGTGTTGCGCCATTTGTTGCGCCCCGACTCATGGCACTAGGGTTGGAAGTACGCGGGATATTGATGATCATGATTGTCGTGGTCATTGGGAGGCCGAAGGTACCTACCTACCTATAAAAATATTAACAATCTGCAACCGAGAAGTCAGATTCTTTTTTGAGACAGAATCGACGGATAATTTATTTTCGCTATAAGAAAGTAACTTCAATTACAATTACTTCCTTACTGTTCGTTTGAATAGGCCTAATTTCGTGGAAGGTCGACTGATTTCGTACTTTGTACCAATTTTCCCCTTAGGCCTTGCCGCGCTGTTGCGGGAAAATCCGAAAGGGATACCGGGACTTTGGCAACAGGCAACTAAAGGAACACGGGTGGGTTTTAGTTAGTAAAAGTCTGACAAGCCATCCCGCTCCACCCAGAGCGGGAGAAGACATTTGATGATTTACCACCATCAAAAAAAAAAAGGCCTGTACCGCGCTGCGAATTTTATTCGCGCGGTTTGTATTCAGTGTTCGGCATTGCAACTACCGTGATTTTTAAATCGACACTGTGTCTAGATATAGATAATTACTTATGGGTTACAGAAGTGCGAAAAAAAATCGGGCGATTTTTTATCGCAGTGCGGGGTAGTTCTTACTCAGTACACCGTAGGTACTAGTACTTATAACCACTCGAACAAAAAGTTTTTATTTTTCACTTTTTAGTTATGGTACCTACCCCACACAAATCCGAATACCACTACCTGCTATGTAAATACCAATGAAGGAGTCAAACAGGATGGGTCAATATCAACAAAGTGTATTTTTCTTCAATTTTGGTGGCGAAATTTTTTCTTCTGTTTTCGTGAAAAATAAGGAACTGGTATAAGAGTAGAAAGTCCAAGCTGGAAGGATCTTCAAGAGGTCTGAGAATATCTCGATAACTTTTTGAGATATTTTAGTTCAAAGTCTAGTGTGGCCACCAAAATTGAAAATTGCCCACCAAAATCGAAACGGCCCACCAAAATTGAAAATCAGTGGCACCAAAATTGAATTTCTCTGTCACAAACCTAAATCTCACTAATTAATAAAGCTTAATGTAACCAATCTCACACATTCTCGGGATTTATCAATAACTTTCATAGGTTAATAAAACTCTCTGTTGTTAAAAAATATTTATTATTATTTATCTGATCAACTCATAATGATAATGATGAGTTTATGACACAAAACACGAAATCAAAAAAACCTAAATATTTTTGTTGTTAACAATAGTTATTTGTTATGCAAGGCTGTAAAGTTGTTTTTTGGCGCGAGTACCTATATTGAATCCTGAGCGTTGCGAGGGTTTCAAAGGTACGAGACGCAGAATAACTTTTCTGCCGAGCGAAACACACAACTTTTCACCTCACTACAGCGAGGAAAATGCTAGGTGTCTCCATGCATTGAACAAATATTGTACGCTTCTATGTACTTTTTGCGTAATTTCTCCCGAAGCAAGCTCAATTCGGCATTATGTACCGCTTGCACTAACTCTGCAATGCTAAACAACTCCAAATAATGGAAAGTAAATTGATTAAACAGATGAAAATTATATTATAAAGTTTTTTGAAGTGAAAAATTCTTTAGGCTGGTTGTGCGATTCTTTTTCGTGCTGGCCAGTGCGGTTATTCTAAAAATGAGGTTGGCGCACTGACATGAAATAATTATTAATGCATTATCAGTGGACTCGGCGGTATAGAAAATTATTGAATGGAGAGGTTCGAATTTTAAAACACTTTACACGCTAGCGGATAAAATGCACTGCAAAAGTGCATTTGTGTGTGCTATCTCTCTCTTTACTCAGAATTCAAATGATATACAGAATCTTTCCGAGCTTGGGAGATGAAAAATTACTTGCTAACAACGAAAGTTTCCCAAACAAAACTAAGAAATAAAACATAATTAACCCTTAAATAAAATATGATTTAAAAAAACAATAACAATTAAATACAATATTAAATCCAAGGTGGAGACACAGTGAAATAGCAAACAGGGGGCCTTAACCGGCCACATTAGCAATTCCTCTAAAAGCAGGTCATATCCAGGTGGCTTAAAACGGTCACTTTAGTAGAATCATAATATGAAAATATTATGATACATCGTGTAATGCCATTGGTGACATTACAATTCAATGACAATTCATAATATGATATGCGTCTATTTCATATTACGAAGTAATTCATCTGTTTGACAGTTTTCTAGGGAGATTCGTAAAATGGTCCACAAATTATGAATTGCTCTTGTGTCAATTTAGAGGAATTTCTTATGATAGCTGGGATTCAGAAAATGAACTGCTTTTAGAGGAATTGCTAATCATGACTATTTCACCAACGCTCTAGTTACAGTTAGTTGTTACATTTAATGTGTTATATTGCTATTCTTCTTCTTTCTGCTATTCTCTTTTTAAGCAGCCTCTCTTCGCTGGTCTGTTTTGGCATTCTAAAAAGCAACAAATCAAAAATGTATGAATAAGAAACTTGATCATTAGTATGCCACCCTTATTATAAATTATTAATAGGTCTTACTTACTGCCAAGTACCTACATATCATTGACTTTGCTAATCAAACTGTCTTGCAACGTAAAAACTGGCTATATATGTACTAACAATACATAAACAGTACATACTTAAAATTTGGTGGCTGGTTTTCAATTTTGGTGGCGTGAAACCGCCACCAAAGCCACCAAAATTGACCCACCAAAATTGGAACCTGGCATTAAAAAAATCTTAAAAAATAGGGGTTTTAAGTTACAATTAAATTAATATTACTGATTTATGCGTAACTCAAAGCACTACCTTTAACGTGTAGCTTACTATTAAAACACTTTAAAATCAACAGCAAATCGATCCACCAAAATTGAACAATTCTTGTCCCCCCGTGCCACCCAAGATGATACTTACCTTTTTGGCAGGAAATCACAGGACTAATCACGCACCTGTTACGCGCAAGTGCAAGCGCACGACTGAGACATGCGAAATAATAAAACGCGATTGAACACACACGCACGAAACTTTATGTTATAGTAAGTTGAAAAAGTGCCACCAAAATTTTGATTTTTACTTGGACAAACTTTGATCAAGTATCCTGTGTTTTTAAATTAGATTTTCTAATATGGTTTAATTGTTTTTAGATAATGTGTCTTATGCATATACTAACGAAATTGTTTATTTTTTATTTTCTCTTAAATTGATAATTTTATGAACGCAATTATATCAAAAAATGGAGCTGGGACAAGCCACCCAACTTGAATTTTAAGGCGATTTTTTTTCCCCTTATTATTTACATAGACTTATATTTAAAAAAAATGTGGCCCTAATTGAAGCAAGTTATGTAGAACACTATAAAAAAAAAAAAGAAATATCCTATCATTTAACACCTCGATTCTCAACGTGGACACGTATAATTTTCCCCCGGGATATTCACCCATATCGTCTAGATAAACTAAGTGGGAAAAATACGTAATATTGAAGCTAACTCAAAAATTACGCAAGCAAAGTTAATAAAATTTATATGGGACCACCTCGGAAGCATGACCTACCAAATAAAAAAAGAATCATCAAAATTGATTCATAATTGGCGGAGTAATCGCGTAAAAAACATAAAAAAACTAAAAAAAAAAACATACAGACGAATTGAGAACCTCCTCCTTTTTGAAGAAGACGGTTAAAAAGCAGGTACCTATTAGCCGACGGCTCAAGAAAGTAGGTCAGAGTAGGGACTTACTTTCTTTTGGAGTAAGGGCTCTGAAATGTAACTTTGATATTTACAAGGACCAAAGGAGTGGTATGGAAAAGTTTAATTGAGATTTCATATTGACTACGTTCTGAAGTCTAAGTCCCTATGTTAAATTTCTACATTTTGTTATGGTGTACAGTCACGAGCAATAATATTTATTTATTATTAAAACATTATGCACAAGTAAAAAAAAAAAAAAACTGTACAAAGGCGGACTTAATGCCTGAGGCATTTTCTACCAGTCAACCTTAGGGTGATGCAGAGACAAACATGGCAGGTGCAACATACGGGATAGATAATTCAAAAAAGGATAAATAGTAATACATATATACTTAAATACATACATATAAACAGAATAAACTTTGTCAGGAGAAATAACGATAGGTGAAGGAGAAAACAAGCCCAGCAAATCAGCGCCGCATTGATTCTGCCAACTTCTCACGAATATGTTCACGAGCCGCTACTTTGAAAGATAACCGACTCGCTGCCATCCTGATATTCAGAGGGAGCGCATTCCAAAGAAATACCGCCTGGACAAAGAAAGAAGAGTGAATAAAACCAGAGCGATGAGAAGGACATCGTAGAAGAAGATTGTTGGTGGAGCGAATAATATGTATACATTGTCACATTTTCTAAAAATATCTTAATCTTCCGTGTATTCCCGTTCGTCCCACTGGCGTCGTCCCACCAGTGGGACGAACGGGAATGGAATAAATTATATTAAATTTATTCCCGCTCGTCCCACTGACTTTCTCAGTGGGACGAACGGGAATGATTTATTATTTTATTTTTAATTCCCGTTGGTCCCACTGAATAATTTAAGTCTGGTTGGTGTTCAATTATACAATTATTTATCCTAACTAATACTATAAATGCGAAAGTGAGTTTGTTTGGTACACTTTCACGCTAAAACGGCAATTATAAGTCCTAAATCAATAATATTTTTTTAAAGGCTGTTTATTATAACCTGCGCCTTTTAAAATGAAAATGCCCTTAGATGCAATTTGGCACATGGGTAGACCATGACATGGGTTAAGACATAGGATACCTTTTATTTCTGTAGTAAGTTGCATGCATACAAGACGGTATTCTGTGCAAAACACTTTGTGCACAATTTATGAGCAAGATACCACAGACAAATTAAAAATCCGGAGTCACACGTAATCTGTTCGATTTATACTCGTGTGATTCCGGATTTTTAATTTGCAGAGAGAAGCGCGCGTCGAAGCTTGCCTTACCTACCTACCTTGTTTAACCTGTACAGATTTTCAGAACAAAACTGCAATTTCATATTTAAACCCCTAATATGTTCTCGCTGCTGAGGTAAAAAGTTGTATGTGTTACACGATACCAAAGTTATTTGCATCTCGTCTTTGAATCCCTCGCTGTGCTCAGGATTCTAACGAACGAGATTACGACTTATTTCCGAACTCAAGCTACTTGAAACTGTTGCTTTGTAATTGTTTACATAATTTCAAAACTGTACTATATAGGTACATGTTTTTGAAAGTTCCTTTTGTACATAATTATGTATCTAAAAGTTAATAGTATTTTTTGGTAATCTATTGTTAATGAAAATTAGATAACAATGTGTAGTTCATTTGGACACAATTTAACGTTTACATAACTATTAGGCACAGTTAGCATACTTATTTTTGCGATTTAATGTCGCTTACATGAATTTGAATTTAAAGGGCGTTTCTATGATAATGCTCGTGACTGTACATAATAGGTAAGGAGTATTCTATTCTATTCTGTTCTAACCTCACTGTTTGTTTTCGGATATATAAATGCTTCTTCTGGTTTTAAACGTGGACCTTTTTATGGACTCTTTTGTAGTTTATTCCTCTCCGTCTTTATATCTTGAAATTATCTTGACCGAGACCGCTGTACCTTTGTGCGGCGAGGTGGGGGACAGCGTTGACGAATGAGCGGCAGGACGCCGTGAGCGTTGATGAATGAGCACTGCACTGCACTCCCTGACTCCCCGCACATACTAATGCGCGGTACAGCGGTCTCAGTCAAACTATCCCCATATATAGAAAAAACCTATTTGTGCAGGCACAGAGATATCACGGAAGCCGTGGTGGCTTAGTGGTCGGCCCCGAATTACGAGTTGTAGGTCGTGAGTTCGAACCCAGCAGCCAGGCGCTTTATTTTCATCACCACTGCTCTCAAAACGGTGAAGGAAAACATCGTGAATGTCCTAGCACCAAAAATTCAAAGACATGTGACATCTACCAACCCGGACTGAACCCGTGATAGATTGTAGCCCACTAATTCTCGAAGAGAGGAGGCCTGTGTCCCAGCAGTGGGAACATTATAGGCTGATCGTGTACAAAGAGTGATATTGGTGCGACTGACAAAGACGACGCTTATCATGCCAATCTTTTCTTCAACTTGATGGCCGCTTAGATGTAATGATGACCCAGAGTCATACTTCCCTTCAATCTATACAGGGTGGCATGGAAATCGACGCGCAAACTGTAACCTTGAAATGCAGCACAAGACTCTATAAAAAAAAAACTCTGCTGGTTTAAAAAAAAGTGTTAGTAATACCTACGCGGTCAAAAACCCGGGCCAGTGGCAACAGCACCCTAAAAACAGTGGCCGAGAGTGTGTTTTCCCCCTTTCCTGAGGCATTTTGTGGAGAAGATGACCGAGTAAAAACTTGTTCATCTTCTATGCAAAATGATTCTCAAACTCATTTTATATCACTAGGGATTTCTGTTATCCGAATATTGAAAATAAATTATTATTATTATTAAAATGTGGAAAAGCATTTTATTTTTTTATAAATCAATCTGCCTAGCCTTTTCCCAACTATGTTGGGGTCGGCTTCCAGTCTAACCGGATGCAGCTGAATACCAGTATTTTAGATGGAGCGACTGCCTATCTGACCTCCACAACCCAGTAACTGGGTAATACGATACCCCTTGGTTGGACTGGTTGTCAGACTTTCGGGCTTCTGACGACTCGTAACGACTGTAAAAGATCCACAAATGACAGCCGGGACCAACAGCTTAACGTGCTTTCCGAGGCACGAAGGAGTCTCGATATGTGAAAATGGTCACCCATCCACGGACCAACCCCGGCAAGCGTAGCTTAACCTGATGGATCGACCCGAGCGGCTGTTATTACTTAGCCACGAGCTCCTCCATTTTTTTTTTTATAACTTCCTAAAAAATTAAACCCACATAAAAAGTAATAATCTCCAACACCGTTTGACTGATCACCATTTAAGTTGGTACATACATTTATGTAGTTTTGTATGGAGAAGGTTTTTAGAGGGTTTTTTTTTTCCACCCGGGTGAAGCCGCGGGTAGAAGCTAGCCTTATACTATAAATATTATCTGTCGAACAACTCACTTGACTACAAGCCATGGACTCCGACAGGACTTCGGAGTTCTTCAGCGTGTTGGTAGCAGGCCCTGTCAGGATGAGGACTAGCGCATAGCAGGTCAGGGTGTACCTTCCGACGCGGGAGAAGAACTGAGGGATTAGTAGGAAGACTAGGCATCTGGAACAAATTAGGGATTCATCATAATTTGCCTAGCCTTTTCCGAACTATGTTGAAGTCGGCTTCCAGTCTTACCCGATACAACTGAATACCAGTATTTAACATGGAGTATGGAGTGACTGCCTAGCCTATCTGACAGCCACAACCCAGTTACTGGGTAACACGATACCCCTAGACAAGACTGGTTGTTGAGAGATTTTCGGGCTAACAAATTTGGCATTAACAATTATCTACCTACTCTGAATTCTGACTTTCCGTTGACCTAGTGGTCGCAAGAGCAACTTCTAAGCTTAGTAGACTCTGGATTGGTAGAAATGTTAGTAGTATGGTCCCCCCCCCCATTTACATGGGAGTTTATAACATTGGAATCCCAACACTAAAAATGTTACTACTTTAAATAATACGTGCGCTATCCGTAGCCATCTTTCCCGTAGGAATATCGTGATAAAAAGTATCCTATGTCCTATCCCAGGTCATAGTTTACCCCTGTGCCAAAATTCATCCAAATCCGTTACAAACAAACTCACTTTCGCATTTATAATCCTATTCGTTGGGAAGTTAGGATCTTCGTTCTCTTCCAAAAGGATTGGGTTCGCGACAGGTCGACATTTCGACAATGTGCTCTTGCCTAGTCCTACTGGCTACTTGATTAATAGTGATTGAAATATATCTCCCTAAAAGAACTGGCTGCGTTTTATTTACTGGAAGTACCTCCACTAACACGCACATCCCCACAAACATAACTATAGTGGCTCTACACAGGCGTGCAGGTAAGTATTTTGCTACAAATATTACCCGCGGTAGTGTGTAAAAAAGGTATTCCTCACTAGCATAGCAAAGTTACCTCAAGTTGAATTGAACATACATACCTAATCCTATAGCTGAAAGCCAGCCCCAAAGTCAAAAGAACTCCAATAATAGAGCTCATAATGGTCGCATGTATCAAAGATATCGCCAGCTGAAAGACGAAGAACATGAAGCAAAGATACGTCAATATTATGCCTCCAACGAATCCCATCACACTTTTGAGGAGAAAATTCGGAAAAGTTTGATCTGTCATCAAGTACAAAACAAAATTGGAGACTACATTTCTTTCTGGGTACCATTTCTTGAAAAATCTTGATATTCTTTTTTTTGTGTCGAGCCGATAGTGTCGCCATCTCTGGGACAATGTCTGTTCCAGGTTTGCGTTTCCCAACACTATAGAATTGATCTTCTCTTTTTCATATTTGAGTCTATAGTTTTCTATAGTTCGCGCCTTCCAAAGAAGGGCGAAAAACGCCATTCTTGATGGCTTTTTTTTATTTAGTTGGCATTGCTAAAACTCTCGTCTTTGTATAGACCAAACACATTTTTGCAGTTACATAAAATCATCACGTCCACACAATAAACGCTGACAGAAGACAGTAATTATTTTTCTTTTCTCCATTAAAGGACAGTTGAAAGAAGATAATCTTCGAAAGTCCAAAAAAGTTTTAATGCATTGGTTTTATGCTAGATCCTCCTTGTAACTTAAAAACAAACCTTGTTATTTTTACCAGACTGCCCTGGTGGATGTTTTTAGGGTGCCGTATCTGAAAAGGAAAAAAAAAACGGAATACATAGTCTGTTGTCCGTCTGTCTGTCTGTCTCTCTGTCAGTCTGTCAAGACAGTTTTTCTCAGGAAGTCGTGGAAATAGTTCAAAAATTGATAATTTGTAGTTTTAGTACTTTTTTTTTTCTATTTCACAACTATGCTTACTTACATTTGCATTTGGAGAATTGACCGTGACGTTTAACGATGTCAATCAATCTGCCTAGCCTTTTCCCAACTATGTTGTGATCAGCTTCCAGTCTAACCGGATGCAGCTGAATACCAGTATTTTACATGGAGCGACTGCCTATCTGACCTCCACAACCCAGCAACTGGGTAATACGATACACCTTGGTTAGACTGGTTGTCAGACTTTCGGGCTTCTGACGACTCGTAACGACTGTCAAAGATCCACAAATGACAGCCGGGACCAACGGCTTAACGTGCTTTCCGAGGCACGGAGGAGTCTCGATATGTGAAAATGGTCACCATCCATGGACCAACCCCAGCAAGCGTAGCTTAACCTAATGGATCGACCCGAGCGGCTGTTATTACTTAGCCACGAGCTCCTCCGTTTAACGATGTATTGGAGAAATTGTTTTTCAACTACAAAGTTTTTTGTTTTTGGGATAAATTATTCATACCAACTACGGAACCCTGTAGTGTGCATCACACGCACTTGCCGGTTTTTTTTAATATATATAGGTGCTAGTTCCGGTGTATGAGCGCCTTATCATAATTATTAACGATATCACAAATAATATTGCTATGTATAAATTAGTAGGCTTTCTAACAAAGGAACTGGAACAATTTCCAAGGTTTTTTTATTTATACTTTACAGAGTATTTGGGCTCCGCTCTAAGTACTACATGATTCACAGGGCCTTTGTATGTGAACGCATCCATAGGAAGGTAATGAAAAGGAAGTATTTATTTACAATTGGTAAGTCACAGAGCACTAATAAACTAAGTGGTACGTATTTCATTGTGTAGAGTAATTTGTGAGTATTGAGCTGCTGCCGTATTCGAGATAATCAAAAGTTCAACAATAGCGACGAAGTTCGTTGACTTAAAATTGTCAATAACAAAATTAAAATGAACTTGTCCCGTACACGTTCTTACAGTTCTGCGCAAGACGTCCAACATGCGCAGATCACTGCAATGCTACAAAATCAACTTCACTCCATTGCCTCAAATATCGTGAAAAGATAATCTTTTTTGCAATAATATCTATCTAAACGACATAATGCAGATTGTGTTCTGTACTAGTGATCATTAGTTAGTTTTAGTGAGTGATGATGTTCAAATGATTTGAGTGGGCACAAAGGTTTTCGAGTGTATGAATCAATTAAGAATTCATTGAAGAAAAGGTAAGTGAATTATACCTTGCTGTATAATTCTATCAATTTTATGAATGTGGTTTAGATTATTAATTTTATTTATGTACAACGATTTAATTAAATAAAATCATTAAAACGCTCTAACTAAGCGACATTTTGGGGGCTGTCATATGTTATACAATCTACAGGCTATAAACTGAATCTGCATAGTCATAAAGCCCAGTGTTGGTCTCCATAAAATATGTTCACGACGTCTTTACACGAAAATCGTAACTTTTCAACTTGTAAGTTGAGCCTGCAATAAAATAAAATGAGAAAGAATGAAATTGAGGGATCCTTAATTATTTTGAACGCGATTTATTTTTCACAAAATGTTACTGTCAGTCAATGTCAAAATAATTTTGACAGAAGTTTGTTTTTGATATTTTTCGAATTCAAAATTTTTGTTTTGATCGTGAATTGTTTTTGTTTTGTTTTAATTAATTTGTAGTAACATTAAGTTAATTAAGTATACAATTAAATAAACTAAACCAGTGCACTATCATAATTTATTTGCAAAAGCTTGTTTTAATAATTGTGTGAATTATAAAATTTATTCAGTGCTGAATCTTAACTTTTTGTAAGATTTTCTTTGTTCAAGCTCCAGAAAATTATGAAAATAAGTCTCAACATATTCGTAGGTAGTCAAAATAAACACAGAATGGGACCAGTCGAAATGTTTTTTGGTAGGTAGCTTTGCTTAGGTAAATTAGTCTTTCCAAGAACAATTTTGAATTTTGACTTTGCTATCCATGTTTTGTTAGACACCAACTCATTTTTCAATTTAGAAGGTCAATATTTCGATTTGTTACAAAGATCTGAGCCATATTGTTGTCACCCATAACCAGGCTTTGATAATAAGATTAAAAATACAGTCTATCCCAACTTAATATTATAAATGCGAAAGTGAGTTTGTTTGTTTGTTACGCTTTCACGCCAAAACGGATTTGGATGAAATTTGGCACAGGGGTAGACCATGACCTGGAATAGGACACAGGATACTTTTTATCCCGATATTCCCACGGGATCGAGACTTACGCGGGTGAAACCGCGGGACGCAGCTAGTTATAAAATAAATTGCACAGGGTACCTAGCAATATTTTCTTGTTCACGGCTTGGTATTCATTGTGTTGTGCAGATCAGGTTATTGTCTAAAATTATAACAATAAAATATGAAGATCGCAATTATTTCCAAAAATTATTCTTCTTCATCTCAAATGTATAATTCCTTTCAGATAATGGACAACGAACAGCCCCACCAAGAGTTGGTAAAATGCGTGGTGGTAGGCGACACAGCAGTTGGCAAGACACGTCTCATATGTGCACGTGCCTGCAACAAGCATGTGTCGCTGTCACAGCTGATGACTACACACGTGCCTACTGTGTGGGCCATTGATCAGTACCGGATATATAAGGATGTAAGAGGAATACATCTGTTAGTAACAAGCTTAGGAAAACTATACTGATGATGGAAGATTTATTTAGTATTTATTTATTTAAACTTCTTGCACACAAAAACTGTACAAAGGCATACTTAATGCCTTGGTCATTCTCAGTCAGTCAACTAAGAGAGGCAAGGAGATTAGATGGAAGGTGCTCTGATGGAGTTTTGGAGTTGATGATTGTTCAAAGTTTCAGAAGTGGTCAAATTAGGGTTCTGAACTTCAAAAAGAAATCTGAAACCTTATAGGATCACTTTATTTTTACTTTTGTTGGATCTAGATATTGCAGCTTTGTCAGACTTCTTTAGAGCTTTAGAAAAATATTTTACCATCTTAATCCATGCCATTCAACATTTTTATCGGACCTTCTCAAAGATGTCATAGCTGAGTTCTTGTCAAAAATGTTATTTATCATAAAAAATGGTTTGCTATCATTTGGATTGAAATAAACTGGATATATTCTGTTCTGGAGTAGCAACCGTGTACTGGAAGACGTAGCATTGGAAGGTCCCCAGCAAGGTGGACCGATGATTTGGTGAAGGCCACATCAGGTGCTTGGGGAGGCCTTTGACCAGCTTGTGGACGTCTTTCCGTTCAAATCAAATCAAAATATTTTATTTCACATAAGCCTACATGGGCACTTATGAAACGTCAGAAGCTAGGTGCATGGTTCCAATTGGTCGTTTCCTATGGAGAAGAGCCGGAAAGAAACTTCACAGTTACTCTTTTAAAAGAAAAAATATAAAAAAAAACTGAACTGGTTGAACTGATGATCGATGATGATGATGAAATATTTTTATTTGTTTACATTCAGGTTCTAGAAAGGTCATGGGAAGTAGTAGACGGTGTGAATGTGTCACTTCGTCTATGGGACACTTTCGGTGACCATGAAAAGGACAGGAGATTTGCTTATGGAAGGTAATCCTACATTTTCCTATGAGAATAATAATTCATTAATTTTTCAGTCTTACTCCATTTGCTTTATTAGTTTATAACTGTCTTTGACATGTCTCGGTACCCTGGGATCCCAGTTCCTTGGAAGTTGTATGAGGGGCCTAAGCCAACTCGCAGGGGCCTGTTACTCACCCTCGATTATTATAATATAGGATTATTATATGTAGGGCAGCGGTCATTTCCATTAAATTACATCAAATTAAAACAGATAAAATTTAAAATACATGCATACATAATAAAATAAAATTAAATTAAGTTGTATCAATTTTATTTAGGATTTTGTTACCTAAAGCTTAAATATTAAAAGAAATTTGTCTACCATTAAAACTGCTTGGATACAGTCCAAGCTGTTTGAATTTTATACCAAGATAGTTATAGTAAGTATACGATTTTTATTTGAAATTGTTACAATTTTAGGTCTGATGTGGTTCTCCTATGTTTCTCAATAACGAACCCTATATCTTTGAGGAATTGTGGAGCCATGTGGTATCCTGAGATAAGGTAACTAGCACTCAGCACTCTTTCCTGGTCTAACTCATCATCTGCCTAGCCTTTTCCCAGTCATGTTGGCGTCGACTTCCAGTCTAACCAGATGCAGCTGAATACCAGTATTTTACACAGGGTGACTGCCAATCTGACATCCACAACCCAGTTAATAGATACAATACCCCTTGGTAAGACTGGTTGTCAGACTCCGGCTTCTGACGATACGTAACGACTGTCAAAGATCTTCGAATGACATCCGGGACCAATGGCTTGACGTGCTTTCCAAAGCACGGGTGTAAAAAAGTCTTGGTATGTAAAGATGGCCACCCATCCCGCGCGCGACTAACCGCGGTAAGCGTTGCTTAACTTGATCGATCGACCCGTGCGGCTGTTGTTACTTAACCACAAAGGCCCTACAACACTGTTTCATAGTCCAACTATACTCCATTTGAAATTTAAATAAGCCTTTTTTACAGTCCGTTCAACCGATTTTCACTTCTATTGCGTTGGTGCCACGATGAATGGCAGCTGCATTAGACAGTTGGTATTGTGTAACTTTTCTGCTTTTAATGCCATCCTTATGCCTACGGTATAGAAGTTAAAATCGGTTGAACGGACTGTAAAAAGGTTTGTTTAAATTTCTAATCTTATTTCAAATGGAGTGTAAGTAGTAATAACTTTATTTTAGTGAAGAACCAAGTCGCAATCACAAAATGGACGATAATTCAGTGTCTGTATTCCAATGAGTCTTAAAAATGTGTATAAATATTTCAGACGGTTCTGCCCAAACACACCAATATTATTAGTGGGATGTAAGAATGATCTCCGTTACATGTACAGGGATGAGACCTACTTGAATTACTGTAAAGATCGCAGCCCTTTTATAAGGTAAGCAGTACCGATACAAAATTCCAGATTTAATTGTTATGCTAGTTCAGGGGGCCTATCACCACCGCTTACAACAGTAATATTTTAATATTACTTCTGTGTAGGAAAGAGATGAAGCTCTACAGGACATATAGCTCCATCTCTTGCCCCCACTGAAGTAAGATTAAAATAATACTGCTGTAAGCGGTGGTGGCAGGCCCCCTGAAGTCTGCCCCTGAACAGGAAACCACCATCTTTTTGAGTAATTTAAAAAAGTTATAAAAATAAAATCGTAACTCCTAGTATTGCAATTATAGATTTACAAAACTCTTTTGTGATGTTGTATATATAAAAGCTGGTTTGTCAAAAATATAAATCAGATCATGCAGGTAAAGTTTTTTTCAGCAGTAGTACAGTCAGTTCTCTGCATTTCCTGACCCCTTTTACAAAGAAAAAGAGGGGAAAAGGGGTTATGCATCTCTCTGACTGTACCTTATCATAACTTGCACTTGAATGAGGAATCCATAGCTTGCTGTCTTTTTAGGGTTCCGTACCCAAAGGGTAAAACGGGACCCTATTACTAAGACACCACTCTCTGTCTGTCTGTCACCAGGCTGTATCTCATGAACTGTGATAGTTAGACAGTGAAAATTTTCAGAGATGATGTATTTCTGTTGCCGCTATAACAAAAAATACTAAAAAAACGAAATAAAATAAATGTTTAAGGGGGCTCCCATACAAGAAACCTGATTATTTTGCTCAATATTGATAATGGCAACAGGTAGACGCTTGAAATATTCATAGAATATTTAGTTATATATTCACTTTAAAAATAAATAATTAAATTAAACAAATATTTAAGGGGGACTCCCATACGACATGCATGATTTTTTTGTCCTTTTTATAGTTAATGGTACGGAACCTTTCGTGCGCGAGTCTGACTCGCACTTGGCCGGTTTTGATAATAATCTTTCTCCCCTTTACTTTGTAGGGCTCCAAGAAAAAGCGACCTTGTAATGCCAGACCAAGGGCGCGCCTTAGCACACGAGTTTGGTATCTATTACTACGAGACTTCAGTATTCACTTACTATGGTGTCAACGAGGTGTTTGAGAATGCCATCCGAGCTGCCTTGATAGCCAGGAGACAGCAGCGGTTCTGGATGACTAATTTAAAGAGGGTGCAGAGACCGCTGTTACAGGTTGGTGGAAGGTGGTCTAATAACATAGAAATTGGTATAGAATAAGTGATTAACCGCTCAACTGTTGATTGGCTTTTAAAGGCCGATAACAAATAAAACGGGTGAAAGACGTGCGAGCAAGTCCGCGTACTTATGGCTCGGCGAGCTTACTCGCCCGTGTGTCATGCTAAGTACGCAGAATTAAAAGCCGCCGAGTAAGTTCGTCGGCGATCCAACAGTCTGTCACCGCCGCGAGCCGCGTTGACAATGAAATTCTGAGAAAGCTTCACGTGTGTCACCGACGGCGAGCCGAGTAAGGTCGCGTACTTAAAGTACGCCCGTCTGTCACCGACGGCGAGCCGAGTAAGGTCGCGTACTTAAAGTACGCACGTCTGTCACCGACGGCGAGCCGAGTAAGGTCGCGTACTTAAAGTACGCACGTCTGTCACCGACGGCGAGCCGAGTAAGGTCGCGTACTTAAAGTACGCACGTCTGTCACCGACGGCGAGCCGAGTAAGGTCGCGTACTTAAAGTACGCACGTCTGTCACCGACGGCGAGCCGAGTAAGATTGCGAACTTAAAGACGCACGTCTGTCACCGACTGCGAGCCGAGTAAGGTCGCGTACTTAAAGTACGCACGTCTGTCACCGACTGCGAGCCGAGTAAGGTCGCGTACTTAAAGTACGCACGTCTGTCACCGACGGCGAGCCGAGTAAGGTCGCGTACTTAAAGTACGCACGTCTGTCACCGACGGCGAGCCGAGTAAGATCGCGTACTTAAAGTACGCACGTCTGTCACCGATGGCGAGCCGAGTAAGGTCGCGTACTTAAAGTACGCACGTCTGTCACCGACGGCGAGCCGAGTAAGATCGCGTACTTAAAGTACGCACGTCTGTCACCGATGGCGAGCCGAGTAAGGTCGCGTACTTAAAGTACGCACGTCTGTCACCGACGGCGAGCCGAGTAAGATTGCGAACTTAAAGACGCACGTCTATCAACCACTTAAAATTCTATTGTGTCTCGTTAGTGACAGTTGGAGGTTTCATTTTTGTGCCTTCAGTAGTGGCCTAGTGGTGTGACCGTCGGATTGCCAAGTCATAGGTCTCGAGTTCGAACCCAAGCCACGCACCTTATCGGATTCAATTTATTTATTTATTTTATTTTTATATATGCTTTATTGTACACCACAAAAATATATAACAAACACTACAAAATATACAATGGGTGACCTTATCGCTATCCGCGATCTCTTCCAGGCAACCTTGGAATGGACAGTGATTTGCCTGGACATAAAATGGGGCTGTCGTAGTTGCAAATAATAAGTCTACAATATACTAAAATAGATACACATATACATACATATCCTAAATAATAATAGATAAATACATACATACGAAATAAGTATATAAGCAACGATAAAATAATGATGACTATAGATAACTACACAGTTACGAAAACAAGATCACAACGACAAGTATTCATGTGCGTATTGTATAATTTATAACGGTTAAAAAAATGGTGAAGGAAAACATCTTGAGGAAACCGAAAATACCTGAGAGATATTCCTCGATGGTATGTGAAGCTGAGTTAGAGATCCATAGGCGGCATAAAAACTCTGATACCAGGTTAGTCAATAACCACACGAAAAAAAAACTTTATTGAATTTATTTATCTTATTTATTTACCTTCGAAAACTTGAAAAATCTATAAAGACTTAAGTCTCTGCGGGAATGGCTCAATGTGATAAAACCATTCAATATATTTAGCCTCTATGCCAACAATTAACATTTGCCTCTTAAGGCCGTACCCTACCTCAGATTTTATCTCGCTCGCACCATACTGAGTGAGAGCGAGACGGAGTGGGGTACTGGCGGCTCTCAAGCGTCGAATAGTTTAGGTAATTGCTTTTTGTCTGTTATAAACTGAGAGTTTTTTTTTTTTGGGTATAACTCTTTTTCGTTACGTGACGATTTCTATAAGTTTATGCCTACCGCAGAACTTCGTTTCAAAAAGACATGCAAAGTCTTCGTTTCACGTAACTTACTTGTCCCCAGGCACCATTCCGACCTCCTCGTCCGATGGAGCCAGAGGTGGCGGTCGTGAACAGCACTTACCTGGAGAATATGTCCACTCTCATGAGACAACAGGTAAATGAAGTAAGATATAACAGTTTTCTACGTAGATTTATACAAAGCATGCATGAATGGTCTTTTGAATCAATATAATGACCTCTATTTGACCTTCTCACATACAATAAATGTTCACTATCGCCGTCAACCATAATATTAATTTAGCACTAAAAACAACGGGTGTAAAAAAATGCTTAACGAAGCCGGAAGTCACTTGTTATTCACGTCATTGTGATCATTTTTTAGTGGGAACCTTCTGGAGATATTGAAGATCAAAGTTCCAACTTTTTAAGACGGTTTTAAACGTTATAACTTAATTTTAAATACCCATAAACACAATGTTTTGCGTGCGTTACGTTGCTTACTCACTACCGTAAACAGTGATTTTTCGCACCAAAAATAAAAGTCGTTTCCCAGCAATTATTTTTGTGCTGTTACACACAATGCGTAGTTGACGGCTATGTGTTGGGTATTTTTACACCCTGTATAGTTTTTATAATAGGTAGAAATAGTTTGATACCACTGTAATGTTTTATTTACTACTATGTTTTAATAAGTAAAGGTAAGTAACACAAAATAATTATAAAAAAATAAATTAAATTAACTGGCGATATTTCACAAATGATTATAAACAAAAAACAAAAGATATTCTAAACTTATAATAATTGCCAAAATGGCATATTTTTGCCTATGGCCTATTTTAAGTAGTTTATAAGGGTTTAGGAATTTTAATTTTACAACTTGAATACTAAATTATTTATTTATATAAGTTATACTTTATAGTACAGACGGCTACACATCAAGCTATACATTTCCAGTTTATTCTGATCTCGCATTGTATAGGATTTCCTTACTATGCGAGGTCAGCTTATACTGGAAATGTATAGCTTGATGTGTAGCTGTGTGTACACCAGAAAATACATAGCAAAAATGATATTATCATTATTGTATTATCTTTTTTTTTAATAGTATTTCTCGGACATGGTGATAATATGCGGCGCGAAAGGATTCCCGGTCCATCGGTTTATGATGGCGGCAGCATGCGAGGCCTTCCACCGCCTGCTGACCAACGAGTGCGTCAGCCTGTCCGCTGAGCTCGCTCGGAGTTCCAGCGAGAGCAGCATGGTAATAATAATTTCTTTATTAAAAAAAAAGAAAGGTTCCGCACACCAAGGGTTCCGTACGTATTATTAACTTTATTGTTTTTTTTGTTATAGTGGCAATAGAAATACATAATAATTTTTATTTCATTACGGATCATGAGATACCGCCCGCTGACTTGCTAGTACCGCTAGACTAGTATTTTATCTCACATAAACCTACATGGGCAGTTATGAAACGTCAGAAGCTAGGTGCACGGTTCCAATTGGTCGTTTCCTATGGAAAAGATCCAGCAAGAAACTCCACGGTTACTCTTTTAGGGGCATAAGGGGTAAAGGGGGGGGGGTGTAAAGTTCACTCATACTCCATAGAAAAGGGAGGATCCTCCGACCAGACGGGTGTTGTGTCTGGCGGGCAACTGCCCAACGATTGATGTTGGGTTCTTGTATATATGTCTACTGCACGGTAAACTTTAATTGCGCGATGCAGGATTTATGTGACGTCAGGTATTTGATGCGTAGTTCGCCTGTGGCGAAGTAGATACCGCCACACTCTTTTAAAAATAATAGGTTTTTACAATGTTTTCAAATTCCAGTGATAATAGGTATGGGAGGACAGCGTAGGCCTATCAACGGATATCCATGCCTATCAACAAGTAACCAGTGCCCTGTTTATCAAAACTTACAAGCCTTGTATTACCAAGTGTCATTATTTAGTTCACAAGTACTTATATTTTTACACTTTTATTCGTGATTTTGTTTAGCAAAAATTCTTTGTACGTTACAACTTGTAGAAAATCATAGCAAATCCTGAGAGTGACCGGCGACTCTCTATTCAGTCTTACAAGTTCCGTGCTAAGTACCGCAATAAATGTTTAAATTCGATTTCCTTTTTTTAAATGTGGTCAAAAGAGAGAGATGACCTGAGTGTCCCAGCAGTGGGATGATTAAGGCTGATTATGAATATGGATGTGAGTTATGAATTTAACGAAAAATTAACATTCTAGGTAACTTGTGAACGTGTAGACTTGTAACTTTTGATAAACAGGGCACTGGTATTTAACAAAATATAAAATAGTCTACAAATCTATAGTCTATTAAGCCTAACCCTAAAAAACCCTAAAAATGAATGCGATGGTTGCGCGAATACACGATCGTTAGAACTTTTTGTTCGGTGACCCTGAACGCGTGGGTGCCCTAACAGAGGGTGCTTTCTGGTTTTCCGAACACAAAGTGACATACGTATAAGACGCGGTCTTAGATTCCATCGGGTCATCCGGTCGTTCCGTCGGAGCCCTCAGCAGACGGCCGACAAAGTTAGGCGACAAAATACTTTTCAGCGAGTGAAGATGGATTGTTTGTTGTAGGTTAGCAGTATGGGTGAGGCGACTGCCGGCGAGTTTAACGAGGACACCGAGTATTTGATACGACAGGACCAGGCTAAACAGATGAGGTAAATGAGATAATTTTACTTGTCTAACACTGATTTCCTTCTTGAAGGCAGGTTTATACAAGCCCAGTAATGTGACAGTAGGTACAGTAAGTGTCACTCCAGTCACTACCAATAGCAGTACCAGTCTATTTGCGGGCCCAGTAGCTTCCCCCGCCTGACTTACTGTCGATCTCATCTACATGATGGTTTAGTCACTGCCATCGTATAAACCAGCCTTATAGTTTGACCTCCCCGCTGTTCCGCGACTGAGGTACGCGTGGCTCCCAGGCGGCAGTCCGCCGCTCATTCATCAACGCTCACGGCGTCCCGCCGCTCATTCTTCAACGCTCACGGCGTCCCGCCGCTCATTCATCAACGCTCACGGCGTCCTGCCGGTCATTTTTCAACGCTGCGCATTCCTAAGCTGGCGCTGCCAAACGATTGTGAACCGTGTATACAGTTAAATAAGGTTACTTTAATGGGCCAGGCTTTTGTTTTAAGTCATCACTATGACATGTTAGCTATTTCACTTGAGTTTGGCAAGCTAGCTAAAATTGCATTTTCACTTAGCGTTCTGAATAGTTCAGAGCGAGCAAGCGTTTGTTCGCGCGGTAAATTAACACTCGAGCGAGCGAACTATGTTTGTTCAGTGATGATTGGTTGGACACGGCGAAAGCATGTTCGCTCGCTCATTCTTTCAGTGAAAACGATGTCACGGCGAGCGAGCGTTCGTTTTCTCATTGTATTGAAAACAGATGTGTTCTGTTTTGATCATCGGCAGCAAAGCAAACCTTTGCTCTAAATAAAATGTTCGCTCGGTAGGGTAGTGAAAACGCTTAATTTTTTAAGCGTTTCTTAAGTATCAACTCCTTTCAAAAGCATCAAATCATCATAAAATCCTTTAATAATACAGGGTGTAAGGGTAAACACCGTTGTCACTCAAACCATGGGTAGTTGACTTAAATATAAAAATAAATGACCGAGTAACACAAAAAAAAAAAAGGTTATTTGTATTTTTTTTTTAAGTTTCTATCCGACACCGTGCTCGTTAGCGAAACAGCTGACTGACTGAGGGATGGGTCGCGCTCACGGCCGGTCAGGTCTCGTCCCGCACCCCCGCCCGTGTTGAGACGTAAGATCGTTGCCCTAGCGCATAGGGTGTAATATACTCCTGTTGTAAAATGTAGATTATCTTTAAAAAAAAATGTTGTCATTTTCCATTGATTTTACGTTCTATGAATGAAACCAAACCACGTGTTTCAAGGATAACGGTGTTTACGCTAACACCCTGTATAAATGCCTTTTTGAATATTTTAAGGTTCCAAGTATGATACAGATTTTCATAGCCACACCTCAGTGAGAATAATCTTGTTTTCAGGGTATGGGATCAGATCAAGCGTCGGTCTTCATGTCAGATCCTACCTCTGAGCGACAGTTGTAAAAAGCCTCCGGATTTATACAGAGAGGTCAACCACCCCGCTATCATCTCTATAAGAGTTGTCAAGGTAACATTATTAGAATGCTATGTCTCGTAAGTTTTAGGTAACTTAGCCTAGCTTTAGATAGAAATACGGACACAGACTACTGTAAGCCGGCGGGGCGCGAGTCCATGCCGACTAAACAGAATGTTGCCATTTTAAATATTATATTTTAATTATAAACACTCACAATTACCCGCGTAAGTCTCGATCCCGTGGGAATATCGGGATAAAAAGTATCCTATGTTTTAATCTAAGTTATAAACTATCTGTTGCTAAATTTCATCCAAATCCATTCAGCCGTTTTTACGTGCTTGTGTAACAAACATCTAAACTCACAAACTTACAAACACACAAACTTTCACATTTATAATATTAGTAGGATTAGTAGGATAGTAGGATATTAGTAGGATTAGTAGGATAGTAGGATATTAGTAGGATTAGTAGGATAGTAGGATATTAGTAGGATTAGTAGGATAGTAGGATATTAGTAGGATTAGTAGGATAGTAGGATATTAGTAGGATTAGTAGGATAGTAGGATTATTCTAGCGTATGACACTCAAGGGTTGCAGCTGAAAATCAGCGTCAGGTGGTACATCTTGTGTTGCCATCTAACAGTATGCTCAGCTGAGGCCCTTTTGGCATTCTAATGATTGTTTTCTGTATTTATAGTTTTAAGGTGTATTTTTCTGCTACAATGCCAATACACGCATTTTTCTTTCTTTCAAATAAGTTTGACTTTGTATAAGAATCTCTAATTATAAAATATCTGCATTTTTTTGTGCCTACTTTTTGCAAATAAATAATTTTTCTATTCTAATGATTATCATCATCATAATTCTCCTGCCCTTATCGCAATTTATTTAGGATCGGTATAACAAGTTCCTTGTTTCCATACTTCACTATTAGTCAAATAAGTTTGACAATGATGGGACAAAATACTATAAAAATGTTTTTCAACACACTTGCTCGTAAAGTGGCTCTTATTGAACTGCCTTTAGGTTCATAATGCAGTGTATTATGGAAGCGTGCTTTTTGATTTATATTACCGCACTAGTGCGGTAATATGCGCCACAGATTACTATTTACTAGTCGGAGCAATGACATGGCAGTATGGAATTAGTAAGTACTATCATGGCAGCATGAAATTTGTATCCAATAGAAATTGTTTTTGGTGAAGCTGTTTACCAAAGACAAGCGCTCAAAAGAAAGTTTTTATTTTAAAAAAAGAACCATAAGCAAACCAGTGGCGTTTAGTTATGGTAAAAAAAAAACCCATGTATGCCTATGGGTTTTTTTTTATATAATAACTCCGCGCGCTGGCCTGCCCGTGTGCCACCGCGTTCGCGCGGAATAAGACTCTATCTGTAGTATTAACTAAGGGTTTTATTTCGTCTGTGGCAATTTCAGTCTATATTTTTCACTACCCTAACCACATTTGCGTATTATGTATTATTAAAATTATTATATTTTTATATAGGCTGTTCAGCGGTATTACCAGTGCCTTTATTTACACCCGCCCGCGCATCGCTAGCGGAAAAACAAAACCAGCCGCCATTTTCCATAAATACTTATTTGTTAACTTTTTTGTTGTGTGGTTAAAATCATTATTAAAAATGTCGATTTCACGTAGGGGAGAAGAGTGTAAATAATAATAAATAAATTTGACTCTGCCATGGTACGTTTAGTTATAGTTTTTTTTTTTTTTTTTTTTTTTTTTCTTATTCGAATCATATTTTTTGGTATAGTCTGTCTAACGGTTTTGTTAGTGCCTTTAATTACACCTATGGAAAAACAAAACCAGCGAGTGCGCCATTTTCCATAAATATTTATTTGTTATCGTTTTCGTTGTGTGGATTTAATATCAAAAATACAAAAGTATTGTCACCAACCGACATAGAAGTTTTTAAAAGAAATTCCGGATAGTTAGTACCTGGCAACAAAGGTCAGTTAAACTTTATAAATCTATCATCTCTATAGTTACCTACGTTATTGTAGCATAAGTTCTTGCAACAAGTCTGTTGTTTCCTCGCAAGTGTGTTGAAAAACGTCGTATGAAACGCGTGTGCATTGATTATTACACTCTCGGCTACCTTATCGCACTCGCCTGTGGCTCGCGCGAATAATACCGCCTCGACTGTAATATCCAATAGAGCACACTCGTATCACAATGTACTATTATCTACAACCATGCTATAAATCCTCTATAAAAGTTTCTGAAACAGTTAGCTTATTGCCAACATTAAAACACTGGTTGTTTTAATGTTGTCATAGAAACCATAATATCATCCAAACGGGTGATCTAATGTTGTACTAAATTTCATAATACAACTCATTTCAAAAAAAGAACATTGTCATGCAGGCGCGTTTCACTAGCAAAGCACCGTAATTTAAAACAAAAAAACTTATAGGTTATTCGAATTCGAATTCATGTTCGTCGTATCCCGCCATTTATGTACAATCTTAGTTTTGCAAAGAAACTTTTATATAGGATTCATATCATGGGTGTAGATAAAGTCTTTTATGCAACTGTAAATAATTAGGTATTAAAACACTCATGTGATACCCAAAACCCACATTCGTGTTTTAATACCCCTTATTAACAGTTGCATAAATAACTAATATGGTCACTAAAAAACATTAATTAGTAACCATAACTACATAATATCACGCCTTGTTTCCCCGAAGGGTTAGGCAGAGGTGTACCCGTACTTGGTACACCTATATTTCGCCATGTTTAAGTCCCATCTAATAGGAAATGAAATGAAATGAAATTGTTTATTCTGTAAATAGGATATTGGAATCACTTTTACACGTCATATTAAAAAATATTAAAAATAAGCTAGATGAGGTCGGCGTTTCCTATCTAACTACTCTGAGAAGAAAGGCCGAAACAAAATCAGAGGTCACAGTCTCTTTTAAAGTCCAGACATAATCTTGGTCAAGCCATATGAGGACCATGTAAATTCGAGTCTGAAATGGTCTTTTGAGGAAAGAAACACACAGATTTGAGTGGACCTGTCCAGTCAGTGCAAGCATTTGTCAGTAATGGCGGAGCTCAACTCAGAACTTAAGGAGTTCAGCGACTCGACGAACAATACCAAAGAAAGGACATTTGGGTAGGCCGCATAAAATTCTCAAATTGCCAGACCAATGATAAAATTAACTGAGAAAATATACAAAATGACATGATTACTTTACAAAGTAATCATGTCATTTTGAATAGAATATTCAATAATGTCAATTTGTAAATAAAACTGGTTGATATACTTTGATGATTTTCCATATTATTCAAAATGTTACAATGCTTAGCAGAGCGAGCAGCTCAATCCCATGCTTTTTTGTCTTCTAAATAATCTGAAATTTTATAGTACCCTTTTCTACAAAGTTTGGTTTTAATGCAGCTTTTAAATCGTTTAATGGGTAAGTTTCGAATGTCAATGGGAAGTTTGTTATAAAAGCGTATACATTTGGGGCGAGCCTATTGCCATCAACCATTGCACAAATCCAGGCTCCGGGCTGCTAAAGATAAATCCCTACCGACCGTTTAACTAAATCCGTTCCTGAGGTAGCTACGCGGTTCGGGTAGTGTCGTGACGCGAGAGCACTGATTCGTCAACTTGTGACAACTGTCACCCCTTCCGCACCGCGCAGCTACCTCAGGAATGAACTCAGTTAAGCGGTCAACCTATAGATTCAGTTTTATTTCTTACTAGCTGCCCGCCCCGGCTTCGCATGGGTAGCAAATACTTATCTACGGCGCACCTACCCTACCTACTTACCTATCCTACCTATCTACCAACTCTACCCTCCATACCTACCTACCTACCTACCCTACCTACCCTACCTACCCTACCTACCCTACCTACCCTACCCTACCTACCCTACCTACCCTACCTACCTACCTACTCTACCCTGCATACCTACCTGCCTACCCTACCTACATGCCATACCTACCTGCCTACCCTACCTACATGCCTACCTACCTACCTATCTACCGAGATATTATCAAAAAAGCTATTCTATACAGAATGTATGAGAAAACAAATGTTCTTCACATTTTTTTGTCGTTAAATTTTTCCGATGTTTTAATAGTTATTCTGCGCGGAGACAAATCCAACAAATCAAAGATCATCAAAATCGGTTCAGCAGTAATTCTCGAGTTATAAGTGCTTGAACAAACCCGACTTTGTTATATATAATACTAGCTGTGCCCCGCGGTTTCACCCGCGTAGTTGTCGATCCCGTGGGAATATAGGGATAAAACGTATCCTATGTCCTATTCCAGGTCATGTCTACCCGTGTACTCATCCTCTCCTCTCTAAAGTAGGGAACGTCGCGGAGGCGCGGCGCCGGCGTCGAACGGTTCGCGTATTGCATTTTTATACTCGTGATATCTTCGAAATTAAATGTCCGATTCGAATGAATGAAAAAATATTTTACTGCTACATAAATACCCATGATGTTAAAACTATTTATTTGAATAAGAATTAATATTATGTCGATAAAACTCCTTCGCAAATAATGCATTAACTTCGAAAAAAATTAATTAACATAAAAAAGGTATAGTGAGTCAATCTTAAAAGATAGACATATGCTGTCGTGGACTTTTTTTTAGAACTTTTAAAGAGGAACAATTCCATCATACATGATATTTGCGTAACTTAAACCGTATACGCAGCGCACGCAACGGAAGCTCTCAAAAAGGAATATTTTTTCCCGCTTTTGCAACATTTTTCATTTATGCTCCGCTCCTATTGGTCGTAGCGTGATGTTATATAGTCTATAGCCTTCCTCGATAAATGGACTATCCAACACAAAAATAATTTTTCAATTCCAACCAGTAGTTCCTGAGATTAGCGCGTTCAAACAAACAAACTCTTCAGCTTTATAATATTAGTATAGATAGATTTTGTTTTTTTTTGTGTAGTAATTTTTTTCAGTTTCTTGTCTTTTTGAAGATTACCATTATTGAGATACATTTTACAAAGTTTCTGTTTTTTTTTATCTTGTCTTGATTAAGTTTTATCTCTCATTCTAGTGTGACAAGATTCAACACGCGACCTCCCAAACACAAACCATAGTCACTATGAGCAAGTTGATTTCACAAACTGTGATGCAAGAAATAGTCAACTTTATATACACCGGCGCTTTGGACAGTAGCGCCTTCAAACAGCAGGTCAGTCGATATTGAGCTTTATCGTTGTAGGTATAAGGTTTGGAGTTATTGTGATTTAGTGATAGAGTGGTAGAAAATAAATTCAATCAAGTTTTTTTTTTTTCCTATGGTTACTGACTAAAACTTGGTGTCAAAATTTTTATGCCGCCCATGGGCCTCTGACTTGACCTTACATGCCGTCGAGAAATATCTCTCAGGCATGCTGGTTTTCTCATGGCGGCATGGAGAGTGCGATTGTCGCAACCCAGTGCTGGGCACGCCACAATTGCGGCGATAAGTCCCTTCTTTGAGGAGTGGCTGGAAAGGCGCCACGGCGTCCTCACCTTCCGCCTGACGCAGGTCCTCACCGGACATGGCAGCTTCGAGAGGTATCTGTGTAGGATTAGGCGGGAGGAAACGCCCGGGTGTCACCACTGTGCGGATCGTCCGGAGGACACCGTGGAGCATACGGTAGAGGTGTGCCCTGCTTGGGCGGAGCACCGCCTTGTCTTCGTGGAGACGATTGGCGGCAATGACCTCTCGCGCCCGGCCTTAGCCCAGGCCATGGTACGGAGCGAGAGGGCATGGGAAGCCGTCACCTCCTTCTGCGAAGCAGTAATGCTCGCGAAGGAGGAGGTGGAACGCGTGAGAGAGAGGCAAAGTTTGCGCCCTCACGCCCCTAACCGTCGCCGCAGGAGACACCCTGGGCGTCGGGAGTCCCAGGCGGAGTGTCGGCCACCATAGGCGCGGGCTGGCGGGGGGCGAGCGATGGGTAGCTCGCCGTGCGATAAGGACCAGGCCCGGGGCGATGGCGCGTCGTGTTCCACGCGCGCCTCAAAGAGATGTCAGCACAGCTGACGGGGTCCGTTAGGACCGATGCCAGGGTTGCGGAATAGTCCGAAAGGGATACCGGGACCCTGGCAACAAGCAACTGAAGGAACATGGGTGGGTTTTAGTCAGTAAAAGTCTGACACGCCCTTCCGCTCCGCCCAGAGCGGGAGAAGTCATTTGATGATTTCCCACACAAAAAAAAAGGCGTGCTGGTTTGCTCACAATGTTTTCCTTCACCGTTTTTGAAGCAATTGATAATAATCAATGTTTGTAAGTGAGTTTTGATTCACCTTCGTTATAATTTTTGCAACTTTTATTTTTATTGTGATGTGGATGTGTTGTATATTATGCCAGTGCTAGTGTTTTTTTTTTAAATATAATATTAAGATTTTGTTTGTGCCGATTAAAACGTTTTTCTTTATTTCTTTGTTCTTTCTACTAATATTGACTGCTGCGATCTGCGATACATGTTAAGACTTAAATACAGACTGAAATATTAAAAAATTCTTAAGTAATTTCTTTTCTATCACTTTCTCACTAAATCATTTCATAATCAATTTAAAATTAAAATAAGCTTTAGCTTCGTATTAGTATTAATATTTAAATAATATATTATTATTTATTATGTGTATTTTAAGTAATTATTGAATATTATTATTGATTGACTTTAGCAATTTTCTTGCTGTCTCTTTATTAGAATATTTTTTCTGAAAAAAATATTTTAAAAGAGCTCAACCACGGTAAGCTTTTCGTAGCTTACCGTAGTCGAGCAGTTTAGGAGCTGCGAGATTCTGAAGTACCTACAATAGTTATTCTATATTTTTTATAGAGGGACGGCAATTTAATTATATTAATTTAATATTTTTCTAAACTACTGTGCTTCCATTTTCTATTATATGTATTACCCACTACAAATAAAATATATTGCAAATTAAAAATATATAAAATTAATAATTTTATAATAACAAAAATGTTTTGCAGTCAGCTGCTATCGGATTGTTACTGGTAAACCTTATTACAATAAATTATGCCATTAAAACAAATTCATAATTATTAATTTTGACCATTATTATTATTATAAAAACAGCACCCTGTTTGTATTTTTGTGAATGTATTTCTTTGTAGTTTATCATATTTTTCTTACTGCACTTTCTTAAACAATTCATTAAAGTATATGTTTAACATCCTATAGTACACAGTGCGGTAACACCAAAAACATTAACATATATATTTGGAACGCTTAAGAAAGTGGTATCAATTACTCTTTTATTGTTTTGTATTCATTAGATTTATCACCATAATTATAATAGCTACGACTACTACTCGATTTAAATATACTCCACGTACTACAATTTACAGTTTTATATTACTTAACTTTTATAGATTGCAGCCAGGAGCGGATCCAACCCTGTAAAAAGGTTGTGGTCACGATGGATTAGGGGTTGCTCATGATCGATACATTACATATGAAAACCATATTGACCACTTTTGCCCAGTCTCCTTTAGTAAGGTTATATGCTCGCACACAATGCGCGCCTTGGGTGCTTAAAACGGCCACTTTGGCAGAATCATAATTGTAAAATTTTATGAATTATCGTGCAATTCATATTACGAAATAATTCATCGGTTTGACAGTTTTCTATGGAGATTCGGAAAATTCTCCACAACTTATGAATTGCTTTTGTGTCAAATTTGAGGAATTACTAATGACAGCTGGGAATTCAGGAAATGAATTGCTTTTAGAGGAATTGCTAATGTGGCCGTTTTGGGCCCTGTCCTGTGTACATCAGCCTAACGACCTCAATTAGGGTTGTAGGGCATGCCTACTGGTAATGGCAATTAATGCGATTTTGCATTAATTTCATTAGCATGGGAATTCTTGAGTCTTAGCATGATAATTGCTATTGGTATTGCTATTGCTAATATGACGATAATTGATTATAATGAACTATGTGAATTTTGTTAATATGCGAATTAAAATGTGCGTTCGCCTTAGGACGTCTCCTGGCGTGTATCTATTGCGTACATATTGGCGTGTATTATCTATTTAAGAATATCTACCGCAGCGTGCGTCGACGCTCTGACGTATAATAGTATGAAAAATTACGAATAAATTCACTTAGCATTTCACAGAATTTCGCAACAGCAATTCAATTGCTAAATGCTAAATATGAATTAACTTGCTAATAATGACTGCGAATGCTAATTAATCCATCACTAATGCCTACAACCCTAATTGACAACCCGAGCCCACAACTGTGGATCCGCGCTTGATTGCAGCTGCGTGAGGCTTTCGTTAATAAACAAGAAAATGATTCTGTCAATTTTATTCTAGATATTATTCTCGGCGTAAATCGCTTTGCTAAGTTTATCGGTATCCTTCAAAATCATTCAGATTTTGTTTGCAAGTGTGTTACGCGATTAGGGTGCTGAAGAGTTTTTGAGTCAGAAAACACATCCAAACACAAACTTCACGTCTTTGATTGTCAATTTTATGTTTTGTTTAGGAGATCAGACAAGCGGCCGAGCTGCTTGGCTTCCATGAGCTCACCAAGTTGAGTCAATTCATTCTAGACCAGCACCTGTTGTTCGATAAGGGATTCATGCTGCAGTTTCATACGGTGAGTTTAAGGCTTCAACATCATCTCATCATCTTCCTGCCCTTATCCCATGTTACTTGTGGTCGGCGCAACACGTTTTATTTTCCCACTCTCCCCTGTCAACCGTCACGCCATTTACTCCCTTCTCTTTCATATCATTCCTCACACAATCCATCCATCTTTTCTTTTGCCTTCTTCTCCCGCTCCATCCATCAACATTTATATTCATCACTTTTTTAGTCACATGCGTTTCGTCCCTCCTCATCACATGCCCATACCAGGCCAAACGATTACCTTTCAACATACTTATTTCTTACTTTATCAATTTTTGTCACTCCACACATCCATCTCAACATTCTCATCTCCGCTACATGCATTCTTTTTTCATCCGTCTTCTTCATGGCCGTCGTTTTCAGCATTTCGATCCATACAGTACGACAGCGACCGAAGCGCGCGTCGCTTCGTGATATAAAAATAACATAGGTTTTTAAGATTCTTTCGTTAGTGATAATAGTTAATTGATTCAGGCGTGACTTTGCGGAAATCCATTATAAAATACAATAGACGTAGATATATTTAGTAACCAATTCCGCTTGACTATTCTTCAAGAGTCCTAAAAAACCCTGTAAGAAATCGACACGTGTTTCACCTCTCAACGAGGCATCCTCAGGATGACGATTGACCAATTGCAAACCAGAACGCGACGTGTTACCACACCGAGCGCTGGACACAAAGTGAATCAAATCGCCCGTCACCCCCACTTATATAGGATTGCTGCTCGACGCTAATTGGCTAGAATCGTTATCAGTGCGATAAGCGCGATAAGGGTCGAACAATCGCAACAAAGGCGACCTTGGCATACTGGTATTTAATTCGTTCAACAGTGTAACGTTCGCTGTATTATTTTTAATAATTTCTAAACTCTCTAATACTGACATTTTAAATCCTTTATCACAAGTATGTAAAATTTTGAAAGTGTTATTATTATTTAATGAATGACCTGAATCTATTAAGTGTTGAGCAAAATGAGATTTTTCTGGACAACTATTCCTATAAGCTGCAATATGTTCCTTATATCTTGTTTGGAAATTACGACCAGTCTGACCTATGTAAATACCATTACAATCATCGCAATTTAATTTGTAAACACCTGATTTTTTATGGTTTTCTAACCGATCTTTTCCGTTACAGATCCGCCTTAAAGAATTATCTGTTTTAAAAGCTACCCTTATTTCATTTCTAAACAAAGTTTTTGAAACCCTATCACTAATTGACCCTAAGTATGTCAAACTACCTATATATTGATTAGTTTTTTCTGGAGGCAGTGGATACAAAAGAGAACGAACTATGTTACGGCGTTTCGTTTGTATCAAATCATTAACCATTTTCCTACTATAACCATTGCTCTCAGCTATATGATAAATAATGGTTAGTTCTCTGTTATAATTATCTTGGGATAGTGGTACTGACATCAATCTATGAGTGAAACTACGATAAGCTGCTAATTTATGCTGAATTGGGTGACAAGATGACGCAGGAATCGTGACGTCTGTATAAGTTGGTTTTCTATAAATCTGAAAATCGTGTTTGTTGTTAATTCTTGTAATAGTTAAATCTAAAAAGTTAAGGGATCCGTCAACTTCTAATTCTAATTTAAACTTGATTTTAGGATGTAATCTATTGATTTTATTAACAAAAACATCTATTTGACGCAATGTACCTGTCCAACACATAATTATGTCGTCAACATAACGGTAATAATATAAAATTTGTGGCTGTCCAATAATGTATTTATTTTCAAAGTGGTCCATAAAAATATCTGCCATAAGAGGACTGAGTGGAGAACCCATTGCTAAACCTTCTTTTTGTTTGTAATATTGATTATTAAACCTAAAATAATTTTGTTCCATACAAATCTTGGTCAAAGATAACAATTCACAAAGCTCGCCAGGATGGACCCGCTGTTTCTCAAAAAGATCTTCAAGTATCTGTAAACACTCCTCATAAGGAACGTTTGTAAATAGACTTTCGACATCCAATGATAATAACTTGGCACCAGTAGGCAAATTGATATCTTTTACCTTCTCTATTAACTGTAAACTATTTTTTTGACTAAAATTAGGTTTAAAATTTGATCTGGACTTTAATAAATAGTTTAAATGTTTTGACAAATTATATGCTGGAGCACCGATATAAGAAACCATCGGCCGAATTGGGATATTATCCTTATGAATTTTAGGCAAACCGTATAGCATTGGAGACCTAGGGTTCATTGGTACAATATATTTCAAAGGTTTTTGATCGATGTAGGACGTGTTTTTGGTGATATTTTTTACCTGTGAAGTAAAAACTTTAGTGGGGTCTGATCGTAGCTGTTCAAAATCGTTTCCCTGTATTACGTCATTTACCTTTTGGACATAACTGTTCCTGTCTAAGATAACTACTGTATTTCCTTTATCGGCCTTACTAACTAATCAATATATAGGTAGTTTGACATACTTAGGGTCAATTAGTGATAGGGTTTCAAAAACTTTGTTTAGAAATGAAATAAGGGTAGCTTTTAAAACAGATAATTCTTTAAGGCGGATCTGTAATGGAAAAGATCGGTTAGAAAACCATAAAAAATCAGGTGTTTACAAATTAAATTGCGATGATTGTAATGGTATTTACATAGGTCAGACTGGTCGTAATTTCCAAACAAGATATAAGGAACATATTGCAGCTTATAGGAATAGTTGTCCAGAAAAATCTCATTTTGCTCAACACTTAATAGATTCAGGTCATTCATTAAATAATAATAACACTTTCAAAATTTTACATACTTGTGATAAAGGATTTAAAATGTCAGTATTAGAGAGTTTAGAAATTATTAAAAATAATACAGCGAACGTTACACTGTTGAACGAATTAAATACCAGTATGCCAAGGTCGCCTTTGTTGCGATTGTTCGCCCCTTATCGCGCTTATCGCACTGATAACGATTCTAGCCAATTAGCGTCGAGCAGCAATCCTATATAAGTGGGGGTGACGGGCGATTTGATTCACTTTGTGTCCAGCGCTCGGTGTGGTAACACGTCGCGTTCTGGTTTGCAATTGGTCAATCGTCATCCTGAGGATGCCTCGTTGAGAGGTGAAACACGTGTCGATTTCTTACAGGGTTATTTAGGACTCTTGAAGAATAGTCAAGCGGAATTGGTTACTAAATATATCTACGTCTATTGTATTTTGTTAGTGATAATGTCAAAAATAAAAATATTAGCATAATTATTATATCGTGCAAACTTCATCATCAGCCCAAAGCAGTCCACTGAGACAGAAAGAGGGAGAAAGAGTAAAATTGAGTTCATAAAGGGTAAAATAATTATAGAGTTAAAGATAAAATGGCTGGATAGAATGAGATGACGGCCGATGGAGATATATGAAAGAACAAGGCATGTCGAGTTGATCCCAAATTAATTGATATGGTGCTGAAAGTATTCTTGCAAATCTCCCGATTTACTTTCAGGGGGCCTACTATTACCTCTTATAGCAGTATTATTTTAATCTTACTTCCGTGTGGGAAAAAGATGGAGCTACACGTGCTGTATAGCTCCATCTCTTTCCCTGGTACTTTGTCATCTTTTGTAGCTATCAACAATTTGTGCGTCCCATAGCCTTTGGGAGCCCGTCTCCGCGACATGTACGTAGAGCGCGCGCTGTTCGCGGACGTGACGTTCGACCTGGACGACGGCATCCACCTCGCGCACCGCGCCGTGCTCATGGCGCGCTGCGACCCCATGAAGGCCATGTTCCAGGGCCACTTCCGCGAGAGTACCTCCCGCGTGGTCAGTATTACTTGCACGATGTCCATCATAGTTTGTCATCATAGCTCTATTACGTTTGTGGTACGATAATAAGAAAATAATTAAAATTACTTTCCCTAGCTAAAGTTTTATAGTTTAGGAGATATGTCAATTTTTATATTTTATTGAGATTTTTCCAATTTATTATTTTAGTATTTTTTTATTATGTGTTGGTAGTTATAAAAATTGGTGGTTAAAATACTTCGGAACATCCCTCAAACTAGGGTTAAAAATAGAGAGAACGCTTTTTAAAAAAATACAAAAATAAATCTTTACGATCAAATTCAAGAAAGGTTCAATAATTAGTAAATGACCTCCTCTATACGCGAATTTGCTATGGCGGGTCCAGATCCGATCACCCTGTATACTGGGTTAGATACATTTTGCCGATTTAAGTGAACACAAATGTATGGAACGCTGTTTTTTTTTTCGCGATTTCAATGTGGGACCAGCATTGAAATCGCGAAAAAAAAAAACATAGAAAAAGTTATTATAGATGACACCAAACCACTAGTTTCAAGGATAACGGTGTCTACCCTAACACCCTGTATATAAAATGTACAAGAACTGTTCTAAGAAATACAGGGTAATGAAATGGAATGTTTTTTTAACGTTTTTAACACAAACATGTTTCTCCCCAGATATCATTCCCCGGGGTCAAAATGTACGCATTCCACATTCTGCTAAGCTACATATACAGTGACAAGATACCCGCTGTAGATCCTAACAGATGCCTGGAACTGCTGGAGCTAGCCAACAGGCTGTGCATGAACCGCCTCGTGAACCTGGTGGAGGCCAGGGTCATAGACCAGCTGCAGCAAAGAGACAGGTGGGTCTAGTCTACTCAATATATCCTGGCTGTACGACCCTCTCAATCAATCTACCTGCCTTTTCCCAACTATTTTGGGGTCGGCTACCAGTCTAACCGGATGTAGCTGAATTCCAGTATTTTACATGGAGCGACTGCCTATCTGACTCCACAATCCAGAAACTGGATAATACGATACCGTGGTAAGACCGGTTGTCAGACTTTCTGGCTTCTGACGACCCGTAACGACTGTCAAAGATCCACGAATGACAGCCGGGACCAACGGCTTAAAATGCTTTCCGAGGCACGGAGGAGTCTCGATATGTAAAGATGGTCACCCATCCACGGATCAACCCGGCAATCGACCCTTGCGGCTGTTATAACTTAGCCACGAGCTCTGTACAACCCTCTCGATGGAGACTAATGCCCGTTGTTGACATATTGGATCATACAAGCAGTTGACAGCTACAATCAAAATTTTTATTTATACAGGGTGTATCAGAAAGGTGAGGTCAAATTGAAGGGTGTGGTACTGACCATCAAACTGAACAACTTTCTCCATGGGACCAACATTGTAATCGAGAAAAAATTATAACACTTACTATAGTTAAATAATCATTAAGGTAATTATGATCAACACTTCAATGTATGCAACTTTGTTCCCAGAGTGTGCGGTGATGATGACGAAGTTGTCGAGATAGCCTTGTCGTTGCTGGAGCCTGTCAAGGTAATTCACATAACACCGAACCGATGTATAATTCTAACCATGATAAAACAAGAAATTAATAATTATGATGTTTTTTTTTGTGTTTTACTATTTTTCAGTTACTTTTCCTTTATTTCAATGTAATGTAAAATTAAATTCTCTGTACCCAGCAGTTCATTTAATTAGAATTTACATTTATAAATCACGTGACGCCAGCATGTGAGGTATTAAAACAAGTCAGGTTTATTAGATTCCCATAACGTTCCTAAAATAATTTCATATACCGATCGTCTTAGTATGCTATACTGAATTCATCCCATCAGTCGGCACAGGGCTGTCCGTTATACCCTGTATGTAGAATTAACGTAGACGGTACACCTCTGCGAAAACCATTGTGCCGGTATCTACATCGCCACATGCGAACTACGCATCAAAGACCTGAACGTCTCATAAATCCTGCATCGCGCAATTAAAGTTTACCGTGCAGTGGACATATATACGAGAATCCAACATCAATCGTTGGGCAGTTGCCCGCCAGACACAACACCCGTCTGGTTGGAGGATCCTCCCTTTTCTATGGAGTATGAGTGAACTTTACACCCTATTCCTCATACCCCTAAACCATCACTATCTTCAACTTAGAAAACAGTTATTAATATAATATAATGATGTCCCTGCGCACCCAGCTACACAACGCGCACAACCTGGCGTCGTGGTGCATGTGGCGTCTGTGCGGAGCATACGACCGCGCGTGTCGCGCGCGCCACGTGAGCCAGCCCAGCAGGGACTACCTCAGCGACAACCGGTGGCCGCCCGTCTGGTAACTAATAGTATAATGCGGCGCGTACGACCGCGCGTGTCGCGCGCGCCACGTGAGCCAGCCCAGCAGGGACTACCTCAGCGACAACCGGTGGCCGCCCGTCTGGTAACTAATAGTATAATGCGGCGCGTACGACCGCGCGTGTCGCGCGCGCCACGTGAGCCAGCCCAGCAGGGACTACCTCAGCGACAACCGGTGGCCGCCCGTCTGGTAACTAATAGTATAATGCGGCGCGTACGACCGCGCGTGTCGCGCGCGCCACGTGAGCCAGCCCAGCAGGGACTACCTCAGCGACAACCGGTGGCCGCCCGTCTGGTAACTAATAGTATAATGCGGCGCGTACGACCGCGCGTGTCGCGCGCGCCACGTGAGCCAGCCCAGCAGGGACTACCTCAGCGACAACCGGTGGCCGCCGCATTATACTATTAGTTACCAGACGTAACTAATAGTATAATGCGGCGCGTACGACCGCGCGTGTCGCGCGCGCCACGTGAGCCAGCCCAGCAGGGACTCACTTGTATTCATATTGAAGTAGTGAGATTGCAAGTTAGTAGTCAGATATGTTGTGTCTATATGTTACCTTTTAACGCCTAAACCACTGAATGATTTCGACAAAATTGGGCAAGGAGATAGATGGCATCCTGGGGAAGAATATAGGGTACCTTTTATCGACATACCGCTCGGACAAAGTTGCGGACGAAAGCTAGTATAATATACAACATTATTTTTTCTTTATGCTAAACCCTAAAAGGGGTCATTGTACTCATCATTTTGAACAACTTTTTCTATGGGACCAACATTGAAATCGCGAAAACGACAAAATGTATGGAACAGCAAATTTTTATTTCACGATTTCAATGTTGGTCCCATAGAAAACTTGAGTCAAGACTAGTTATTGTAACAAAGTTTTTTTTCCCGTTTCTAGGTACGTGAAAGAGTTCGACTACTACCAGAAATGTGTCAACGAGCAAAGTAAAGAGCAGAAGGAGTTGAGACTCACCACGTCGCTGCAGAACAACCAGCAGACTGGCTGTCTGTGTTTCACTAGTGAGTGTAGAAGTAGTTAATTTTAAACGGTTAACCGGCTTAATTAACACTTTTAACCCTTTTTAGGTGTGGATATAATTTGCGCAACCACATGATAGAGTAAATGTCAGTGTGTATGTAGGCAAGGTGCGGCGCGACAGCGAGCCCGCGCCTGACGTCACCACCGCGCTGTGCCGCTCCGCGGATGTCTCACAACCACATGATAGAGTAAATGTCAGTGTGTATGTAGGCAAGGTGCGGCGCGACAGCGAGCCCGCGCCTGACGTCACCACCGCGCTGTGCCGCTCCGCGGATGTCTCACAACCACATGATAGAGTAAATGTCAGTGTGTATGTAGGCAAGGTGCGGCGCGACAGCGAGCCCGCGCCTGACGTCACCACCGCGCTGTGCCGCTCCGCGGATGTCTCACAACCACATGATAGAGTAAATGTCAGTGTGTATGTAGGCAAGGTGCGGCGCGACAGCGAGCCCGCGCCTGACGTCACCACCGCGCTGTGCCGCTCCGCGGATGTCTCACAACCACATGATAGAGTAAATGTCAGTGTGTATGTAGGCAAGGTGCGGCGCGACAGCGAGCCCGCGCCTGACGTCACCACCGCGCTGTGCCGCTCCGCGGATGTCTCACAACCACATGATAGAGTAAATGTCAGTGTGTATGTAGGCAAGGTGCGGCGCGACAGCGAGCCCGCGCCTGACGTCACCACCGCGCTGTGCCGCTCCGCGGATGTCTCACAACCACATGATAGAGTAAATGTCAGTGTGTATGTAGGCAAGGTGCGGCGCGACAGCGAGCCCGCGCCTGACGTCACCACCGCGCTGTGCCGCTCCGCGGATGTCTCACAACCACATGATAGAGTAAATGTCAGTGTGTATGTAGGCAAGGTGCGGCGCGACAGCGAGCCCGCGCCTGACGTCACCACCGCGCTGTGCCGCTCCGCGGATGTCTCACAACCACATGATAGAGTAAATGTCAGTGTGTATGTAGGCAAGGTGCGGCGCGACAGCGAGCCCGCGCCTGACGTCACCACCGCGCTGTGCCGCTCCGCGGATGTCTCACAACCACATGATAGAGTAAATGTCAGTGTGTATGTAGGCAAGGTGCGGCGCGACAGCGAGCCCGCGCCTGACGTCACCACCGCGCTGTGCCGCTCCGCGGATGTCTCACAACCACATGATAGAGTAAATGTCAGTGTGTATGTAGGCAAGGTGCGGCGCGACAGCGAGCCCGCGCCTGACGTCACCACCGCGCTGTGCCGCTCCGCGGATGTCTCACAACCACATGATAGAGTAAATGTCAGTGTGTATGTAGGCAAGGTGCGGCGCGACAGCGAGCCCGCGCCTGACGTCACCACCGCGCTGTGCCGCTCCGCGGATGTCTCACAACCACATGATAGAGTAAATGTCAGTGTGTATGTAGGCAAGGTGCGGCGCGACAGCGAGCCCGCGCCTGACGTCACCACCGCGCTGTGCCGCTCCGCGGATGTCTCACAACCACATGATAGAGTAAATGTCAGTGTGTATGTAGGCAAGGTGCGGCGCGACAGCGAGCCCGCGCCTGACGTCACCACCGCGCTGTGCCGCTCCGCGGATGTCTCACAACCACATGATAGAGTAAATGTCAGTGTGTATGTAGGCAAGGTGCGGCGCGACAGCGAGCCCGCGCCTGACGTCACCACCGCGCTGTGCCGCTCCGCGGATGTCTCACAACCACATGATAGAGTAAATGTCAGTGTGTATGTAGGCAAGGTGCGGCGCGACAGCGAGCCCGCGCCTGACGTCACCACCGCGCTGTGCCGCTCCGCGGATGTCTCACAACCACATGATAGAGTAAATGTCAGTGTGTATGTAGGCAAGGTGCGGCGCGACAGCGAGCCCGCGCCTGACGTCACCACCGCGCTGTGCCGCTCCGCGGATGTCTCACAACCACATGATAGAGTAAATGTCAGTGTGTATGTAGGCAAGGTGCGGCGCGACAGCGAGCCCGCGCCTGACGTCACCACCGCGCTGTGCCGCTCCGCGGATGTCTCACAACCACATGATAGAGTAAATGTCAGTGTGTATGTAGGCAAGGTGCGGCGCGACAGCGAGCCCGCGCCTGACGTCACCACCGCGCTGTGCCGCTCCGCGGATGTCTCACAACCACATGATAGAGTAAATGTCAGTGTGTATGTAGGCAAGGTGCGGCGCGACAGCGAGCCCGCGCCTGACGTCACCACCGCGCTGTGCCGCTCCGCGGATGTCTCACAACCACATGATAGAGTAAATGTCAGTGTGTATGTAGGCAAGGTGCGGCGCGACAGCGAGCCCGCGCCTGACGTCACCACCGCGCTGTGCCGCTCCGCGGATGTCTCACAACCACATGATAGAGTAAATGTCAGTGTGTATGTAGGCAAGGTGCGGCGCGACAGCGAGCCCGCGCCTGACGTCACCACCGCGCTGTGCCGCTCCGCGGATGTCTCACAACCACATGATAGAGTAAATGTCAGTGTGTATGTAGGCAAGGTGCGGCGCGACAGCGAGCCCGCGCCTGACGTCACCACCGCGCTGTGCCGCTCCGCGGATGTCTCACAACCACATGATAGAGTAAATGTCAGTGTGTATGTAGGCAAGGTGCGGCGCGACAGCGAGCCCGCGCCTGACGTCACCACCGCGCTGTGCCGCTCCGCGGATGTCTCACAACCACATGATAGAGTAAATGTCAGTGTGTATGTAGGCAAGGTGCGGCGCGACAGCGAGCCCGCGCCTGACGTCACCACCGCGCTGTGCCGCTCCGCGGATGTCTCACAACCACATGATAGAGTAAATGTCAGTGTGTATGTAGGCAAGGTGCGGCGCGACAGCGAGCCCGCGCCTGACGTCACCACCGCGCTGTGCCGCTCCGCGGATGTCTCACAACCACATGATAGAGTAAATGTCAGTGTGTATGTAGGCAAGGTGCGGCGCGACAGCGAGCCCGCGCCTGACGTCACCACCGCGCTGTGCCGCTCCGCGGATGTCTCACAACCACATGATAGAGTAAATGTCAGTGTGTATGTAGGCAAGGTGCGGCGCGACAGCGAGCCCGCGCCTGACGTCACCACCGCGCTGTGCCGCTCCGCGGATGTCTCACAACCACATGATAGAGTAAATGTCAGTGTGTATGTAGGCAAGGTGCGGCGCGACAGCGAGCCCGCGCCTGACGTCACCACCGCGCTGTGCCGCTCCGCGGATGTCTCACAACCACATGATAGAGTAAATGTCAGTGTGTATGTAGGCAAGGTGCGGCGCGACAGCGAGCCCGCGCCTGACGTCACCACCGCGCTGTGCCGCTCCGCGGATGTCTCACAACCACATGATAGAGTAAATGTCAGTGTGTATGTAGGCAAGGTGCGGCGCGACAGCGAGCCCGCGCCTGACGTCACCACCGCGCTGTGCCGCTCCGCGGATGTCTCACAACCACATGATAGAGTAAATGTCAGTGTGTATGTAGGCAAGGTGCGGCGCGACAGCGAGCCCGCGCCTGACGTCACCACCGCGCTGTGCCGCTCCGCGGATGTCTCACAACCACATGATAGAGTAAATGTCAGTGTGTATGTAGGCAAGGTGCGGCGCGACAGCGAGCCCGCGCCTGACGTCACCACCGCGCTGTGCCGCTCCGCGGATGTCTCACAACCACATGATAGAGTAAATGTCAGTGTGTATGTAGGCAAGGTGCGGCGCGACAGCGAGCCCGCGCCTGACGTCACCACCGCGCTGTGCCGCTCCGCGGATGTCTCACAACCACATGATAGAGTAAATGTCAGTGTGTATGTAGGCAAGGTGCGGCGCGACAGCGAGCCCGCGCCTGACGTCACCACCGCGCTGTGCCGCTCCGCCGACGCGCCGCACGTGCCGCACCCGACACTCAACCAACATCAGCCGCCCCTCTGACATCTGCCTTACTGGAGGTTAGTAACACTCTATTCTGTTCTTATTATTAGTCATATTCACCTCGAAGTTGCCTCTCTTCCTATAGCGTATCTCATTATAATTTTCTGAATACGTCCCGCTCACTGAATTGGCCCGACAAGACGAGCCCGCCGTGTATTTGTAGCTGCATACCTAAAATGCAGAGTGCGCCTTCTGTACTAATCTTTGACATGGATTTAATTATTTTTTTTACTTTTTACAAAAAAAAAACCCGACTTGCAAAAAAAAACACTCAAAACTGAAAAATAACTTTAATTTCGGAAGTCGGTGGCAAAAAACGAAAATTGAAAAGCAAAGACACTTTTTATTTTCACTTTTTAGTTGTGGTACCTACCCCACACAAATTCTAATACCACTAGCTGATGTAAATAACAGTGAAGGAGTAAATGAAAACATCGTCTAGATAAACTAAGTGGGAAAAATACGTAATATTGGAGCTAACTCAAAAACTACACAAGCAAAGTTAATAACATTTATATGGGACCACCTCGGAAGCATGCCCTACCATACAAAAAAAAAACATCCAAATCCATTCATAATTGGCGGAGAAATCGAGTAACAAACATACAAAATAAATTAAAAAAACATACATACTAATTGAGAACCTCCTCCTTTTTGAAGAAGTCGGTTAAAAATATTCTGTGTTACTTTAATTTTATTCAAGTATAGTGATATAAACTGTTTCATAATGAATAGAATATATATATGGATGTAGAATTTATTTTTTTAATTAAAAAGTTCCAAAAAAATCAAAAAGACGAGAAGAGAGTAGGTATAGAGTTTTATAATTGATTTGATTAAGATTATTTAACTAAATATATCAAAGGTATATTAACACAGCATAACATCACGCTTATAATCCCCGAAGAGTTAGGCAGAGGTGTACCTATACTCTATAGTATACCTAAAGTAAATTGTTTTTTTATATTCCAGGTCCCTCCGTTTCGCGGTGCTCCTGCCAGTATCGATGTGCTTCATGAGCACAATACTGACCATATTGATACTTTTCCACGTCTACACATAAACACTGCTCACTAGAATAGTCGTTGCACTAACTATTATATAAACTATAATATATTGAACACGGCTCGGGTCTAGGTAGGAGGCTGGTGTTTGAAATGGCGTTAAAATCGTGTATTTTCGGCTATACAAAATATTATTCGAGCAATCTAAAGTTATACACATTTTTATCAAGGGATTTTCGCATTTACAGGGTCAAATAAAAATAGCTGGAGAAACTTCACAAACGTTATGGCTAGGGGTACATCAATATCTGATATATTGTTGTTAAAACATAATTTTTCACTTTTTTATTTTGTTATTTGTATTTTGTGTTTCACGAACTGTGTCCAAATAGACGAATTACAAATGTTAAGTAAAAATATATATTTTTATATATACGATGCAATTTTCTTGTCTATGGCATTTAATAAAATTGAAGCATCAAATAACTTGGATCGTCTAAGCAGTGTTGAGTTGAGAAAGTGCAGCTTTTATTGTTGCTTCAATTTATGGTATGCCACAGGCAATTAAATTTCACTGTGTAAATCGGGCTTTAGATATCGATCTACTATCACGTATGTGAAGTTTTACTAGTTAATTTAAATTGAACTCTTGTGTAAAAGGTTTTATTGTGTATTACAATTGCGCAAATATTAATTACGACTTTAAGTCTATGGTCAATTAAATATAGGTAGCTATGATTTGGTAAAAGTGTGTCAGATTTAAGATGTGATTACGTTTTAGTATTTTGTATGCAAGAAGTAAGAAAAAAAAACAATTAAGTTGGACGATAATTTCTGTATGCAGTTTTTTAGGGAGACGTAAATATTGTTTCTGGTAATATTAATTATTAATTTAGTATTTTGATAATATATTAATTCAGTATTTTGATAATAGCTTATGTACTCGTATTTTGCTAATTCTTGCGTCTATCAGTAGCAAATTGGCTTTTAGTTCATAAATGATTTTATAAAAATCTATGTAATCGAATATAATTTATTCAATGTAAAGGACTTATTTTTAAAAATAGTTGTAATATTTGAAGCCTTTATTAAGCAAGTTAAAATTAGTTATTTAGAATATTTTCCTTCTTAAAAATTATATTAAATAGAGCACTTATTTTTTTTACTATGGTATGCAAACACCAGCCTCAGAGTTTGGTCACTAAGCGCAGAACGAATCTCGACCTTATTAAACATAGTTTTTAGTCTACTTTCCATTAATATGTAAACTGAGTTGCGCTCGCGGTTAAGGTAAGGGAATTTGAGCTCAATCTCTTAATGCTAAGGTCTTGTTTTGCATGAAGATCGTTGTTATGTTGTATAACTGTGTTGTCCTGTTTCTGTGTGAAATTTATTAGATGGGTTAATTGTCAACTCCTTTCATTATACAATAAAACGTGGCTATTGGTTAAATAAAAAAAAATCTAGAAGATGAGGCTTCTTTTATTTAAATGACTTGTCTCTCTTTTTTCTACAAACAAAATATTTATTAAAATTTTATAATAAGGTGTAACTTTTCATACACGAAATCGCGACAAAAAAATCAGCTGTTCCCTACATTTATGTTCGCATATCACGCCAAAATTTAGGGAATAGTTTCTCTTTTTTTTTTTTTTCGCGATTTCAGGGTTGGTCCCATAGTGAAAGTTGTTCATAATGATGAGTACAAAGACCCCTTAAGAGATATCGTGTATTAAAAGATACACCTTATATACAGGGTGTAAGGGTAAACACCGTTGTCACTCAAACCATGGGCAGTTGACTCAAATATAAAAATAAAAGACCGAAAACAACAAAAAAATCAAAACGATATTTTCATTAAAAGATTTTAAAAAGTTTATATCCGACATCGTGCTTGCTAGCAAAACGGCTGACTAACTGAGGGAGGGGTCGCGCTCGCGGCCGGTCAGGTCACGTCCCGCGACCCCCACCCGTGTTAAGACGCAAGTTCGTTGCCCTAGCGCATAGGTGAAAGGGTGAAATACTCGAGTGGTAAAATGTAATTTAAAAAAAAGAAAAAAAAATCGTAATTTTCCATTGATTTTACGTTCTATAAATGACACCAAACCACTGGTTTCAAGGATAACGGTGTTTACCCTAACACCCTGTATAAACTCATGCACTATATTTTTTATCATTTGCCTGTACGATTTTACCAAGTAAGTTGAAATGAGCGCAGGATTTGTAGGTAGTATAGCTTGGTGCTTGTAGAAGTTCATGTTAGGGTTTTTTAGGAACGAATTTTATAAAAAGATTGATGGTTTAATGGAAAAGCGCCAGGGCGGCCAGCAAAACTCAAAAAAATATGAAGTTTTTAAGAATATTCAGCTCAGTATCTGGTTGTATGTTACTTAAAATATGATTCGCTATCGTAAAAACTAAACATTGATGATTCTAATTATTATAAATCTGTAAATACATATTTCTTACGGTCCGGAATCATAATGTTGAGCAACAACATGCAACCTGACAGTGATCTGCAAATTGCAAAAAACGTAATAAATTTTTAACTACTTACTGGCTACCTTATCGCGTTCCCCTTAATACCATTTTATGTCGGGGTTGCCAGTATAGAATATTTTTCTACGTTGACGGTAGCTGGATTAAAAAAAAAAGTATGTTTTTGAATGTAATGTATTTTTCACTAAATCTGCAGTGTGGCTTCGTCAAAATGTTTAATTAAGATATTTGAGAGAGACTAATCATGTAGTGTCATTTTAACTTAAAATGTTCGTTACGTATGTTCATCTTCATGTCTCGATAGTATTTTGGCTGATAAAATTACAAGCACATAACGACACATTTTATCTTTGCTCAGGGATGATTTTTCAATGCATCCCGCATTTTAATCCAAGAAATATCTGTATTATGGTCGTGAATAATATTTGAATCAACATACAACTCGCTCGTGGTAAGCTCGTGGCTAAGTTATAAGAGCCGCACGGGTCAATCCATGAGGTTAAGCTACGCTTACCGGGTTGGTCCGTGGTTGGGTGACCATCTTTACATATTAAATAAATGTATTTTCTTTCTTTCTTTCTTCTTATATTAGAGACTCCTCCGTCCCGGCTGTCATTCGTGGATCTTTGACAGTCGTCACGGGTCGTCAGAAGCCCGAAAGTCTGACAACCAGTCTTACCAAGGGGTATCGTATTACCCCAGTTCCTGGGTTGTGGAGGTCAGATAGGCAGTCGCTCCATGTAAAATACTGGTACTCAGCTGCATCCTGTTAGACTGGAAGCCGACCCCAACATAGTTGGGAAAAGGCTAGGCAGATTTCGATTGATACAACCTGATACTGACTTGCAAATTGCAAAAAACGTAAGAAAATTAGAATTTCGCGGGCTTAGCTTTCCCCTTAGAACTATATGCAGTAAAAATACAATCCATCTATTTTAATTCAATAAAAATCTGGCAATCCTTCAGGGCAACATTTTTATCTCTCTTTTACTCATCAGAATATTTTTGTACACTGTATTAGAAACATCACTATTTCTCCCTTAGTAAGTAAATTAGTGAGTAAGGCGCCGAATTCAATTGCTTATAATTTTAAAAGTTCTGTTTGGTCAAGAGTATGCCGAATTGGATTTGATTTTGTGGTAGAATCGTCCCGAAAATGACAACATTTTCTTTGTAAATTACACTCTAATTGCGTAACACACCATCAATCACAATCTGAATGATTTTGAAGGATATTGCCAATCAATTGCTTCATATGTTCGAAGAATTTGTCTGCACAGCAACGTAAATAACGCAATGAATGTTGTTGAACTGTCAAAATGAAAGCCATTGCTACAGTTAGTGAATTACGCGATTAACCGCAGGTTTTTGAAAGCAAATTCGATTTAAACTGCTGTTAAATCTCTTGCCATGCGATTTAAATCTTTGTTGATTGACATTTGTTCTAACATTCGATTTGCTGGTCGTTTTACTAATCGGGCGTTCAAAAACAAGAGGTAGAATTTTAAACGGTGGTCGCTTAAAAATATTTAAAAAAAACTGTCTGTGGCATCTACATCGCCACATGCGAACTACGCATCTCACTGACGTCACGCAAAATACTGCATCGCGCAAGCAATATTTACCGCGCGACCAGCATATAATATACAACGTCCCGACATCAATCGTCGGCAGTAGCCCACCATACACAACACCCGTCTGGTCGGAGGATCCTCCCTTTTATATAGACGATGAGTGAACTTTACACCCTGATCCTCATACATTTATATATATCCTATAGTTCTATAACAAACTCAAATCCAAAGATAATAGTATTGGCGTCAGTATTGCTTGACGGAGCTCGGTAGGTGTAGTCTGTGATAGGAATATAATCAGAACTGTGATCAGTACGGTCAAACCACGCGTAATAAAAGATGTCATGTATGGTCAGCAAAAAGGTCCAACATTTTTATTTTAATAACAAGATTTTTTTTTCTTGTAAAAATCTTTCCATTTGAAAAAGACATAGGTGCATATCTTGTTATTATTTGAATATACTGGGTCAAATTAAATTCGTTAGCAAAACTCCGTAGACGTGATTTATAAACAATATTTATCGTAAAAATCGGGCTTACTCCAATTTTGACCGCTAAGGGCCTTATCATACTAGCGGATAGCGAGCGTCTTCAAAGCGGAGCGGGCGCGCAACGAACACGCGGGGCATGCGCAGCGAATTCGTTGCGGACACGCAATGAGATCGTGGTTGAAAAATGCTTTCGTTATCGTCTCTGGTCTTCGAAGAAATCCATTTTTATTGCGAGTGTATTGTACGTCGTTAACTTGCTTCAAACACGCGACGAAAAGGTTGCGAATTAGCCACGCGTCCGCCACGTCTTCGCTGTGCAGCCGCGGCGTGTTCGCCCCGCAGCCGCTCGCAAACCGCTAGTGTGATAAGGCCCTAAGCGCGTCACTGATCGATGCCCATCACGTCAGCGGAGTTTCGCTAACATAGAAATTTGACCTTTTATTATGAAATAATAAAATTCTGAGCCTTGTTTTTTTTTTCATTTGTTGGTAGTGATCGTCTAATTAAAACTGCGCTCCTCCACTGCTTTTTGCATACACATTTCAAATGTTTGCATGTATATAAATTTTTGTGGATGCATTTTTAAATTGGACGATCACTGTAGATTGTTTTGCTGACCGTCATATTGTAAGTGATGTATGTTGAGAGATATATCGATTGTTGAGTGTAGTGGGTACGTAATTTTGTTTGCGAGTGTGATAATATTGTGTAAGGGGCCAGCCCTAAATCCGCGATTCCATTAGGCAAGTGTTGCATGCAAGTATGACGTCACATTTGCGTACAAGTTGCTTGCATTGAAAACATGTTTTTGAGAGTGCAAATTGCATACAGGTTTTAGACTGAATGACATGTTAATGTCACTTGATTTAAAAAATGTACAAGTTCAAACTACCTCACACAAGTTGTAGCTTGTATGCAGGTTTGTTCAAGTTGTATGCAATTTGAAAACTACATACAAGTAACTTGCCTAATGGAATCGCGCCTTAATGGAAGGATGGCCATGTTAATGTTTTTGAGCCAAAGGTAAAAGTGTGCTTTAAAGTGTCATTGATGTGGGGTGGGCAAAATTAAAAATTATTCGCTAAGCTAGGAAGGTTTTGAATCTACAAGTAAATGTTCACTAGAAAATAAATATATTTAAAATGTTCATTGTTTAGTTCAAACGTTATTTACCAATTTAAAATTGTGAAAAACGGCTTGAAACTTTGTCTCTTCGTTGCAAAGAAAAACCAACATTTATTTTCTTGTGAAAAAAACCATGCTAACATTTGCTAAGATCCCTAAAATTTCTAAGTTGTGGCCCAACTAGCAAAATGTTTGCGATCGATTTTACTCTTATAACGAATTCAGTTGTTGATGTCTGCAACTGCATAAATTTGCACAACTGTGGACTTTATGCTCGTGATTATTAAGTTTATTTTTCAATGTCATCAAAAATCCTGTTTTATGCTTATAATTATATAACCCTACTAAAGCTACTATACGATGCAAGTTTCTTGCCTGTATTAGGTATACAAAAAAATGGAAGCAACGAACATCGTCTAACACTGTTCAGATGGTGCAACTTGTATAGTTGCTTCAACTTCTATACACCATAGGCAATTAAATCGCACTTATACGCCTTAACGCCTCATCGTCACTACCGGCTTATTCCCAGTAATTTGATTGATAGTTCCACTATTGAATTATTGAGACAAAAATGTTCCCAACACATGTTCTTTAGCGGTCTGACTAGAGTGTTCTTTCTAAACGTTGGAAGTTTTACTAACGGTCTAATTATAAAAATTAAGACAAAAAAAAAAAAGACACTTGTTCAACGTGTGTCTAATGTCAATCTTACGTCAAACTCCATACATGAATGTCGTGTTTAAAAGGTGTTTAACCTAAACTATATTATTTTAATTCACTAGTTAGCGATAATATCATATTTCCATACAGTAATAATGGTGCCGATTCCCTTGTACACAAACTAAACTAAATTTAAGTTCAGTGCATCTTTTTCTTTCTATTTCATTATGAAAAGGACAGAAGATAAATTTTAGTTTAGTCCTGTCAAATTAATCAGCGCCTGACATAAATTGACGTAATTTTAGTAGGCAAGTTTTTAATCGCGTCTAAACTTGTTTGGAGTAGTGACAGTTTGACAGGACTAAACTAAAATTGATCTTCTGTCCTTTTCTTAATGAAATAGAAAGAAAAAGATGCACTGAACTTAAATTTAGTTTAGTTTGTGAACAAGGGAATCGGCACCATTGTCAAATTAATCAAAACAGCGAAATATTTGAGAGCTATTTGCGACTTTGTCGACGTTGCGCAAAATACGCAGAAAGTAAAATCGCAAAATTTTTGCTAGAAGCGCCACTTCTAATAAAAGAAAACAAATTCACACACACCGATGATCTTAGATCCCTATTTCTTTAAGCCTGACTAGCTTTAAGCTTATATTAGTTGTGCAAACAATTTTAAACCTTAAGTGAGTGTTGTAAGATCGAAATTGGATTACGGCTTTGATTGTAGACGCGATGAAACGATTTATTTAACACATCTACGTAGATTTAACGTTTTTGTAATATTAAGTGATGTGAAGTGTTGGATTTGTTTTAGGGTTTAATAAAAACCGAGAGAAAATAGCTGCCCTTCATAAGTAGATAAGAAACAAGCATTGATTATCATGCTGGCTCAACGCGTGTTGGTCATTTGCTAGACCAGCCTTGTTTACTATGTTTTCCTTCACCATACCACAGATTAGTACAGATGATTCACTCCGCCAAAGCATTTTAATATTATGAATATACTTAAAACAAATCCAATAACATACGTACTCTTGTAGTTTAAAAATAATCTCCTAAGAGTTTAAAAAGTACAAAATGTCATCGTCACTTTTCACTACATACAGGTTACTCTTATCTATACATATAAACACTATTTAATAGACATAATATCATTTGAACAAGCACGCCGTAAATCCATAATGTTATTTAAATGCTGCGTATATTAATTTCTTAAATGTGTGTACACGTGCTTGCAAAAAAAGCGCCCAAGTGCGAGTCGGCTTCGCACACGAACAGTGGGCCTAAAACAGTCACATTAGCAATTCCTCTAAAAGCATTTCATGTCCTGAATTTCCAGCTGTCATTATCAATTCATATATTTTGGCACAAAAGCAATTCATATTATGTGGACCATTTTACGAATTTCCATAGAAAACTGTAAAAAAGATGATTATTACGTAATATGAATCGCACGCAGATCATATTATGAATTGTCAGTTTGTGACATTTTACGATGATTCATAATATTTTGAATATGATTCTGCCAAAGTGACTGTTTTAAGCCCCCGGTTCCGTGCTGCCATTATTAACATCGAGCAAAAAACGCCGAAAATAACGTTACTTGTATGGGGACTCTTTTTAATTTTTAACTTTATTTTTATTATTTGTTGTTATAACGCCTATAGTGTTTCATACTCTGTGAAAATTTCAAGTGTCTCCCTATTACGGTTCAAAAGATGCAGCCTTGTGGCAGACGGAAGGACGGACAGCGGAGCCTTGGTAATAGGGTCCCGTTGGAACCCTTTGGGTATGGAACCGTAAAATATGGGAAGACAACTTCAAAAAAAACCGGCCAAGTGCATGTCGTACCATACACAATGAAGGGTTCCGTAGTTGGGATGAATTTATAAAACAAACTTAACATTGTAGTTGAAAAACTTGTTCTCCGATACAGAATATATGGGAGAACATGTTTTTACAACTGCAAATTTAAGTTGATCCCTGAATCCAAAAATGGTATTAACAAACTCACATTATTTTTAAACGAACTTTCCAACGATACCCCACATCATGGGATTGACGAGAAAAAATACCATCCCCACTTCACGTGTAGGGAGGTACGCTAAAAAAAAAAAATTTACCACTTTGTCGGCGTCATTTATATGTATATCCATACCAAATTACAGCTTTCTAGGACCAACCGTCTCTGAGCTAAGCCGCGGACAGACGGACATGGCGAAACTATAAGGGTTCCTTGTTGACTACGGAACCCTAAAAACGTTCCAAGGGGCTCTGCCTGGCAATCAAAGCCAATCTGTATTACTTACTTCGTCGACCGAAAAAGTTTGTTGTCCAATAAATACTGCCGAATCGAATAAGTATGTAGCACCATTAAGTATTCTTCTATTCTGTACGTCCAGTTTTTTGCAAGCAAGTGTAATATTTTAATGAATATCTAGGTACTATGATCTCATACATTCCTGGGCACTCATTCAAAAGCAGGGTTATCTATGAAATTAAATACTGCTTCAATTACTAGTTACTATTTAGGATACGATTTCAGTAGACTTTACTGCACAGAGATTGAATGTTAAATTATTATTGTTTCACGATATCTACTTAAATATTATTTTAGCAATGAGGGTTTTCATGAAAATTCGTGCTATCTTTTGGCGCCACTTTGACTAGAGGTCTTCCATATCGAATTTCGCTCATCATTCGTTTTTTAATTACATTAATTAATTTTTTCATCAATCAGTCACGACTAATGAAAAGGCGCTTTGACACTTTTGACAGGTGCACGGACCTGACTTCTCAGTGCTGCCACCTGGTGAACGTCATTTAAATAAACCCTCATTGAAATACACTTCTTGGGCAGTATTATGAAGTATTAACGCCAACATAGCTCCAATCCCAAGGGATGGTACTATCGATCATGAATAGCTACGTCTCCCTCTCGCACTGGTATCATTATGGCATGTAAGTGTATTGACTGACGATTTCATTAAATTTTCATTCAATACACTTACATGAACTTAGAGAGTTGTATTGCTGATTCTAATGTTTATAATTCTGTAAATCCATATTTGTTACGGCCGCTAATAATATTTAGATCAACATACAACCTAATACTGACCTGCAAATTGCAAAAAACGTAAGAAAATTTGAATTTCGCGGGCCACCCTATCGCATCAACCTTAAACTATCAAATTATGACTGAATTATACAAATTAGAAGAATAGGCAAAATGTTTGACACTTTGTGGTTTCGAAAGAATACCTACTAGGATAGATCAGCATTTCAATGAGGGTTTAAATTAAAATTCAGGCCACTAGTTGGCGCCACTTTGACAAGTTCTTTTATTTGGAAACTGAATATAAAATTAAGATGACCTTCATCATTCAGTCAGGACTAAAAAAAATATAGGCGCTTTAACACTTTTAACAGGGGACTGGACTTGATATCTCGGTGCTGCCACCAGAAAACCCTCATTGAATTTTGGCCGGGTAAATGATATGGTATACCATCTCCTGTTCCCTATTGTGACTAATAAGTGTACTGAAATCTGCTCCTTGAAGCTAATCTAGACTTCTAGCTTAGATATTCTAGTGACCCTAGTGCGTAATTAAAAGTAATTGTATTTTGCCAATCTTCACTGTCAGTAATAATGACAATCTGCCATTTTTTACGTACCCATAGATTTTAATAAGTGTATTAAATGTATGTGTAATTAAATACTGTTGTTTTATTTATTTTCGATCTATTTTTGCGAGCATCCAAGGCTTTTTTTATACCTGGTATAATTAACAACAATTACATCCCATCTCAGTAAGGTTTAAATTGTTTCTCACATAAATGAAAACGCATAAAAACTTTTTACACAAAAAAAAAACAACCGACTTCCAAAAAAACACAATAAAGTGAAAAATAACTAATAGACTGATTTTGGCCATACACAGACAACTAGCATAATAAATACAAACTTTTTTTAACACTATAATATACCTACACCTTTTAAAGGTGACCAGAGGGAGTTTTTGTAATTTTGTAAAATGAAACAAACATAAATAGGTAATAATTTGTCTATTTATAAAAATCTTGGTCCACAAGAACTTTAAGTCTCACAATTCTATTTCTTGTACACCAATATTTTGTACTTAACCTATACTTAAAAGTAAATAAGCCTAATTGATACAATTAAATGTTTTAATCAAGTAAATTGTACCAATTAGAATTTCAATCAGCCTAGCAAGTGCTATAGGGTAAGACATATTTCACAGTTTTCCCACAAATCTGTGACATAAGTTTGACAAGATAGTACTTGATAAGCCAGATATTTTGTAGTTATTATTGACAATACAACTTTGTTTTGGTGACACCAGAGGGTAAAATCGCGTAATTTGTAAGAACATTCAGATTCGCAATCTGTCAAAAATACAATCAATTTACCAACATTTTTGACACATTTGACAGATAGCAATTTGAATGTGAACATGTTTTATGTACGAGAATTGACCTTCTGATCAAGTTAGTAGGACTGCGGCACAATATATATATCCATATTTTTATTCTGTGACTGTGGGGCATAATACACTAACAAATGCAATGCCTTTAATTTTAACAATTCAATAACATTCATTGCATTATTTACGTTGTCAAGTCGAGGAATTTTTCAAACATACGAAGCAATGGTTTAGGAATTTCTATCAAAATCCTTCGCATTGTGAAAGAGTGTTACGCTATTGGGGTGCTGGTCTGTCTTTACGCTTGTTCAAAAAGAACAATAAGTAATAATTTATACTTTAGATAAAACATAGTTTATGCATTCATTCTTGAGGTAGATAATTCATGGGAATGAAAAAGACAACACCAACATACACTACCTAATAGAACCAAAAGAGGTCACCAATAAATGCAACTGATCATACATTTAAATTGTCAAAAATATAACATGGAAAAGAAAGGCACTAGTCCAAATGACAGAATATCAATAAAGAATTAAGTTTTCTAACTACAAAACATCAACCTACATAACCTAACCTAAATTGGATGTCCAAGCAGCTTTATTTCTCCCCTGACCTCATCGTACAAGTCTTTATAATCGTCATGTTCTTTGACCAACACCATAACGCATCCTCTCATGGTGCCCATGGCCGCACCAATGTCTTTGCGGCTCGGTGTGTAGCAGTATGGGATGTCTTTCTCTTCACAAACTGCGGGTAAGTGGCACATAATTTCTATTGGTGATATGTCTCCGGCGAAGAAGACCAGACTGGAAAAGATAAACAAGAGAATATTTAGGGTTTTCTTTTAGAAGTACTTAATACAGGATTATTGTTTTTTTTTCATTAGTTTTGGGAACAAACTATGGTGCTTTTGAGAAGCATTATTGTTTTATCTCAAGGTTATTACCAAAGTACCAGTACAACACATGATTGTACCTAAGTACATCATTATTATTAATAATAATGTTGCATCTTATAATCAAATAGTGACATAAATTCGTAGTTAGTAATTAGGTCAGGACTGTCATGCTTTATTATAAATTGTACGCAAGCGGTAGGAAACGATGCGTATTTACATAACCTCAAAATTTTAAAAGTAACATGTTTATTTACCCTTTTTCACCAAGCCGCAACTGTTTCTGTACGATCTTTAACCCGTTCCGAATGAAGTTTTTGTGAGAAGTAGACTTCTTGATGAGTTTGTAAATCTTTTTGCTAAGTTTCTTCGGAGCCATGGGCTTTGCAATCACACTGCAATGTTCAACTTTATCGTCGTAGCTTTGTGGCTCAGATTTGATGCTGACATCTCCCTGATCTTCTTGTTCGACGGGCTCTTGTTTTACTTTGCCCATTTTGGTAAATTAAAATTATTTTGTGTTAATTTAATAAGCCGTAAACACGTGCACACGCCACAGGCAAACGTAAAATTGACAAGAGATTTGACGTTCAGAAATTCCTGAGCGTTTATTTTTAATTTATTCATTAGTTTAATAAAGGATAAAACGTACAGTACGTTACGTTCATACGTACGTTAAGTTCTCAAGTAATAATAAATATTATCGTAGAAAACTAAAACATTAAAATTATTTACTCAATTCTTTGACCATCATTGAAATCATTTAATTTTCAAGTTGCATGCTATGTGATTATTTCTAGACGATTATTTTGTTTCATTCATTACACATGCTCGTATAAAGTTTCCTAATTAATTTTTCCTGAATTAATTTTTCAACATTTTATCGTAATTCACAAACTACTACTACAACTACTTTCATTGATTTATAATTTGTATTAAAAACAAATCCAACTATACGATGCACCCACCGGAACATTTTAACTGAAGAACGAAACGTACTCCCTTACGTTACCATGGAAACAGCTACATGTCAACAAAGTTCTTTCAATTCACGCAAGTTGCGAAGAAATAATTTAATACGATGAAAAGCATTGTTTTTTACTAATAATAATTCGTGTTTCACCTAGTCAACCTTCCAAAGATTATCTCCATGATGGTATATTGATTAAAATAACCCAATTCTTGTAGTAAAAAATGTTTATCGTCGTGCTGATTCGTGTTATAATTTTTAGGGCCTACTGAATATTTTGAAAAAGCTGAGGTCCAATCCTGATAAAGAGTTACGTCTGCTGCTTCTTGGGCTAGACAATGCTGGCAAAACTACACTCCTTAAACAACTGGCATCAGAAGATGTGAACCATGTCACCCCTACTGCAGGGTTTAATATAAAATCAGTTTTATCCAATGGTTTTAAGCTAAACGTCTGGGATATTGGTGGGCAGAGGAAGATAAGACCGTACTGGCGGAATTATTTCGAAAATACTGATATTTTGGTTGGTACCTACATACATTTTTTTGTGGTTTTGGTAAAAAAAAAAACCCTAAGTCTTAGCTATGACTATGGCCTTCAAAACTAATATAATTAGATTGAGTCATGTGTGACGAAGCCCGCATTTAATTAATTTCCATTCGAACTTAATCCTTTCCTGAATAAAGTTTTCCCTCAACACTGAAATGAATAAAAAATAATGGTTAATAACTTTTTTTTTAAATTGGACAAATATGTTGACCATGCAATTCTAGATCTACGTTGTTGACTGTTCTGATCACCAAAGACTTGAGGAAACAGGCCAGGAGTTAGCAGAACTGCTGGAAGATGAGAAGTTACGTGGAGTAGCCTTACTGGTGTATGCCAATAAACAGGACTTGGCTACTGGTAATTAATTCAAAGTTTTTGAAGTATTTAGAAATATTTGCAAATAGTAAAATTCAATTTCATTGTAGAAAATTAATTAAGTATTGAATAATAATTTAAAAAGTAAAAATAGTTTTAATTTAAATTAATTATTTTAAAACTTTTGATGCTGACTGTACTCATAGCACATACAGATTGTATCTAGTTACGTAATACACATTCCTTGTCAGCTATCAAACATACCTATTTATTTAAAGAGATAAAAAGAGATTGTAAAAAGTATTTAATCTTTTCTACAGCCTTACCAGCCAGTGAGATAGCCCAGCATCTGGGTCTGCATCTGATCAGAGACCGCACGTGGCAGATACAAGCGTGTGTCGCTACTGACGGCACTGGAGTCAAGGTGAGTGCATTTCGAAATTTTTGTAATTAATATTTTTTATAGGCTACCTACCTGGAAGAGTTTTGGGGAGGCGTTTGCCCAGCTGTGAGTCAGAAAAGGCTAACAAGAGCAAAAAACCATTCTTTACATAGACAACATCAAGTATTTTAATAAAATCACCAATCACTTTTTGAAACGTCGTCGTGGTCATTTAATCGGTACAGATTGTTGAAACGTAACATGAAATTTAACACAAATTAACCGTCATAATTTATGTTATGTTTCACCAATCTGCATTATAATTTTGAAGATAGCATAACTATGTAGAGATCGCGGTCCAAACATCTTGACCATGAAGAGTTATGGAGTTGCATCATCTCAGTTGACCCAAAATTAGACACGAAAGCAAAAATCAAAAATGTAATATAGAAGAAAAAAAATCTATGAATTTTCTTTGCACTGTCACTTCAGCAGACGGTGTTTACTTTTATGATGCGAGTTGGATGGTATTTTAAGCTACATATTTGTATTTTTCTCCTTACAGGAGGGCATGGAATGGGTCTGCAAAAATATCCCAACTAAGAAATAACTACCTTTAGGTACTAGTGCTATAAAAATAATTATTATTTACGCTTAACATAATTAGAAGTTCTATCAATATCTTTAAATAATAATAATGTTGAAAATCACTAACAATCAAGAATAATGATATTATTATTTTGAATTTACAACTTATTGTAGTCCAAAGAAATCCGTCCAAAGTTATTACTTATAATTATTTTAGTTAGAATTTATCTTACCTGTTTAACGCTCGACAATTTATAACGAAAGAAAGGAAAGAAAATAGATGTTTCAATGATATTTATTTTTGAAGACATTGAACGGAACAGCCTGCATTAAAAAAATCAATTGCGTTAATATATTCCACCTTAAATGTACCTATGATTTATTTTAAAGAATGAAATAATATATACGTATATGGTTATTGGACCAATGCAATATTGCACTTCAATTTCTGATTATAATCATTAATAAAGCGTCGAGATTTTTGTGGCATTGGTTTTTCTTATACAATTCTTTTAAAACTACATTAGGTCTTCTGATAACCTAAAAATGCCACAGAAACTTCTCTCGTTTCCTTATAATCTTGTAAACTAATTATTAGATGATTATCATGTCATTATAATTATAATAATATTATGATAATTTGAAAAAATATACATTATTAAGTAAGTTGTTTTTAAGATAACTTCGTTTTAATTTTAATTAGCTAGTGGTCATTATTTAAAATGCTGCCATTACCTTTATTTTTCTTGAAATGATTACCAATGTAAGTGTTTTTTTAGCATTTTTTCGTGATGTAAAATAATAATAATACTATTGTACTTACCTACATGTTTATGATTGCACATAGTTGGGCCACGTTGGGTGCTGCTGATAGCAGTTATTTAAATAAAGAATTAAATCATACTGGCCGGTCGTTAATTCTTATTCTTGTGAGAAAAGAGTTGTACTGTCGGCATCAAACGTTTTAAGAGTTATTAAATGATATTATATTTTAAACAATAAGGTTCCATACATTTTAGACAGAAAATATTACTTATTGTTTAAAAGATTTTAAGATTTCAGGTTTATTCTCAGGATTAAAATCCGTCCCAAATATGAATAAACTTATTGCCCCATTGTATTTGCTAAAATACCTTTTAATTTATACCGGCAAGTGTGAATTGATTTTAACTTAAACTATTATTTGAATTATCTGACTTTAATATAATATACATATTGAAACATACTGAAACTAGCACAATATGAATATTTTTCTAAAATTGATCTCTCACTGTTGTTGCAATTTTAGTTTTTATATGATTGTAATTTGCATTTATGGGGTACCTTCCATTTAAATAAATAATACGAGTTTTCAGTCTAATGTTTTATTTGATATCTTACATCAATGTGGAATGTATTTACATTTTTAATTGAAAGTGATACGGAAGACTTGAGAAATTAATCTAAAAGTAACAATAGGTAATATTTAGAAACAAAACATTTAAAATATAGTTTTTTTGTTAAACTATACTTTATTATTAAGTAAAAATATTTAATATAGATTCGAGATTTTAATATATTATTATCCATCTAGATACCCCTGAAAACCCTTTGTTTTAGGGTAGGTAAAGGGTATTAAATGCAACGTAAGTTTTAGCACCAAAATATCCAGCAAAAAACTAAAATTATTTTACTTAATTTCAAATTTTATAGTAACTAACAATACTATGTAAGTAAGTACATTTTTAAATTCCATTTTGAATAATTAATTTATTGTATTTATTCAAATAAAAAAAATAAACTAAAACTTAATATATTTTAGTTATTTTAATATTTGGATTTCATCATAAAAATGGAATACCTACTTATTTAATTTTTACTACACCAATTAAAGATAAATTCCAAAAAAAACAACATATTTTTGAGAAATATTTGTCTTAACTGAAAGACATTGAAATCACTCTCCATGAAAACTTATTTCACGACATCTTAAACTAATAGTTAAATACATAGTTTCAATAAAAGCAGTGTATCACGATATATTATTAAAATAATTAAGTAATATTATGTAGATATATTGTACAATAATAATTAATGAAAGCACAAAAAGTATTTTGCCTGAAAAAGTGGAAAAAAAAACATAGTGATTTAATAGTGAACAAATTAGTGAATGATTTTGTGATCAAATTAGAGAATGAATTTGTGATCAAATTACTGAATGAATTTGCGGTCAAATTAGGGAATGAATTTGCGATTAAATTAGTGAATGAATTTGTGATTAAATTAGTGAATGAATTTGTGGTTTGATGAACAATGATTTTAATTGTAGTGAATTTCGTGTTCTCTTGGTTTTTAATGAACGATTGATGGCAGAGCAATGATTGATTTTATGGTCATTTGCCGGCCGTGATGGCAAATGAATATTTTAATGAACATTAAAAGATGAATTTAACATTTGTTTAGATAGTGATTGCTTATTATGATGTGTGAATACTGAATACATTAATAATAAATGATGATTATTCAATAGGTGTGATATTGTGTGAATAATAAAACATAGATGATGATGAACAAATATCTTATTATACATAACCAAATGCTGATGACTAATGAATGAATAATTTAATCTTAAATATGTTGGTTTATGAGTAGAAGACACTTGAATGAAACATGGTACAGATTTGAAAAACCATGCATTGTAGTGCCAGTAAGTAAAGTCTAAATAAAAATAAAAGTATAGAAGGGAAAAGAACAAACAATATAAACGTAACACCAGGACCTATAATTTCACCTTCCTGCATATAATTCAAAAAGTGATCTTCCTATTTATGATTCTAAACTGTATCATTTACAGTTTGAAGCAGTTTTAGCTCAATTATAAAGAAGGCATTACAACAAAAAAGTTTGTCTATTTCGGACTTATAACTCATTATGGTATACTTCTGTAGTTACTTTCATTTCGTGTTCATGGAACGCCGAGCAGTCAGCAGGGTAGGCCGCCTGAAAATAGTAATAAATCATAGGTGAAGTTACAGTAGACATATTAGTTTCGCCGAAGGGTTCGGCAGAGCTGTACCTATAGTACCTACACCCACATTTCGCCAGGTATGTTTGACCCATGTAATAGAGGGCGAGCCTATTGTCATCAACCAGGCACAAATACAGACTCCGGACTGCTAATGAGAAATTATTGATGAAAAACCTTATAACACTTCGCCCGGCCTGGGAATCGAACCGAAGACCTCATGATCAGCAGTAGCGCTTGCGACTATTAGACCAATGCGGCAGCCAGTTACTATAGTATATAAACTTATAGTATTTGATCTGGGAGGAGATGTTCGAATCAACTCACACATGCAGACCCTTTTTCAAAAAATCTAAGCATGATTCATATAATCTACTAGTTATTCGAGGCTGACGCTTCGAGACAAGTGGTTACGTTTTATATGAATGGCATTACGATCAGAGGTCCTAGAAAGTGACATTCTATCAGCGGTAACGATGATGGAAAGGCAAATATGTATAGGACTGACATCAGCTATCGAAAAGCTTATGTCAATTCTGTTGAAAGTCGTTGTAGAAAACGAAATGCTTTCGAAGCGATTGTCACTTGTCTAGGCCCTCCGTTCAGTTCAGTGGTTTAGTCGTGATGAGGTAACAAACAGACAGAGTTTGGGCCCAATGCGATCGTCTAAAGTGCAGGTGCGGATGCACTTGGAACACAAACATGGGTAAATGAGATATGGTTTCGTTCCAAAGAATTTCCAAATTTAAGCAGCAGTAGGCGGGGCACATAGCTCGCTGTATAAATGGCCGATGGGGTTGAAAGTTTCTAGAGTGGCACCTAATTTCCCCCCCTAGTTGATGTGGCGACTCTTGGGGGACGCCTATGTCCAGCAGAGAACGTCTTTCAGTTAACATTTTCAGGCCAGAGTGCCAAGATAGTTAGATTATGTTTGATACTTACTTCACAATTGACGTCATTCTGGATAGCGTTGTACAAGTCGAAGAATCCTTTCCCGTTCTGGAAGCTGAGTGCCGCGGACGCTGCTAGGCTGCTGAGCTTCGTGAGACCAGCCTTGAAGCCTGGATGACCTGGAATAGGTAAATTATACGTAATTATCAGATGAATACATAATTAAAATTTACAACCAAATTACCTACTTACATCTTATGTATGTACCTGTGTGATGTAGAATAAGTATACAGGGTGTTAGGGTAAACACCGTTATCCTTGAAACCAGTGGTTTGGTGTCATAGAACGTAAAATCAATGGAAAATTATTGTTTTTTTTTTAAATTACATTTTCCACTAGAGTTTTTCACCCTTTCACCTATGCGCTAGGGCAACGAACTTGCGTCTCAACACGGGTGGGGGGCGCGGGACGTGACCTGACCGGCCGCGAGCGCGACCCCTCCCTCAGTCAGTCAGCTGTTTCGCTAGCGAGCACGGTGTCGGATATAAACTTTTTAAAATCTCTTAATGAAAATAACGATTTTTGTTGTTACTTGGTCATTTATTTTTATATTAAGCCAACTACCCATGCTTTGAGTGACAACGGTGTTTACCCTTACATCCTGTATAGGGGTTTTTACAATAGCGATAAACTTTTCGCGCGATTTTTTAATCACAGTGCTTTCTGGGCCTTATTTACACTATATACATTGCTATAATCCCAATACCAATTGCTATACGACCAAAGAATATTATTTTATTATTCACTATAGCTGTTGCCCGGGACAGAAGCGTAACAAACAAACTCGGGAAGTTAAGATTACAGAGAAACAAGTAGGTACTGGTATACTCATAAGTAGTGTATATGTTATCAACATCGTACACGGAGTCATGTTTCATAATAATATATAGGTACGTAGGTACTTATATGAAAAAACTGAGTTAAGTATTAAAATGTCCCTGTAATTAACAAAGATGTCTGTGGCTGATTATGGCGTGGAATGTAGTTACATTGGTCACGCAATTTCCTTTATAATAATGTTTTTTTTTGCTTTTTTATGTTTTCGCTCGTACCTACCTATTTTATTACTAGATTGTGTGATGATTTATTGTTCTGACAATGGCAACATTATACACGGCATGATATTGTAGGAACAGTAAGTACCTAGGGCTCAAATTGATGGATTTATTGTTGGATAATGCAGATATTAAAAGCAAAGGTGCAGACCAAACCAAAAACGAATAGGTAAGAAAAATGTTAAAGTGTTCCATGAATAAAATCTTGACTTTCCGTGGGAAGGCCAGACGCTGGACTCTTCATCTGCCCCTCTGCTGGGACACCAGATTCCTCTCTATGAGAAGTGGTCCGTAACCACCCGGGCCCAGTGCGGGGCGCTGGATACTAACTTCGCATAGATCAATTTTCATTTGATCCTCAGAAATTCTTAAAAAACAATTGACCTACCTTTCAGAAACAACAAAAATACACAAACACTGGTATTACACGTCAATCAAAAACTAGAAAGTACAATAGATGAGTTCGGCGTTTCCTTTCAGAATACTTACTCTGAAAAGAAACGCCGAAACAAACTCAGAGGTCTCCATGGGCGTCGGGAATCCCAGGCGGATTCCCGGCCACCGCAGGCGCGGGCTTGCGGACGGTGAGCAATAAGAGATATCAGCACAACAGTCAGAAGGGGTCCGCTAGGGCCGGCGTCGCGGGAAAGACCTGTGGCGGTATCTACATCGCCACATGCGAACTACGCACCAAAGATCTGACGTCACACAAAAATCCTGCATCGCGCAATTAGAGTTTACCGCGCGATGGAAATATATACAAGAATCCAATATCAATCGTTAGGCAGTTGCCCGCCAGACACAACACCCGTCTGGTCGGAGGATCCTCCCTTTTTTATGGTGGATGAGTGAACTTTACACCCTGTTCCTCATACCCCTAAAGTCCGAAAGGGATACCGTGGCCTCTGGCAACATACAGGCAACTGAAGGAACACAGGTGGGTTTTAGTCAGAAAGAAGTCTGACAGGCCCGCCGTTCCACTCCGCCCAGAGCGGGAGAAGTTATTTGATAATTTCACACCCAAAAAGGTCAGCTCTCCAACCTCCAACTTACCCTTCTTATCCTGATCATGGTGCCTGTTAACTAGACACATGAGATGCTCCTGGCAGTGAGGCGCCTTCACCGAGTGCTGGTACGCGCGGTAGACCCTCAGGACCGGTTCGATGACTTCCAGGTTCAGCGTGTCGGTCAGACGGTCGGCTATGGCGTTGTAGTCGCCTCGGGAGGACATAGTTTTGCTTGTTTTTTCCGCCATTTTGAGGGTTTGCTGTGGATGAACGCTTAAATTAGACTGGTGTTCCTATTATAACAAAAAAAAATACAGTTCCTGACCGCTTTATGCCCAGAGATATAGCTACAGATTTTGATAGCATACTTTCTGGAAAAATTTAAAGATAGGGATCTGTTATCCCAAAAAATTGAAAAGATAAAAACAGAACTGTTTTCTCCAAAGAACTGAATCATGTAGGCTACATGATTCTGGACAATTCAAGAAAGATCATTGTGAAAAATTAGAACTCTAAAATTTTGAAGAGCTGCATTTTCGACCGCTCTGCTAGATGTAAATAAATTGTAGGTCTATAAAAGTGTCTACATGAGTAATCATCGGGAATAAAAGAGAGCAAGGAGTAATCCTTGCTCTCTTATTCACGATAGCTTTAACTATTGCGTAACACTCACAATGGCAATACCTTTTGTGACAATTCAACAATATTCATTGTGTTCTTCACATTTCCGAGCAGACTAATTTTTTAAACAAGCAACGGATTATCAATTTCCTTCGGATTGTGATTGCAAGTGTGTTACGCGATTGATGTGACTTAGACTTCAGACTTGAAATCTCAAGTGACAGGTTGTTGGCATGCGAGCACCATCGTCGACTTCATCGTGCATCCATCATCGCTAACCTACTACGTTAGGCCTGATCTACCAGCGCTTATTGGCGCTGGTTCATTCTGGTAACAGTTAAATAAAGCAAGCGGTTAGGTTCGTTAGTTAAATGGCGGGCGGCGCCAGCGCTGACCGGCGCGTGTCGTAGATAGTCGGAACTTGTCGGCGACGTTCGGCGCTTGTTCATATAAATGCCTGCGTCGGTGACCTGCGTGGACCGGTTCCTATAAGCGCTGGTAGGCTGCCAGTTTTCTTTCTGTATACGGCTTTAGGTGAGGCACTGACTCAAATTAGGTATAACCTTCCACCCTTACCTTCACATACTCCACAGCCGGCGTCACATACTCAGCCACATCTGTCTCCATATCCAAGTAACGTTTGAGTACAAAGTTGAGCAGCGTGGTAATGGATTGCTCCGGTTTCTTCACGTCAAAGTGTGTGCTCTTCGGGAGACCCTGGGAGTCGAGGAAGCTGTTCGTGATGTATTGAGCTGAGATGAGATACCTAGAAAGAAGTGGGTAAGCTTTATTATAAAAAAATATGTCCCTACCTAGATCGTTCTATCATATTTGATGTTTATTTCTGTAAATATCTTTCTTCTATTCTACATAATCTTATTATCTCTCTAATCTTCTATTATAATCTTTTAAGACACTTTTTCACGTAATTTTTTTGGTCAAAAATGTAATAACAGATTGCGCCGGTAATTTCTAGCTGAACTAAGAATAATTGCCGAAACAAACTCAGAAGTCATGATCGAGAGAATGACCTCTTTAAAGTTATCATAGAAAGAATAAGTAATTATAGAAAAATCGATTTTGGTTAGAACGCGGCTTAAGTCCGGAATCCAACCAGAAGGTTACCTACTCTAGGGCCGTGTTCTAACAGAAAGCGATCGTTTAATATGACCGATGACGTACAAACGTGATTTAATTGATCACGTTCGTATGCTATTTTCATACTTATAAATTACTAGCTGCTCGCCCCGGCTTCGCACGGGTAGCACTAAGTACTTATCTACGGCAATTTTAGGTATTTTAGGTTTTTTTACACCTTGGGTTACATTATTGGAGTTTTAGTAAGGAACCCTAATTTTTTTGAAAATATAATATAGCCTTTGTCAACTGTGCATAAATTGGATGACATCTTGATCGCCGTGTATGGCACAATAGCTCGTGTGAGTACCAGCCCTTCAGTTCCATTCAGTTTCGAAAAAATCTACTTTAAGTGTTTCCTCCCATACAAAAAAAACACAAATCTATTTTTTCTCACGCGCGGAACTACTAATACCATCCATACGTTAATATCACGTAAAGGGGGGTATACCAGAGACATTACAATTTTTTATTTTTTATTTCGTGACTTGAAGTTTCTATGAGTATGGAGCTCGATTTTCAGACCACTGTGGGGCGGTGGGATAGTGTAGCTTCCCAACAGTGAAAGAATTTTTCAAATCGGTTCGGTAGTTTAGGAGCCTATTCAATGCAAACAAACAAACAAAAAATCAAATCTTTCCTCTTTATAATATTAGTATAGACTAGCTGCTCGCCCCGGCTTCGCACGGGCAGCACTAAGTACTTATGTACGTCTATTTTAGGTATTTTTTTACACCTTGGGTTACATTATTGGGGTTTTAGTAAGGAACCCTAATTTTTTTGAAAATATAATATAGCCTATGTCAGCCGGGGATAGTGTAGCTACCCAACAGTGAAAGAATTTTTCAAATCGGTTCGGTAGTTTCGGAGCCTATTCAATGCAAACAAACAATCAAATTTTCCTCTTTATAATATTAGTAAGATAAGAAGTAAGATAAGATAAAATAAGATCTACCCAGAAGATGGATTTGGTTTGTGTATTCTCTTAGCTTTTTCAAACCAGCCTCTCCGCACGTAGGTAGGTATCATGAGCAACAACAAGCAACATACATACAAAAACAACAACAACAATTTACCGCTCTGCAATAGAAAATAGCTATTTGTGAACGTGAATACAATGTACAGAATAATTACTGATACTGACATAGAGATAAACTAAGTAGTTCTAAATTGAATTGTTATCCCAAAAGTTAGTGAACTTCGCCAGGGTACAATTAACCTTTTTGCTAAAACTGACTTTAACAATCTGCATTTTATCCTTAACTTTTCGAAAACCTGCTCTGATAAATCCCTAATTGTTTAAAACTATTGGTAGGTAGTTTCAGCACCATTTAAAGCAATTTAAGTTTTCCCTAGGTTTTCGAGAGTCGGAGTGAACTCGCTCGGCGTAAAAGCATGATCGGCTAAACTTTTGAACTAACCAATTAGCAGTTTTAACGAAGAATTTATGGTAGATACAAGCTGTGTACCTGCTTTCCAATCGGCAAAAACGAGGAACTTCCTTAAAAACTTCCATTGCATACAACATTAAGTAATACATGGAACGAATTTTCAAAAATTCTTCCATAGTGCTCATTTTCGTTATGGACCCAATATCCGCCTAGCCTTTTCTCAACTATGTTGGGGTCGGCTTCCAGTCTAACCGGATGCAGCTGAATACCAATATTTTACATAGAGCGACTGTTTATCTGGCCTCCAAAACCCAGTAACTGGGTAATACGATACCCCTTGGTAAACTGGTTGTCAGACTTTCGGGCTCCTGATGACCCGCAATGACTGTCAAATATCCACGAATGACAGGCGGGAACAACGGCTTAACGTGCTTTCTGAGGAACGGAGGAGTCTCGGTATGTAAAGATGCATCACCCATCCACGGATCAACCCCGAGAAGAGTAGCTGAACCTTTTGGATCGACGCACGCGGCTGTTATTACTTAGCCACGAGCTCCTCGAGATTTTGCTCTCTAGGTTATCTCTTTGGACCTCCAGGGAATTTTTTTGGTATTCTTAGTATAGAAGCGCTGAACCGCTCGATATAGACCCAAAGGTTCAATGAATGAATGAATTTATGATTTATTAAGTAACAAGATTAATAGTTACCTGCTGTAAACCTCAGGCTTTGCAACATGTACCACCATGTCAGTCAAGTACTTGGCTGCTGCCTTGATCCAGTGTCTCCTAAACGAATGGTTTTCAAAGTTCTTGAACATCTGCTGGAAGCTTAGTTTACCATCAGGTCCAGTAAACGCTTTGAGCGTCCTCTTCAAGCCAGACTTCTCCCAAATAGTCTTTCCCAACTCTGAGTTGATGAAGAGATCCCAGTATAAGTGAGCTTTTTCCAAAATTGGCGGAAGGAACGAAGCATGGTCTTTATGCTCATCTGCGCGTTTCGAAGCTTCTGTATCCGATAATGAGCTTAAAGTGTTCATTATTAAGGGCATAAATCCTCCGATATTCTTGTTGCCAAGTAGACCAGAAGCAAGACTCATCATGCTTTCTAGATTTAGTTCTCCCTCTGTGCTTTCTCGCTTCTTTCTGGCTGGTTTCGGTGCCTCTGTGGTGCCCATCTGTTGGGCAAACATGGATATCATGGATCCTACTAAAGCTGGATCTATTTTGCCATCTTGACCTCCTAGTAAGCTGCCAAGACCTGTAATAAGTGTTTGGGATTTAGTTGAGCCGTAAGTAGGCTTTAGTTCTCAGTTATAGAGGGTTTTAGATCACTTCTCTTATGCGGTTTCCTAGTTCTGAAGTAAGTAGACCTGTAAAAAGTGTTTGGGATTTAGTTGAGCCGTAAGTAGGCTTTAGTTCTCAGTTATAGAGGGTTTTAGATCACTTCAGTTATATATTTTAGATCAACTTATGCGGGTTCCTAGTTCTGAAGATAATATGACGTACCTAAGATTTTTTTTCTTAGTGTCTCCGATTTGTGCATTAGAAACTATTTTTTTTTCGTAAATTGCACCAATAGAGTCTGGCCAACGAAGGTTGATCCAGAAAACGCGCGAAATTTAAAAAAATCAAGACAATTTGTCCCTAAACATAGTGCGATAATTCGTGTTGATATTAAATTTAATTTCATTTAAAGGTATTTTCAGGGTCAACTTTCGTTGGCCAGAATATCTATTGTATTGTTTGCTAAAGGAATTATTGGCGCCTGTTCGTGGGAGCCTTTATCGTTATTTGCTAATTTACAATTCAGCGAATAATTATTAAATGATCGCTGCCAGTTAAGCAAAATAATTCTCAGTGACATTCAAGTTTCTGTTTTATTCTAATTAAAGCGTGGAAAAATGCTTATCAGTAAACACAATGAAATGCTGAATAGTCTTAGGTAGGTAATTGTAACTCGTGCGAATAACACATGAAAGTCAGACAGATTTGATTCATTCTACTAATTAAGAGACTATTTTAGTCATCATTATTTTGTTTGTTAAATTATAGAATTAAGATTTTGTGAATGTAAAATAATAAACTCGACGTCTGATCGAACATATTCTAGAAAATGAAATGTATAGTCAACCTCGCAATTAACATTCTTGACAACAATTCCCATTAAATGAGGGTTTTCTGAAATGACACTAGGTGGCAGCACTGAGACGACAGGTCCGGGCATCTACCTATCAAAAGTGTCAAAGCGCCTATGTTTTCTATAATCGTGACTGAATGAATGAAACGAATGACGAACATCATCGTATTATTCATTTTCGAAATAGAAGACCTGTCGTCAAAGTGGCGCCAACTGGTGGCGTGAATTTTCATGAAACTATCTAACTGTCACATAGACCAATAAAGCGAAATTCAGTCTGACTATATTTTTATTGGGCTGTATTTTGTATTCCAAAGAGAACCAAAGTTGTTGACATAGCTCACAGAATAAGCAAGCTGAAGTGGCAATGGGCCGGCCATATTAGCCGTAGAACCGATGACCGTTGGGGTAGACGTGTTCTTGAGTGGAGACCGCGAATCGGCAAACGTAAGGTAGGACGCCCTCAGGCTAGGTGGAGCTTCGCAGGGTGGCTGGTAGCAACTCGATAAGAGTTGCCGAGAATCAAGCTGAATGGCGTGCAATTGGAGAGTCCTATGTCCAGCAGTGGACTGCTATAGGCTGATGATAATTATGATGATGATTTTTTATTCATTATATTATGTTCCTCTCAATCCAACTGCCTGCCATCTTATCTTTTCACCACCGTGGTGATAATTGGCTGACTGATTGTGAATGAAAATGGGCAAGCCTATACCTATATCTCCTTATATCGGACATAAGTCTAGACTATAAGGAAATAACCGATAATTAACTAGTTATTCAACGGAAACATCTATCGCCCAACCCGTTCTTAATTTGGCAAGGTCCGCCATGTTTGTGCATGTTTATTTGCTTCGGGAAGTTTATCGTAGTGGTCATTGAACTCCATAAGAATTGGTAATGATTCTATTGTAAAGATTGTAGGTAATAATAGTTCTTGTGGCCTTGTTTCGTGTAAGTACCTACAGTACCTACCGGCAAATCGTTGCTCGTAAAGATTTCATAGATCTGTTTGCTCAGCCAGTCGAATCGAGTCGAGAGCAGTAATTTGGTAATTTTGTTTAGAATATAAGGTTTTATAGAAGGCGTACGCAATTAACGGGATTTAGAATACCGATAAGAACATAATAAAATAAATATATTGATTAAAAAAAAAAAAAAATCGTTGCCTTCTGTTTGTGTGAGTTTGTGTTAAAGAATTCATTAATTTCAATAACATTTGCAGAAAAGGATAGTAGAATAACCTCCTATTTTTTAGGGTTCCTTACCCAAAGGGTAAAACGGGACCCTATTACTAAGACTCCGCTGTCACTCCGTCTGTCACCAGGCTGTATCTCATGAACCGTAATAGTTACACAGTTGAAATTTCACAGATGATGTATATCTGTTGCCGCTATAACAACAAATACTAAAAAAAGAATAAAATAAATATTTAAGGGGCTCCCATACAAAAGACATGATTTTTTTTGCCGTTATTATAGATAATGGTACAGAACCCTTCGTGCGCGAGTCTGACTCGCACTTCGCCGGTTTTTTTGATGTAGGCTAAAAGTATAGTCTTTAATGTTATTGTGATTTATGACTTCAACACCAATATTTTTTGAAGAGCCTCCAGAATATTTTCTCGTATTTTGTCGAGACATTTCCACGATAAAACCAACAATGTGATATTACCTAATACAATAGACGTAGATATATTTAGTAACCTATTCCGCTTGACTATTCTTCAAGAGTCCTAAAAAACCCTGGAAGAAATCTATCGAGCAGCAAATGCAGCAATCCTATATAAGTGGGGGTGTCGGGCGATTTGATTCACTTTGCGTCCAGCGCTCGGTGTGGTAACACGCCGCGTTCTGGTTTGCAATCGGTCAATCGTCATCCTGAGGATGCCTCGTAGAGAGGTGAAACACGTGGATTTCTTACAGGGTTTTTTAGGACTCTTGAAGAATAGTCAAGCGGAATAGGTTACTAAATATATCTACGTCTATTGTATGTTATAATGGATTTCCGCAAAGTCACGCCTGAATCAATTAACTATCTGTGATATTACCTGACAACATATCCCCAGCGTTTCCATTCCCAGCAGCCTGACCAAACATGGCCCCCAAATTCTTCGCATTATCCCCCTGCATGAGGTTCCCAACGATATTTCCAATAGCTGCTAAGCCGTTGTTGTTGCCCCCATCCCCCATGCTTTGCAGTAAGGTAGATGCCAGGTCCATGAAGGGGTTGTCATCGTCCGTTCTGATGGATGGGATGGTGATCAACTGGCAGGCTATCACCAGAACTATGCTCAGACGCGCCATGCTTCTGAAATGAGAAAAATATAGTTCTTAGTTTCATTATGTAGCTGTCTTTGATTAATTAATCGATATTACCAAATTAACGTATGAAATAGGGATTACTGTTGTAGTTAAAAAAAAAAATTCATAGTATTATTCTTTACGACGCCTATTCGGCACCTCTTTAGGTCATGAGCTATCCGAATATCAAAAAAGATTTGGCCTAGGTCCTACAGGTAGAAAAATAGTAAATACAGGTATAAAAAAAAGTAATTTCCTCTTTTCGGAAATAAGTTCGAATAAGTTCGGTTTTCTTTCTCTTTGACCCATACAGAAAGAGAAGTAATTTTATCGACTTAATAAGCAGAAAAGTTTGAAAAGGATGATGCAAGAGCGAGCGAAGCGAGCTCGAAAATTTTAGCACCCGCCTGGGAGAGGCTGGGGGAGGTTGGTATATCTTAGAGAATGCTGAAGTTGCAGGAATTGATTCAATACAAAGTCAGAGTTCATAAAAATATAGTATTGAAGCATACTTTTACTGGTATTGTAGATTATAAATTACGCCTATGCGAAATAGATTACAATTATCTGTATAAGGAGGTGCCCTAGAGGGTCGATCTCTGGATTGAGATTCTGGTTTCTCGCATTTCGGGGGGGGGTTTGAACCCCCAAACCCCCCCCTGCCTACGGCCCTGCCTGAACCATTCATTCGAAGAAATTTGTCAGTCGTTAAGGGTAGTTCCGAAAGAAGCTCCGAAAGTCTGACAACCAGTCTTACCTACGGGTAAAGTGTAACCCAGTAACGTAAGGGTTGTGGAGGGCAGATCAAGAGTCAAGAGAGAAAATTCTGATATTCAGCTGGTTTAGATTAGACTGGAAGACGACCCAAATATGGTTGGGTAAGACAAAGCAGATGATAATGGGGAAGGTTTTTTTTTCTACTACTAAAACTGGTAGCAGCTACATCAGTTTAAATATTTGAATTACCTAATTAAAGACCAATTAAGGATCACTTTTTTTTTGTGTGGGTACAATGACTTCTCCCGCTCTGGGCAGAGCGGAAGGGCGTATCAGACTTTTACTGACTTAAACCCACCCGTGTCCTATTCAGTTGCCTGTTGCCAAGGGCTCCGGTATCCCTTTCGGACTTTCCCGCAACCCTGGCAGGAATTAAGGACCCCGCAGTCGTTCTAAAACTAGGTAAGGTTTTTGTTGCTTTTATGTACCTCAAAATAATTGAATTTACATAAATTATAATGATTAATTAACAAAACAATTATGTTCGCAAACGTCAGTTGAGAACAAGTGCTACCTTTTTTGAATATTAATAAATAATAGAATACGCTCATCGTGGTTACAGTTGGGTAAATGTTTAATTTTAATTATCTCGGAGCAAAACTCGATAATCTTTTTATCTTTGTCCTGATGAGTTTTTGTGTGTGTGTGCTGATGCAACATTGGTCCCGCCAATCACCCCAATTAGTATACATGGTGTAAAGAACAGCCCTCCGCAAATTAACAGGGGGCATTCAGCTCCTTATTTTGAATCATATTCCACCGGACATTTTCTCAGGAAAGTTTTCATTTTTTGTATAGTTTTTTCAGTTACTATTCCTTTATTTCAATGTAAAATTATATTATCTGTACGCAGCACTCCATTTATGTAAATAAAACAGCTAAAATATAAAAAAAACCAGCAATGGATGTTAAAATGCTCGAGTGCGAGTGAGTTTTTGTAAATTTTTGACGTTCAAAAGTGCCTTTTATGTGCCTAATTTAAATAAATGATTTGACTTTGACTACTATAAACGGTACAAAGGAAAGAAAAAATAAATATTCGGCCAAAATATAAACTTAACACTTACAGTATTTTATATACTTCCTGTATATACGTCAATAATATATATTCACAAGGCAGTTTTATGGTTATAGCGTAAAAGTCGCTTTTATGACGGTCGAGTTAGGTATGGTCACCAAAACTGAGATAGGTTATATGTATGGAATATATGGCTGTAGCGAACATCAGAGAAAATGTAATTTATTTAATGTAACTTTGGTGTTCTGGGGTCTGGAAATCAAAATGATATAATTGTTATGGTGGTTGGTTAATTGCTAAATAGTTAATTCAGCATTCCATCGACAAATAAAATATCTACGACGATTTTGGTTTAAAACGGTATATTTACAACTATTGCTACTAGGTTAATCCTGGTCCTAAGGTTACACCTCTGCCCAAACATTCGGGGAAACCAGGCGAGATATTGTGTTAGATGTGTGAAGTTTTATTTGGATAAATACTCACATAATTACAGGTAAATATAACTACTAACTAATTTGTAATATCTACTTAAAATTAATAATTATGTACAAGGGGAAATTATTAGATGTTAAGTACCTAATATATTTTATACAGGATACATATAGGTAATAAAAAAAATTACAAATATATTCAGGTTTAAAATAAAAAATAAGAGTAGGTAAGTACCTATCTTATATGTGAAATTGTTCAGTCTATTTGTAGTATCTAAGCCACAAAAGGAAACGAAACACCTTTTTTTTAACAAGTTCAATGACTTTCAAGTGGGTAATTGCCTATGCACGAATGTGAAAATGAGAATAGCAAACAGATAAATAGTTATCTCACACTTTATGGGCGACGAACTCTCTTTTTTTTGCTTTAAATTAATTTAACTTTACCTACTATTTAGCCTTGAAGACCTTCTAGAATCTAGACACTATGATTAGCCTTGAAGACCTTCTAGAATCTAGACACAATGATTTTGATTAGTTAAAAAGTCCACTGTCGGACTGTGTAAAAGACTTAAGAAAGAAACTTAGCTTAGTTTTTTAGCCATTAGCTAAAAAACTTTTTACAAAAAAAAAAAAAAAACGATCAGCTTCCAAAAAACACGACAAAAAAAAACCGGCAAAGAGCGAGTCGGACTCGCGCACGAAGGGTTCCGTACCATTATCTATAAAAACTTTAATTTATTTTATTCTGCTTTTTAGTATTTGTTATAGCGGCAACAGAAATACATCATCTGTGAAAATTTCAACTGTCTAACTGTCACGGTTCATGAGATACAGCCTGGTGACAGACAGACAGACAGACAGCAGAGCCTTAGTAATAGGGTCTCGTTTTACCCTTTGGGTACGGAACCCTAAAAAAAGACAATAAAAAAAAACAGTTTACAGCAGGTCTATTTTTCAGCATTAAACACGCAACCCGTCACTGCCTGTTAAACCAAACAATGTAAAATAGTTATTCAGAAAGTTAATTAATAAATGATAATAGATAACAACACATTACAATGTAGATACACAGATGAAACATACGGGATGCTGCAGAAAACACTCGTAGTTATCATGAACACGAATGATTTTATCGAGTTTGTGCACGATATACAAATGGCTGACTGGTTCCCGGCAGATAACAGACAAAGCTACCAACAACGTGTAGAAAAGATCTCTTATTGCTGATTCGAAAGCTATATTTGTTACGGTCGCGAATCATATTTTAATCAACGTACAACCTGACACAGAACTGCAAATGGAAAAAAAAAACGAAAGAAAATTTGAATTTCGCGGGCTACCTGAGCGCAGCCCCCTTAAGAGCATCTAAGAATTATATAAAAAAACTTAGTTGTTTGGAGATGAGGCGACAAAGATAAGCAAGATTGGTAGCAAGGTTTGCCCAGGATGAATCGTTACCCATGGAATGTAGACACTTGCATATTATTGTAGTTTGCTAAAAAAAAAAAACAAGTAAATACAGGGTGTAAGGGACAACCCTCCGCAAATTAACAGGGGACATTCAGCTCCTTATTTTGAATCATATTCCTAATAACTTTTTTCAGTTACTAACTTACTATTCCTTTTTTTAAATGTAAAATTACAGTCTCTGTATCTCAGATTTTAGCTGTTTTATTTACATAAATGGAGTGCTGCCATTTATGTAAATAAAACAGCTAAAATCAAAAATCCAGCAATGGGTGTTGAAATACTATATTATTATTTATTTAGCGCTCTACTGTTTCTGCGAATAATCCACCCACAGACTGCCAGTATAAAAGGACGTACAAAATGCCCTAAATATTGCTATTTTGACGCCCTTCGAACACCGAGCAAATCTGCGGGCTATCATATTCGCACGAAACTATAGCACAAAACACTATTGCAACTATAGCGAACGACGCGTGAAGCTCAGAATTTACTTTTATAAATCATGCGGCGCTAGCGCTCCTCAAAAACTGTCCACTGCATTTAGCATTATAATTATGAATAAAAGATAATACGATCGTCTCGCTTCAAGCGATCTGTGTTTCTCTGGCATACCTCCATCGAGTGATATAAAAGTGAAATCTGTATCATATGTCGGATGCAGGAGTAGAAATTGTAACTTGGATGGATCGTTAGATTTTTAAAACGATTTGAACCCCTACTGCAGTCAGCTTTAGATCGAATCAAACGAATTCGTCACCATTTCAATGATTTCGGATATTTCTCGGTTAGTTTTATAGATTGTCTGGCAGTTAGAGTAATTTATGCGGCCTACCCAAATGTCCTTTCTTTGGTATTGTTCGTGGAATCCTTGAGCTCCTAAGTTCTGAGTTCAGCTATACGATTACTGACAAATGCACCGACTTGCACTGACAGTCATTCCGATCTTCCCTTCATGGAATCACTGATACAGATAAATTATTTTTTGTGCGATTTTAGAACCGATCTTGGTAGTTTACTATGGACCAGTAAAATCGGTAACTAGTTAATTAAATCTTCTATTCTGGTGTTTTTCATTACTTATTTATATATTTATATTTACAAATTCAACTAAATTGATTTCAAGGTTTCAATTCAATACTGTGAAAAACATCTGTCTATTTTAGTATCCTAATCCTAACTTAATATTATAAATGTGAATGTGAGTTTGTTTGTTTGTTACTCTTTCACACTAAAATGGCTGAAAAGATTTGGATGAAATTTGGCACATGGGTAGATGATGACCTGGAATAGGATATAGGATACTTATTATCCCGGTAGTACGTTCCCTTGGGATAATTTTTGGCCTCCACGCGGGCGAAGCCGCGGGCAAAAGCTAGTTTGATTATTCCAAGGTCTGTTTGTGGAAGACAAATAGACATTTGTCTCGCGCAATAAAAGCTAATGAAAGCCTGAAAATAGCCAAGGCTTTAAAACCCCAGTTTGATGATAATAATTGCCTGTTTCCAATTAAAACTTTTACATTAATCGTTCTCATGGGACACACGTAACTTAACATCACGCCTGTATTCTTCAAAGGGTTAGGAAGAGTTGTACCTATAGTACACCCACATTTCGCCAGTTATGTTTAAGTTCTAAGTAACAGGAGGCGAGCCTATTGCTATCAACCGGACAAAAACCCAGACTCCAGGCTGCTACTGAGAAATTCCAGATGGAAAAACCCAATAACACTTTGCCCGACACAGGAATCGAACTCAGGACTTTATGCTCAGCAGTAGCGCTTGCGACGACTAGACCAACGAGGCAGTCATGGGAAATTAACTTTAAAATCATTTCAAAAGTTCCATAGTCATTCAGTATCGTAGCATCATCATTACCACCATCATTTCAGCCGAAACACGTCCACTGCTGGACATAAGCCTCCCAAGCACCGCCACTTCGACCGGTTCTGTGCTTCTCGCATCTAGCGGATTCCCGCGGCCTTCCGCGGCGGAATCGTAGTTTAGGGGTATGAAGAACAGGGCGTAAAGTTCAGTCATCCACCAAAGAAAAGGGAGGATCCTCTAAACAGACGGGTTTTGTGTCTGGCGGGCAACTGCCCAACGATTGATGTTGGGTTCTTGTATATTATGTCCACTGCACGGTAAACTTTAATTGCGCGATGCAGGATTTATGTGACGTCAGGATTTTTTGTGGGACGTCAGGTTTTTGATGCGTAGTTCGCATGTGGCGATGTAGATAGCTCCACAGTAGCATTAATAAGCAAAACATGATTTAAAATCTTAGCAACCTAGTTCCTATAAAGAAATTCTACTGAATGGATGTCATGTGTAACAAAACCGTTTACAATCAGCAAGCAGGCGAAACCAAAAGCGAAAGCTAGTCTATCATAATACCAGACTTCTCCATTATACTAAAAATACAATAGATCTTAAACCACTTCATAATAAGTATTAAAACTACCTCCAGAGCAAAAATACAGTAGAATATAAACCTTATTTCAAAACTCCAAGGTTAAAATTTGGTTGGAGAGCTATAATTATAGGACAATCAAGTTGGATGGTGACTGGAAGATCTCAGTGATTTGAAGAGAGTACCTAATGGTACCTTTGTATATTACAACGGGGTACCAAACGGTACTTCTGAGTTCGTACTAATTGTGTGTGGTTAGTTAAATAATGGGAGTTTGAAAGAAATGTTAAAGATTGTTGTAGTGCTTGAAGTTTAAGCTTCTGAAAGACAAAGACTGAAGAAATAATAACACTTAGCACAGTAAATTTCATCGAAATCCGTTCAGCCGTTTATGCGTGATTGAGAAACAAACAACAAAATGAAATGAAATTGTTTATTCTGTAAATAGGATATCAGAATCGCTTTTACACGAAAGCTAGATGAGGTCGGCGTTTCCTATAATCTGACTACTCTGAGAAGAAAGGCCGAAACAAACTCAGAGGTCGCAGACTTTTTTAAAGTCCAGACATAATTTTGGTCAGGTCGATGAGGGCCATGTAGATTAGCGGATGGTCTTTTGAGGATCCAAGTCATACAAACCTTCACATTTATTGTTGTTTTTTTTATATTTTTTTTTTCTGTTTGTTAAAATTTAGTAGATAGTTTAGTGGATTTAGTATATAATTTTTTGTAACTTTTGCATGCCTATTGGTAAAATATGGCTGAACCTATTCCCTATTTCACCTTGTATTGTACCCATATTTGCAAAATAAAATATCTTTATCTTTATAATATTATGATATGTTTGTTTTATTAATTCGTTTGGAAATTACGAGGATCTGTTGCTAAATATGCAGGAAATTTAAGTACATAACTTTAATAAAAAAAAAGGATGATGCCTAGGTTAAAAAAAAAGAAATTCCATTCAGTCTATCAGCCATTTAATAAAAAATATTAGACACGTATTTTTTGGTTTTTCATATTTATAAAAAAAATGACTTCGATAAAACGCATTAAAGTTGGGGATTAACTCAGTATAAAATTTAGCAAAGCTTGAAGTCATGCCACATTTTAACTCACTATTTATAAAAAACTACCTTCCGGCTGCGGCTGCTCCCGCGCGGTATGTCGATAAAAAGTAGCCTATGTCCTTCCCCAGGGTGCCATCTATCTCCTTGCCAAATTTTGTCGAAATCCGTTCAGTAGTTTAGTCGTGAAAAGGTAACATACAGACAGACAGACAGCCCGACAGAGTAACTTGCTAATTTATAATATTACTAGCTGCGCCCCGCGGTTTCACCCGCGTAAGTCTCGATCCCGTGGGAATATCGGGATAAAAAGTATCCTTTGTCCTATTCCGAGTCAAGGTCTATCCCTGTGCCAAATTTCATCCAAATCCGTTCAGCCGTTTTAGCGTGAAAGCGTAACAAACAAATAAACAAACTCACTTTCGCATGTATAATATTTATAATAATAGTATTAAGGCTCGTGCAAACAGACGCGAAATTGCGGGCGCGACAGGCAGCGGTACCTTTGTGTCAAAGGTGCCTGTCGCGCCCGCGATTTCGCGTCTGTTTGCACGAGCCTTTATAGTATGGATGCATGTCATGTCCAATATTTTTTATTAACATTTATGAAACTCAAAGAAAAATTTATCCATCATGCCTATTTTGATATCTCGGATTCCATGCAGAGATTGTTAAACTCTGACTCTCTGAGTCATGTTGTAGTTTGCCTATTCATTCTAATCAATATTACTTACCGTTTTTTATAAGAAAAAGCTTTCTTTTTCGCTTTTATCGAATTCTCGTAAATGTTTTCAATGGAATATCTTTGTATGCGTCACCGGTATTGAATAGTATTCTAAATATGCGTCATGTCGGTCATCGTACGCCCAATGGTATGGATTCTTGAATAACGGTATGTTACATTACTTTTGCAACAGGTACTTACGTTGTAGGCCAGGAAGAATGTTATAAAAATGAAGATGTAAGCAGATTGGTAATATAGTCCTTCTAATGAACGCTACAATGCATGTACGAAGTTAAGGAAATATTGTAATGATTACTAGGATAAGCACACAGATGGTCGCATTTTTAACCGACTTCTTCAAAAAGGAGGAGGTTCTCAATTCGTCTGTGTTTTTTTTTTTTTTTTTGTTTGTTACGCGATTACTCCGCCAATTATGAATCGATTTTGATGATTCTTTTTTTGTTTGGTAGGTCATGCTTCCGAGGTGGTCCCATATAAATTTTATTAACTTTGATTGCGTAATTTTTGTGTTAGCTTCAATATTACGTATTTTTTCCACTTAGTTTATCTAGATGATATCCTGTTTGACTCCTTCACTGTTATTTACATAGCAGGTAGTGGTATTCGGATTTGGGTGGGGTAGGTACCACAACTAAAAAGTGACAAATAAAAAAAATTTACAAAAAAAAAACCGACTTCCAAAAAAAACACAAAAATAGTGAAAAATAACTTTAATTTCGGAAGTCGGTGGCAATAAACGGAAATTGAAAAGCAAAGACACCGACTTCCGAAATTAAAGTTATTTTTCAAGTTTTTTTTTGTTTTTTTTGGAAGTCGGTTTTTTTTTTTGTAAAGAGTTTTTATTAGGGTACCTATATTTTTATTTGGCTGTCGGCTTCTTATACCGGTGCTAGACACAGCAACACACATTTGAACACTTATTAAACACATGTGAGGCACGGGTGTTTGGTTATTTGATCAAAGCTTGATCTCACATTTATTATCGTAGGTACCTCACAAGTGTTCAGACACGTGTTCACATAATGCGAATGCGTCTGGCGCTAGCTTTAATGAAATTAAAATAATGCCAGATACAAATGTGCAAAAGCAGATTGTGGGTATATTGGTTTCACTTTCCTGACGTTTAGATTTTTCTACTTTAAATGGTTCAGAGGAAATAACTAAAAGCTCATGTAGACAGGTGTGAGGCGACAGCGCGACACGATCCTAGTAGAACAATTTCGGTGAAAACTAACTGGGTCTTCTGTAACTATTTTAAATATTCTAGTTACAGTAAGCATAGGTACAATTTTTTTTGGTATCCTATGGTACTACGTTATACAGCTTGTAACAAAAACCCTGTCTCCAACAAAAATCCGAAAGGGGGCGCCTAGGTACCGCAATAACATTACTAAAAGGTAATAAAAAAAAGTGAAAATGTGGAAGTTATTACCATTTAAAATTCATGTTTTTAGTACTAAAAACAAATTAATTATTATGACTATGTGTTTGGAACGTGGAAGTCTGGCATCGGCTAAAACAGGTTTTTTTGTTTTTTTGGTTCTGACTCGTTGCGAAGGATTTATTTATTTTATTTACATACCTCCTATAAACAATCAATCAACAACAAAAATGGTCTAGCATGCGTCCGTCTCATTTATTTATTTATCAGCCTTCTAATTTATTTCATTTTTATTTGGTCTGCAATACAATTTATACACAATCACACTAATTATGTAGGTATATATATATATATAAATATAAATGTGTACTTCGTTATTATTATTATGTGACACTTATTTTGTTTTATTTTATTTAAGTAGGTATGCATACACACATCACAATATAAAACTGATTTGCATCCGTAACTTCACACTTTCGGGTCCGGTTGAAAACCAGCGTCAGGCACTAGTTGTCTGGCATTTTTGCTGAACTGGGCGTTTTTGGCGCAGCCGTGAGGCACACTCCCCTGATAATGTCCTTCTTTACCTTCTCAATTTGTTTCTTTATTTTTATTTTGTTATCTGCTGTATATTATGTATATTGTGTGCCTTTTAGTCTGTGCTGAATAAATGTATTTTCTTTCTTTCTTCTTTCTTTCTTTACTAATATTACCCCAATTTCATTGTAAATGAGATTGTAAATTTTCTACAGAGGACATAAGTTATGACTTGTAGACACCCGCTAAACGACAACAGCCGCCCGCGCCATGTAAATACATGCAAAAAAAAAACACTTTTTTCCACAAAAAAAACCACATAAATAGACTCTCAGTATGATTCTTAACAACACCCTCACGGAACGGATAGGGTTTTTGTTACACGCTGTATCCTACCTACTTACATACTTACTCTAGTCTAGTACTGAATAATCAACAAATACCGATTGATCAGACTTAGAAGTTCAAAAGCTTACAGTGCAGGTAATATTTATATACAATATTTTATATCTCCACGCTGCCGCTGCGGCTGCGGAAAACCTCAAGCGGCGAAAGTATAATAGCCTTATAGGCAATTATATTTTCGAGCCGTTTGGGGTTGAAACCCTAGGGCCGTGGGGTCCGAGTGCTCATAGTCTGTTTAATGAAATCTCCAAACGGCTGCTTGACACTTCCCGTGACCCAAGGGCTGGCTTTTACATTGGTCAGAGGCTAAGCATTGCCATTCAACGTGGCAATGCCGCCAGTCTCTTGGGTACATTACCAGCCGACAGCGATGCGGAGGAATTTATCGACGCCTTACTTTAGTTATAGTTAGTTAGTTCTTTAAGTTTTAGTGTTTATGTAAATAGTTAGTTGTGTTATGTATATATTATCTAAAAATATTAAAAATTAAATAAAAATGAAAAAAATATTTTATATCTCTAACATTCATCAAATTATTTCAAATAAGTATGCGTTATGTCCGTCGTGGACGCATACCATAACGGTGACGCATGGCCGCGGCATGCGATGTCTCCTACATTATTGCACGATTCACAGACTTTTTGCTTATCTAGTGACATCGTCTCTTTGGTCAAGCATTGATGATTGCTTGCTTTTACCCCATTACTAATCTTTTTCTTCAATGTTGGTACTAGAAAGCTGTTATTTGGTATGGGTATATATATATCACGCCGACAAAGTGGTAAAAAAAATCGTTAAACATATTTCTTTTCTCTTAATGGCACGAACTATATAATGAGGGCGGATTTATTGGAGTTTCTCCGTGCAATTGCAATTCACACAAAATTTTAAAATATAGGGACCTAAAAGATAATAATTAAAGATTAAAATGTGATTTATTCATAAATTTTGTGTTTTTCTTGAATTCTATTTAAAAAAAACAATAAGTTGCTATTTCGATGGAATGAACGCGGTCCGTATTGAACGGTCGATCTAACAAACATTCGATATTTTGAACACTCGATGTATTGAGTGTACGATATTATGAACGTTCGAGTATTTAGACATTCTATTTATAATGGTCGATAAATTTAAATTCGATTATTTGGTATAGTACACCCATATAATGAATACTTTCATAAATTTTTACCACGACCATGTGTCGTGGTAAAAATTTTAGCCAGTCAACAAAGTGCGTTAAACATTCATGATTATGTTGTGCTGCGTGGGAGTTTGGCTCGAGAGCCACCGGTATCCCAGCGACAAGCAGTTCACATGCTTTTTCATACGTTTTGTATGGATTCGTCGCACACGTGTGGCCGTTGATGGCCACCCACTACAGTACCGCAGCAAGAGGTGACAGTCACCGGTAGCTGTGGTAGCCTTTGTTGCGCCACTTCTTCTCCCCAGCGAAACCACTAGAAAGTAGTGAAGGGTGGGCGTTTTGGGGGATTGTCTTATGATATGACATTTTGACATTTAAAAAGTGCTGATTCCCATTCTTGTTTGAATAAATGAATTTGTTTTGATTTTTTTACATTTCGGAATAAAGGTCGTTAATTAAAAGGATCGTTAGAATAACCATGAACGAAACATGATCACGCCCATTATTCCCCCGAAGACTTGCAAGCATTCCATATATATACTTTTTTTTTTTTGACGGTGGGAAATCATCAAATGACTTCTCCCGCTCTGGGCGGAGCGGAAGGGCGTGTCAGACTTTTACTGACTAAAACCCACCCGTGTTCCTTCAGTTGCCTGTTGCCAAGGTCCCGGTATCCCTTTCGGACTTTCCCGCAACCCTGGCTTTCCCGCAACATAATTTTATTCGGACTGTTTTTAACTTGATTTTCAATAAACGTGCACTAATTAAGTGGGCTCTTTAGGATTGACTTTGCAAGACAAACACTTTAAGCACGATTAACACTGGAAGCCTGAAAACTATTTTGGGTACCTACACAAAATCTAATAAAGATTTTAATTGAAAGATGTTACTACGGCTTCAAGGACTGCGGGTTATGTAATTACTAATGAAGCTTTATAATAATAATAATAAAAAAAAAACAACCGCCTTCCAATAAAAATAGTAAAAGGTGAAAAATAACTTTGATTTCCGAAGTCGGTGGCAAAAAACGAAAATTCAAAACCAAAGACACCTACTTCCGAAATTAAAGTATTTTTTTCACCTTTTTGTGTTTTTTTGGTCGGTTGCTTTACCCGTCATCTCAATTCTCAGTGTACACTATCTTTCTAGCCAGATCATCTGATTCCCACAAACCATCCGTAGTTCTTTAGTCTTCCTAAAACCATCACATTCATTCTTTTCTTGCGACATGCCCCTCATATCCTTGCATCACAAACCCATTAATTATAAAATCCATATTTACAGTCAATAGTGACCAAAACTACAAACTATACAAGTCACTGGCGAGTCGGTACCCTACCTAGCGGTATACCTCTGACGTCACATAACCTGCACAAGTCGTTGACCCACCTGTCTTGATACTTGTATTATAATCGCGACGGTCCACAGTTTTTGTGCGCGGCAACACCTAGTTTTAATGTCTGTCTTACTTACGTCATAGTAAATGATGGCTACATACTGTTATACATTTTTGTAGATAGTTTTTGAGCCTTTAAAAAAAATCTTTTTGACAAGTCCTGTCCCCAATGGCGTTACCCATTGGCAAAAATGACGAACTTACACACAAGCTTTTCAATCAATCTGCCCGCCTTTTCCCAACTATGTTGTAGTCGGCTTCCAGTCTAACCGGATGCAGCTGAATGCCAGTATTGTGCATGCAGCGACTGCCTATCTGACCTCTCCCCCGTAACTGGGTAATACGATACCCCTTGGTTAGAATGGTTGATCCGTAACCACTGTCAATGATCCACGAATAACAGCCGGGACCAATGATAAGAATAGAAAATGATAAGAATAGAAAATGATAAGAATAGAAACTGATAAGAATAGAAAATGATAAGAATAGAAAATGATAAGAATAGAAAATGATAAGAATAGAAAATGATAAGAATAGAAAATGTTAAGAATAGAAAATGATAAGAATAGACAAAATGACATATAAACAATTACAATTTGTAATTTTATCTATTCTTCCGTCGACAAAACCCGTTTCTACGGTGTTCATACTACGTGTGCAGGTTTGATAAAGACGTATTTATTATCAAGGTAAAACATTTTAAAATTATACTTATTCCATATTTTTTTAGGTTCTAGTTTTCTATTTTTATCTAGGTAAAAGTTATGACTTAATAAATGTATCCGGTTTTTTATTAGGTACTCAAAATATTTGATTTGTTGCCAATTTCCCTTAAATATTAACGATTTATTTTGGTTGGTTTTCCTGGTAGAATTTTCATTCGTTTTAGTCCACATTAGTCCATATTTTAATCAACAGAAATAGCAAAAATTAACACTAACATTGGAGAAACCGTCTTGAGTTAGCGTGGTGATCAATGCTCGTACACACGGCTACACATTAAGCTATACATTTCCAGTATAAGCTGACCTCGCATTGTACGGAAATCCTACACAATGTGAAATCAGCATAATTATACTGGGAATGTATAGGTTGATTTGTAGCCGTTTGTAGGTCCCTTCTCTGCATGAGAAGAGTTCTTTGCCCTGCAGTGGGACAATATTGGTGGGCTGGTTTTTTATCATTAAAATTATATCAAATCAAACGTCGTTTATTCAAACTAGGCTGAGAATCAGCACTTTTCGAACGTCAAAATTACATAAGACAGTCCCCCAAAACGCCCACCCTTCACCACTTCCTAGTGCTTTAGCTGGGAAGAAGAAGTGGCGCAACAAACTTCCCAGCAGCACAGTTGTCTGTTCAGTTAGAAGTTATAAAGATCATCATCTGCCTAGCCTTTTCCTAACTATGTTGGGATCGGCTTCCAGTTTAACCGGATGCACTTGAATACCAGTATTTTACATGGAGCGACTGCCTATCTGACCTCCACAACCCAGTAACTGGGTATTACGATACCCCTTCGCAAAACTGAAGACTGAAGACTGGTTGTCAGACTTTCGGGCTTCTGACGACCCGTAACGACTGTCAAAGATCCACAAATGACAGCCGGGACCAACGGCTTGAAGTACTTTCCGAGGCACGGAGGAGTCTCGATATGTAAAGATGGAACCATCCATGGACCAACCCCGGAAAGCGTAGCTTAACCTGATGGATTGACCCGTACGGCTGTTATTACTTAGCAGTGAGCTTAAAATTATCAAGATGTTGTGACAAAAAATTGAAAAGAATAATGATATGCTTTGATGGTTTGGTCATGTTGAGAGGATGAATGAAAGGGGACTAACAAAAAGTATTTACAAGCAGGGTTGCCAATGCCTATTTCCAGATTCCCCAAAATCATTGGTGAAAATCCCCGAATTTGGGGAGAGCAAAATCCTGATTCCCCACAAAATCCCCTTAAATTATTTTTTATAAAATAAACTCATTTCTATACAAAAAATCAACAATATTTATTAAAAAGAAACTAAAAAAATCAAAATTGTAAAGAATATAAGCTTTAATACGAAAAAAAAGATTCTTTGTTACGCAGTTACATTATAGCAGGGGTTTCCCCCGAAAATTTGTTGAAATTGATGTAATGTTGCCATAAAAAATATGACTGTAGACTAAAATTTACTGGTTGACTGATCCATATCCCAGTATACATGTAGTAGAATGATGTTTGCAATGTAATATTGGTTGTCTGCTGTCCATGCTGCCAGTCTTCTGGGCACGTTTCCGGATGATAGCGATGCGGACGAATACTTCGACGCCTAAAGGTCCCTTTGTTTTTATATTTATTTAGTAAGTCCTTTTAGTTTTTTATGTAAATATTTAGTAGTGCTATGTAAATATTGTCTCTCCATTTTATGAAATAAAAAACGTATTATCCCAAAAAAAAATAAAAAAATTGGTTTGAATTGGTAAAATGCTAAAATCCCCACATAATCCCCGCAAGGTGCCTCTCCCCACAAAATCTCTAATCGTTTTGAGATTCCCCGCAGTTTGGGGAAATCCCCACAAATTGGCAACGCTGTTTACAAGGCAGATGTGAGTGGAATCGCAGGGAGGCGGGGACTCCCTTGGGGGACATAATAGTGACCTTATTAGTGATGTTCTTCAGAAAGGTCAGGGGCGTAGTACTCGCAAGCGGCGTGGCGGGGCGCCGTGCGTATTTAAAGGAGGCAATAGGAGTAGGTATGTAAGGATCTTAGCAGGTGGCGTACTGTAGTTTCTACCTACCCCCATGGGAAGAAGGCGTGGGTTTATATATCTATGTATTTAAATTATCAAGGTACCTAATCAATCATGCAAATGAAAGATGTTAATCAATAAATTCCTAATTTATTTCAAGATAATGAGAAATGAGAAATACCTACATTAACAATTATTATTTTCATTTAAGCACGTAATAGTTTGAACAAACCATTTTGATCATATCAGCCATTATTGAATTTTATTATGATTACATACTTGTTTAATTTACTGATCAACAAATTTATGATTTTGCTTACAACTTTAATTAAAAAGTAGGTAAATGTGTCATTAAGTAATAAGTATGATTACACGCTTGTAATAACTGATACACGGCAGAGTTACTGAACAGTAGAATATCAATATTTAATTAATTTATAGATAATAATTAATATCGTAGCATCATACTGAGATAGGTGCCTTTTTGTCTTTTTTACTTTATTATTTTAGTTTTTCTTTTTTTTTGTCTTTATTAGTTTTAGTTTTAATGTTCTTTTTTATTGATGTATTTTCTGTACGTGTCCCAAATAAAATATTTCTCTTTCTTTCTTTTTAGATAAAATGTGTTCTACACTCGCGACAATCTAAGAAGTCCGTTTTGACGTTTCGTTCTCGTACATGTAATAAAACGTTAAGCCTTGAGAATCAGTTTTTATCAATGTAGATAAGTCGTAAATTACAAACTCTCTAAGTATGTTCAATCGATATGTCTCGGGAATCAGTTTTTAAGAAACTAATTTTTTTTTCATCTCTACACAAAGCATTTTGATAGCTGTCAAAACGGACTTCTTAGATTGTCGCGAGTCTAATGATAAAATTTTGCTGAAATTGATATCTTTGACGAACGAAAAACTATTATTCAGTTTATTGAGGACCTCTGAAACCAGGGTCTAATCCCTGACACAACTTTATCTAGATGGCCCACCGTCCTAGGCACGAAGGTCCGAAATAAACGTTACCTACGTAAATTGGTAAATTTAACGATTTTTTTTATCGAAAATACAGCTTTATTCAAATTATTATAGCATTTTCTATCTATCTTCTTTACAAATAAATAAGTCCAGGTTTACTAAAGAATTTTACTCACCGTTCTTCAAACCAAGATTAATATTTCCTTTAAAAAATCAGGTATGTACTTGCCAGGTTTAGAACCTCGTACTTCAATATCCGGTGTAGCTGCTATAGAATAGCAACTATAAAATTAGCATTCTTTTGCGAGGTCCCATAACTTATTATATAGTGGTTTGCGGTTCTAACGGTACTAGTAACTGACCCGTTTAGTGAAGAAATTTGAAATGGTAGTTTCTTATAATCTTCTAACCCACCGTGGTTTAAGATGAACTAGCGACCCGTCCCTGCTTCACACCGTTTTTACGACTTAACAAAACATTAAGATTTCATCTATGATATATTAATGTACCTACACGTAAATCTTCCGGAATAATTTCTCTAAATTCTATTGAAATTTTGAAAACCTCAATAAAATCCGTTGCCTAGTTTAGAAGAACAATGCAATCACACTGACAGACGAACAACTACTTTAATTTACCTTTTTACCTAATTTACATTTTTACCTAATTTACCTAACTACTAGCGACCCGCTCCTGCTTCACACGGTTTTTACGACTTGGACAAAACATCGAGACTTCTTAGTTATATGTAACTTTAATATTAACGTATTATACACATAAACCTTCCGAAATAAATTCTCAAAACGATGGTGAAAACCTCATCAAAATCTGTTGCGTGGTTTAGAAGAACAACGCGCTCATACAGACCAACACGAAAAGTTACTTTACCTAATAAAATATGTATGGAATTTATAATTATTATGTATCCTTATCCCTAATTACTTTTTGATATTTGTTATCGAAGCGCGGTAATGTTGAATGTGGGACTTTTTAGCGTAGATAATCGATTAATATCAATAATCGTGTGATGAATTAGTCGTTTTAAGTGCTAACCTGCTGGGTTACCTATTTAGTGGCCTATATCCAGCAGTGGGTTTCTATATAGGCTAAGTTGATATCAATCAATCTGCTTGCCTTTTCCCAACTAAGTTGTGGTCGGTTTTCAGTCTAACTGGATGCAGCTGAATACCAGTATTTTACATGGAACGATTGCCTATCTAACCTCCACAGCCCAGTTATTGGGTAACATGATACCCCTTCGTAAGACTGGTTGTCAGACTTTCGGGCTTCTGACGACCTGTAACGATTGTCAAAGATCCACGAATGACAGCCGGGACCAACGGCTTAACGTGCTTTCCGTTTGCTTTGTCCTAAGCAAGAATTGGGTATCTTTTCCTTTCTGCGATACTATTATGATGAATTGATGACCAATATTTCGTCAGCATTTACCGGATAAAAAAAAAAAATCTCCCTTTTATTATTTTTCTTTTGGTAGCATACTATTATCATGAATTGTTTTGCAAGGTAGCTTTGCTCAAGACCGGTTATAAATAATCTACCTATGGGTTGAGATAAAAATGGAAACCTGATAAAAAAATAATTAGGTACTTGCAGTTTATGAACGCTATATTTAACTATATTTGGGTTTCTTCCAAGGTATTGAATGGGTATTTTTTTTTGTTTTGTCGTTTCCTTAATTAAAAAGTTTAAAAAATACTAAAAGAAAATTTCCCCAGTACCTACCTAAATACTATAGATAAGCAACAGTTAAAAATAATTTAAAAAATCGTTAAGTGGCGCCAGAAAATTTAAGCATTTTTTTTTCTCTGAGTTACTTTTAAATAATACATTTAAATTAAACTTACCTTTGTTTAAAATATCCTAGTATTCACAAACAGGAAACTTACACAATCACGGTACGTGTTAGAATAATAAATATGTAATAATCTTTTTATAAATTATTATCACGATTTCTCACTGAGATAGGGCAGTCCATGACTATTCACCAGTTACTGTAAAAACACGTATTCATTATATAAATCGAAATGTTGCTACATGCGAAAATAAATAAAATATTTTTATTACGCTATAACACTTTTAAAAAAATAATAAAAAAATAAGTGGAAGTTAAAATTCAAATACCGCGTTCGGCGTGCGAGCAACGACTCCACGATCTTTTTCGGTCCAACTCGAGACCACATCGTTGTCCTTATCATTTGTATAGTTCCATCTCACTCTCGCACCGAGTGCATTCGTCCTTGACTCTGAACTCCAGTACCATAAGAAAGATGTACCGTTTCTATTTCTTTTCTCTGTCGTCGGTATGGGAGGTGGTGTATGTAAGAGAGAGATGGAGCTATAATTACCAGTTAGGTGTGAAATCTGGCTGTCAATGACCGCGAAGGATCAAAATAAGAAAACATTTTAGGACTGTTTTAATTTTACTGTTATTTCAGGTCCTTTGACCTTTTTGATGACGTTGTGCTTTCTACCAGACTGTGGCGTAGCCAAAAAGGAGGCTAATGTTTTGTCTATGGTACTATGGTAAAGGCAAATTCTTGCTGATTCAGAAATAAAAATTTAATGGCATTGAGCTGTATAGCCGTAGGTATCGGTTGGTAGACAATTTTAAATACATGGTGTATAAAGACCCATCACATAGCCGTCAACTACGCATTCTGTTTGTCAAACTAAGTAACATTGCACAAAAATAATTGCTGGGTAAACGATTTTAATTTTCTGGTGTGAAAAATCGCTTTTTACGGTAGTGTGCAGCGTGACACATGCAAAATGTTTATGTGTTATGGGTGCATGCAACGATAAGGTTTCTGGGGGTATTTAAAATTATATATAGTGGGATAACATAATTTTAACATAATCAGACATAATATAATATAATAATAAATAGACATAATATAATACTTAATCATAATTTAAAAAAATCTGCTGTTCCCTACATTTGTGTTCACTTAAAACGACAAAATGTATGGAACAGCTGTTTTTTTTTTCGCGATTTCAATTTTGGTCCCATAGAAAAAGTTGTTCAAAATGATGAGTACAATGACCCCTTTTCGGGTTTAGTATAAAGAAAAAATAACGTTGTATATAATATTATAAATGTGAAAGTTTCTGTGTTTGTATGTTTGTTACTCAATCACGCAAAAACGGCTGAATGGATTTGGATGAAGTTTATAACCTGGATTAACACATAGGATACTTTTTATCCCGATATTCCCACAGAATCAAGACTTACGCGGGTTAAACCGCGGGGCGCAGCTAGTATTATATAAAACTTAATTTCTTTAAAAAAACGTCTGAAAAAGTTGGAACTTTGACCTTTCATATCTCCATAACCAGAAGGTTCCCAGGTATGGTCCAGAACAAAAAAAATATCGCGGATGTCGGAAGTCGGTGGCAAAAAACAAAAATTCAGAACCAAATATAAAACTGAAAATGAAAGTTATTTTTGGAAGTCAGTTGTTTTTTTTTTGTATATAGTTTTTGAGAAATACGTTTATGGGACTTTCCACAAAAACTAGGTACAAAGTCAAAGTAATCTATTTGCTTTGCTACGCAAGTAATGTGAATATTTATTTGGGACCACCATTAAAATCAATTCATAACTGTTAGAGTAATCGCGTAATAAAAAAAAAAATGGAATCCAAGTTGTACTCCTTTTTGAAGACGGTTAAAAAGCGCCATCTGTTGCCTTATTAGTGTACTACTTGGACAGATCGATTACACAAATACACAGAAAAGTTCACCATGGCTAAGTGCGGTGGACGTGGTAAGTTTCTGTCGTCGACAGAGGGCGCTGGTTGCAGCAAATGCAGGTTTTGGTACCATCGAGCGTGTGTGGGCATTCAGAATACAGGTCCTATAGTGACCTACACAGACTACAATTATTTAAGAACCTGGCGAGGAAGAACCGGGCTGAAACGCCGGTCAGGGCGCGAGCACCAGCGCCAGCAGCAGCACACGAGGAAAGCTTTGTGAATCTTATGGACTCCAGCGCTATAAACAGCACAGTCCTAGAAGTCACACAGGAGCTTACCCTAGACATCCAGCAGAGCTTAACTTATTTAAAGAGGATTTCTTGAAGACGGTGCGTGAAGATTCCAGCTGCTCCGTGATGACCTGTCGGAGCTAAGGTCCTTTCTAAACGCCACTAACGATAGGATGAGTAATTTGGAGGAGAGAGTCGCTGTATTAGAGCACAAACATACTCAGCCCCACGTTTTATCAGAGGTGGATGAATTAATATCACACAAATCCCAATCAAAAGAACCCTTACCTAAAAATGCAAATCCAATTGATGTAAAAGACCTACGCCCAATTAGTATTTTACCATGTCTATCTAAAGTCTTAGAGAAAATCGTCAGCCACCAATTAATGCAGTTTCTAGAACAAAATAACGTGTTACCGGACGTAAACTCTAGTTTCAGAAAACAGCGCTGTACTACCACTGCCTTACTAGATGTTACTGATAATCTATTATCAGCACAAGATAAAGGAATGTGTTCATTGCTGGTCTTGCTAGATTTTTCTCGGACATTCGATGCAATAAATATCCCGATATTACTATCGAAGCTAATTCATTACGAATTTGACCCCAGCGGCAGCGCTAGGCAATGGTTCCGCAGCTACCTTAGGCGGGTTTTAGAGTCACGCTGAGTCACGCTGAGCGTCGGCGCTGACGGCCCAATATGTATGATTATCGCACTCGTCACACGTCAGCGCTGAGCAGGATAATCATACATATTGGGCGGTCAGCGCCGACGCTCAGCGTCACTCAGCGTGACTCTAAAACCCGCCTTACTGATAGAAAACCACTTGTGGATCTGCGATTGGGTGAAGGCACTGCTCTTACACCATTTCTTACTTACATTGAGAGAGAGGTTCCACAGGGCTCTATATTAGGCCCAGTTATGTTTATTTTATAATGTGCAGATATCATTAAATGCCTCCAGAGGTGCAAGTAGTATATACGAAGACGACGTCCAACTTTGCATATCCTTTAGACCAGATGAGTACGATAGTGCCATTAAGGATCTCAACTGAAGAAAATTGCCTGTCGTTAAACCCAGCCAAAACCAGCCACAAGCTAAATATCTTTATACTCGTGATTTCATATTTGTACTTAGATCTATTTTGTTTAATATTGCTGATATCTTTTTGTATGCATGTGTTTTTGTGACAAATAAACCTATTTTTCTTTCTACAAAACTAGGTACCCGCAACGTTTCACCTGGAGTTAATAGGCGAACCAATCGACAGACTCTATGAAGCGCGGGATCTTGGTCTGGCTATGGATAAGGACCTTCCTTTCGAAAAACACGTAGCCGACTCCGTAAGAAACTACTTTTACCGCCTGGAAGTTCTGTACAGGATTAGGCCTTACTTGTCCGAAACACTAAGAGAACAGCTCGTGGAAACACTGTCTAGGTTGAACTACGCTGACGGCCCACGGCCCGCGCCGCGTATTAGCGTACTAGCATTAGCTCGTACAGATCGCCTCATCCAAAGGGTACAAAACGCTTGTGCTCGGTTTTGTTACAATATCTCTCGCAGAAGCCATGTATCACCTTTTCTAAACAAGGATTTCATTTTAAAAATTTGGCTTGAAACTTGGCTTGCCTTCTGTTCGATGTAGTTAAATACCTACCAGAAACCGGACTACCTTTACGACAAGTTGAGTTGGAAAGCGAGTAAACGAGAATGTGGGAGAAGGCAATGCTCACAGCAACTCTCGACTCTTCCGATAAGCGGCTTCCAAAGTGTGGAATAACCTGCCATCACCTATTCGATCAATTAACACGATCGACACATTTATGAGACGCCTACGGCAGTACCTCATAGATTTGCAACTGAAGCTAGTCATGATCAATTTAAATGTTTCTTTGATATGAATCATGATGTACCTAGTTATTTATATCGACGATAGCCCATTGTTTCTTGTGCAATCATACCATTATATTTTCTTTTCTTAAACACCATCATTATATTTAAACAAATATATAATCGAGTTTATTATTATTTTCTACACTCAACTATAATTTTTTTGTTTAAAAATCTACGCACACAATAAAAAACTGATTTACATCCGTAAGACAGGACGTCTTACGTATGTAAATCAGTTTTCTATTGCCTTTGTCCTTCTCCAGGTCATGGTATACCCATGTGCCAAATTTTCATCCAAATCCGTTTAGCCGTTTTAGCGTAAAAGCGTAAAGCCGGCGCTAGACATAGCAACAATAGCAATAGCATATTTTAACACTTATTTGAACACATGACAGCCACGGGTGTTTGGGTATTTGATCAGTTGGTCTTACATTTATTACCGTAGGTGTTCAAATATGTGACTGTCTGGCGCCGGCTTAACAAACAAACAAACTCCCTTTAAAAAATGTCTCGATGTTTTGTCAAGTTATAAAAACCTTTCGAAGCAGGGGCGGGTCGCTATACCTATACTCCATTTGAAATAAGATTAGACGTATTATTATTATTAACCAAATTTGAAACAGCTCTGCCGGTCGCAAACCAAGGTCACCTCTGTCGGCTACGCGGTAGGCAACCGTGTAGCAGGCGTTTTATAAGTAACTAGCTGCGCCCCGCGGTTTCACCCGCGTAAGTCTCGATGCCGTCGGAATATCGGGATAAAAAGTAATCCTATGTCCTCCAGTTCCAGGTCATGGTCTACCCATGTGCCTGCTATGAAACCTTGCTTCTTGACAAAACTTCATGATTCTAGTTCAACGGGAAGTATCAGTAAGTTTGCGAGTATCAAAATAATTATGTCGTTTTTAGACCTCTAAGGTTTCGTAGCACACAAAGCTGAAATCGCGAAAAAAAATCAGCTGTTCCATAGAGATTATACAGTAGATACTTTACTTTGGAAAAGCTGTTTTTTTAGAAATTTCAAAATTGGTCCCATAGTAAAAGTTATTCAGTTCGATGGTCTAAAAACCTCATAAAGTCACCTCATAAAGTTTGTAAAGTTAATTTTTTACACTTAATAATAGCTGGCCAATCTTGTGGGGGACCAACCCACGGTGCGCTTTGCCTAATAGCTCTAAAAACTCTCTTGAAGGAAGCTACCTGCCGATATATTCTATAAAAACCCCAACGTGAAAACATAAGCGAAGTGAGCTGTCATTTCACCTAGAGATTGACACTATTGATCTCACTCCAAGCTCACTTCACTTAAGTTTCCACGTTGAGATATACGAAATAGATCAGCTGCTTACTAAGTCCCCATGACACGTCCAGGGGTGTGATTCTGTAAGACCTCATTTTAAACTTTGAATCTGAATCAGCTGTGAGTTTCTTGATTGGCATTCTAAAAACTCGGTTGATACACTATTGCTACCCTTGCGAGCGTGTCAGCGGGTTGAACTAACCGTGAGATTTTGACAGATATGAGATGAGACAAAGTATGAGATGACGTAAGAAGTGGCATTCAGTACGGTAATTCCCCCGTCACTTCGACGCTCACTTCGCACTCGATCCCGATTCAAAATTCGAAGTGAGAGTGAATAGCGATGTGAGATGCGAGTTTTTGTTAGAATTTTACAGAATCGACATACAAGGTTGACTTGGATGGTGATTCTGTAAAATTAATTAAATTAAGGTACATAGAACGCCACAAAGATTTTTGAACCACCTTCAACGATAAATAAAGAAAATGGAGCAAACAAATCATTTCGACAACTTCAGAAATATAATTTATAAAACAATCTTAAGAGCGTATACTACCTCAGCTCAAATTCACGTTTTATCTCGCTCGCACCATACTACTCGCGGAATCAGTGAGAGCGAGACGGAGTGAGGTGCTGACCACTCCAAGCCTCGATTAGTTTAGGTAATTGCTTTTTACCGTGATAATAATGGTAATAAAAAAATATTAAAAAACATAAGACCGACTTTATAGTTAGTTCAGTTATTCTGCAAAGTTTCATGATCTAATTTGAAGTCTTTTTTGAATACCAGCGGTTTTTAGTTCAGTTTAACTTTACTATTTTTTTATGTAATAGTGTTTTCGTCAAACATAGCATCAATCCTCAACTTTAACATAATTATATAATAATCAAAATTAATGCTGCAGTATTTTCGATATAACGGACGATCATGCAAAGCAATTTGAGGTTGTATAGGCTCCTAACGAAAAGGGTCTTATCCACGAGTTTACCATAAACAACGATTGTTCAGGAAACGAATAAGTAAAAAAAAAAAAACATGGAGAAGTCAGTACTGTTAGTAAAATAGCACTGAGCACACTCACAGTCGACGATGGATTTGTGTACCGTTGCATTTCAAGTTGTGTTGTTGGCTGTTTTAGTACAGTATCATCATATTAATGAGGTGAGTTAAATCCTATCTCTTAGGCTGAGGCGACGCGACCTGCGACACGAGTAAAATAATATTTTTACGGCGTGGACGCTTTCTTGAATCCAGAGCGAAGTGAGGGATTTTAGAGTAGAATCCCGAACGTAGCGAGGGATTCAAAGCACGTCGCCCGAGCCAAAAATATATTTTGCGCCCAAGAGATACACTCTACTTTTCATCACCCACTATGAGAAAATAAAAGGCGCCTCATATTTTATTGTAATATTATTATTTAAATAAGACATAGGGTAACAACTAAATTTTAATTAAATAGTATCTAATAATAAAACAACTAGAAACTTATATTTACATTTGAAACATTATCGCAATTATGAAAACTGAACACTAAGATGTTCCAAATTCAAAAAGTACGCGGCAAAGATAATTGTGGCGCACTTTCAAAGAGGATTGAAACTCATTACCTACTGCCCGCTAAAAGTTAAGATGTTCCAAATTCAAAAAGTGCACGGCAAAGATAATCGCTGCCTACTTTAGCCTCAGCCAAGCTTGATTCACTAAAACGTTGTGATTTAATTTGTGTGTGTGTTGAAGCAACAATTGCCCCGTGTTTACACAGTGTTTAGACGACGCACGGGCAAGAATCTTACATTGTGTAAATGGGTCAATATCAACAAAGTGCATTTTTCTTCAATTTTGGTGGCGAAATTTTTTCTTTTGTTTTCGTAAAAAATTAAGACCTGGTATAAGAGTAAAAAGTCCAAGCTAGAAGGATCTTCAAGAGGTCTGAGAATATCTCGATAACTTTTTGAGTTATTTTAGTTTAAAGTCTAGTGTGGCCACCAAAATTGAAAATTGAATCGAAAGTGCCCACCAAAATTGAAAATCAGTGGCACCAAAATTGGATTTCTCTGTCACAAACCTCAATCTCACTAATTAATAAAGCTCAATGTAAGCAATCTCACAAATTCTCGGGATTTATCAATAACTTTCATAGGTTAATAAAACTCTCTATTGTTAATTAAAACATATTTTTTATTATGATTTGTCTGATAAACTCATAATTTTAAGTTACAAATAAATTAATATAACTGATTTATGCGTAATCCAAATCACTACCTATAACGTGTAGCTTACTATTAAAACACTTTAAAATCAATAGCAAATCGATCCACCAAAAATTGAACAATTCTTGTCCCCCGTGCCACCCAAGATGATACTTACGTTTTTGGTGGAAAATCACAGCACTAATCACACCCCTATTACGCGCACGCCTGAGACTTGCGAAATAATAAAAACGATTGAACGCACACGCACGAAACTTTATGTTATAGTAAGTTGAACAAGTTCCACCAAAATTTAGATTTTAGCTGGACAAACTTTGATCGAGTATCCTGTGCTTTTAAATTAGATTTTCTAATATGTTTTAATTGTTTTTAGAAAATGTGTCTTATGCATATACCCACGAAATTTTTTATTTGTTATTGTATCTGAATTTGTTACTTTGGTGATCGCAATTACATAAAAAAATTGAGCTTGGACAAGCCACCCAACTTGAATTTTAAGGCGATTTTTTTCCCCTTATAATTTACAAACACTTATATTTAAAAAAAATGTGGCATAAAAAAAAAAAAAACATCCTATCATTTAACACCTCGATTCTCAACGTGGACACGTATAATTTGCCGCCGGGATATTCACCCAAATAGGGTTTTATTCTATAAAAAAATTGAATTTCAATTTCAAATAGAATTATTTTTGTGTTTTAATCAGACGAAGATAAGAGACAGCTCCATCTCTATTTAAAATTGTAAACGCGTCCGTTATCAAATAGGTGTGCAATAAATAAAAAAACATTTTTTTTAAAACAAAAGAAAACAGGAAACGTGACACTATAGATTTCAATCTATGTACAGTCACGGACTTTAATTGATGACATCCAGACACGGAAAGTCATGTCTCCGTATTAAAGAAGAAGAAAATTATATTTTAATATCTTTATCGGTTGGCTAACCTGAGAGCCAGAACTACAAACTTGACAGCAGTGACTATCTAAAGTCAACCAATTGCAGGTCTAACAACCGTAACCTAGCGACGATTGTTTTAGCGTAGCCATAGTAACGTTAGCGTACGGAGAAATTCTAATTAGTCATTTCGACAAATTCGAAAATAACGTCTCTGACATCGACATTTCAACTGTCACTATCTTCGGATAGGTTTTCAGTATTATCGAGTTAATGAGCTCTGATTCAAAGGAGGTCAGTATCAAATAGATTCGATAAACATTGTATTTGTTTTTTATTGAGAACTTATTAGTCAACCTCTATGGATAACACTATTTCCGATTACTAGTAATTTGCCATCTTGTTTACGAGCATGCGATTTGAGTTCGTGTTTAATCGTGTAATCTCGGGAATGTATGAAACTGCAAAGTTGAAAAGTTTGAAAGTGGCTCATCAATTAAAGTCCGTGACTGTACATCATAATCCATACTATAATAATATTATAAATTCGAAAATAACTCTGTCTGTCTGTCTGTATGTTATCTTTTCACGCCTAAACCACTGAACGGATTTCCATAAAATGTAGCGTATGTCTATATATGTGTAAGCGCGGTATGTCTATAAAAAGTAGCCTATGTCCTTACATAGGCAACTTTTTGGCGGCTGAACGAATTTGCATGAAATTTGGCACATGGATACACCATGACCAGGAATAGGATAGGACATAGGATACTTTTTATCCCGATATTCCTACGGGATCGGGACTTATGCGGTTGAATCCGCGGGGCACAGCTAGTAATAGGTATATAAATAAACATTGTTTTTCTTTGCAGGTGGACGCGGAATTACGGACGTATCATTCGATGGGAGATTGGCTCACCGGCATGAAAACAAGGGTCAATAAGCATCCGGTAATAATACTCAGTAATTTATATAACTAGCAATCAATATTGAATATTAAACAACTTCTTAAAGGAAAACAATATTCTTAATAGGTAATTGTAGATTTAAAACGAAGCATAAAACGGATGTTCGATTATATCGTAGAAAATCACCCATTTCGTTATCATCATGTCCCAGATCCCGCAGTTCTCTAAAAAGGAATAAAACAGCAATGCAAGTGAGGTCAGTTATTAAATAGTTATTTGTTATGCAAGGCTGCAAAGTTGTTTTTTGGCGTGAGTTCTTGTATTGAAACCTGAGCAAGCGAAGGATTCTAGGATAGAACCATGAGTGAAGCGAATGGTTCAAATATAGAATCGTGAGCGTTGCGAGGGTTTCAAAGGTACGAGACGCAGAATAAATTTGCTGACGAGCGAAACACACAACTTTTCACCTCACTGCAGCGATGAAAAGTCCATAAAAGCGTACCTACAATATTTGTTCATTGCATGGACACGCAATGAACAAATATTGTAGGTACGCTTTTATGGACTTTTCGCGCAATTTTTCAAACTTTTCCGGAAGAAAGCTCAATTTGGCATTATGTACGTGTATGTTTGCACTAACTCTGCATTGCTAAACAAACCTAAATGATGGAAAGTGAATTGAATATACACAAGCAAATTACATTATAGTGAAAACTTCTTAAGGCGCAATGGGCGATTTTTTTTAGTGCTGACCAGTGCGATTTTTCTAAAAATAGGGTTGATGCACTGACCTAAAATAAGTATTAATGCATTATCAGTGGACCCGGCGGTATAGAAAATTATTGAATAGAAAGGTTCGAATTTTAAAAACTCTTTCCTCGCTAGCGGATAAAATGCACTTTTGCACGCAGATTTCCAATGACAAACAGAATCTTTCCGACCACAAGGTCGGAAAGATTCTGTTCAAAATGTTTTTTTCACCTCACAAGCTCGGAAAGATTCTGTGAAATATCATCTCATCAACAATTTTCGCAAAAGTACATAAAAGCTTACAATATTTTTGTTCAATGCATGGAGACACCTAGCATTTTCCTCGCTGTAGTGAGATGAAAAGTTGTGTGTTTCGCTCGACATCAAAGTTTTTCTGAGTCTCGTACCTTTGAAACCCTCGCAACGCTCAGGATTCAATACAGGTACTCGCGCGTAAAAATAACTTTGCAGCCTTGCATAACAAATAACTATTCTTAGAGTACAATAAAGTAGAAAACCCATTTCATTATTGAATTCTATAATATAGTAGTTTGCATGGAACTGTGACGACAAATCATAGTTACATTATAATCTTGGAGCCATACCTCACCGCTGATCGCGTTTCAACAAAATATATGGTTGGTTGCGTAACCAAGCGGACGCCAGTTGAGCCACCAAATCTAAGGCCGTATACAGAAAGAAAGCTGGTAGCCGGCGTCGATTTACCAGCGCTTATCGGCGCTTATTGCTCCATTCTGGTAACAGTTACATAAAGCAAGCGGTTAGGTTGGTTAGTTAAATGGCAGGCGGCGCTAGCGCTGACCGGCGCGTATCGAAGATTGTCGGAACTTGTCGGCGACGTTCGGCGCTTATCAGCGCTGGTAGGCTGCTAGCTTTCTTTCTGTATACGGCTTATAGCTATCTACAGTTGGCAGCGCGACCTGGCGACGTCATCATAGCGTCCCAGTGAGATACGGCTCTAAGCCGCTAATCTTACTTAGTACCAGTTAAACGTGCCACATAAATATAAAGGATGTTAGGGTAAACACCGTTATCCTTGAAAAATCAATGGAAAATGACAACTTAAAAAAAGAAAGAAAATCTACCTTTTACCATAAGAGTATTTCACCCTTTCACCCTAGAGCGCTAGGGCAACGAACTTGAGTCTCAACACGGGTGGGTGGCACGGGACGTGACCTGATCGGTCGCGAGCGCGAACCCTCCTTCAGTCAGTCAGCTGTTTCGCTAACGAGCACGGTGTCGGATAGAAACTTTTCAAAATCTTTTAATGAAAATAATGTTTTTTTTTAATTATTACTCGGTCATTTATTTTTATATTTAAGTCAACTACCCATAGTTTGAGTGACAACGGTGTTTACCCTTTACACCTTGTATAAATCTCTTGGAGAAAAAACACATCAAAATATTAATAAAAAGGCTTTGAATTGCTTCAATCCATACAATTAATAACAAAAGAACATCTGCATACATGTTGTAGGGCAGGATGAGGATGAACAAGGCATACCAACAATTTAAAAAGACGACCGAGAACATTTTAGCATATCCTAGACGCTTAGGAGGAAATAGGGTCGTCCCCTCCCCATACAAACGCTCTCGCCTGTTTTCTCTCTGGTTTATGACCTTAGAGCAATGATTTTTTACAGTAAAATAAATAGCAACTAGTTCTATGCCCCTATGTTTTCTGTTTTGACGATAAATTATCTGTAGAAGCACTAGAACTCTCAGATAATTTTCAAAATTGCCTGTTTAGACCGCTGTCATCAGAGGCCTATTGTACCAATTTGACAACTATTAATGAAAAATGAAAGAAAACGTAGGGGCACAATATCCTTCTTATTCAATTTATAAAATATCTTTCAAATTGGTCCAATATTGGAGGAGGAAATAGAAAAGAGCCGAACCTCGAATTATGACTTTTTGTATGGAGAAAATACTGACTCTATTTCCTCTTAATTCATCAGAGTTTCTGGAGCTGGCATAGATAATAAAGACGTTAACATTTCTGATTTGTTAAAGAGTCAAGAACAGAGAGTCGTAGTAGCCGTGAAAGATGTCAGTGATATAACTGGCGAAGATAACGTAAGTTCAACAACGGGTACAAAATGATTGTGAGTTGAAGTAAAACTGGAAATAATGAAGTAAATGCCTTACATTAATAGAGTTAGAACGAAGAGTCACTACGAAGCAACTAAACAGATATAATTGGAACTTCATTGAAGCCAGTGAAAAAAATCACGCATAAATATAACCAAGTTCGGTAAATAACTATGGGGCTTACAAGTAGGACCTTAGTGCTAAAATCAAAAATAAACCAACTGGAGCTATGTCTATCAACTAAAACTAACAATGAATCAATTACTAATACTACATTACTTTTCAGGTTGAAGCTGAGCCAGAATCCTCACACCAGGTTATCTTAGAAAATCCTATAACCGAAGAGGCTCCCAAAAGAAAGAGTAAAATTAAGAAACACAAAAAAAAGAATAAGGGGAGACGTGATCATCACGAACATATACCACATGAAGAAAGATTAGACGCAAGCGTCGAACAAAATAATGATAAGTCTGCTAAAAAACATATGAGAAAAAATCACAAGAAGAGAGAAAAAGAAAGGATTCACCGAAGGACGTTTGTCAAGACGTTACCGAAAGAATCAAATAGTTCGGAGTCAGATGAAGTGATAAGGAGACAGCCTGTTGATATTATTGTACATATTAAAATGAATGAATGAGCTTTAATAAAATTATAATTACGTTGTATTTATCATTTTACTTGGGTTTTTATGACATATTGATACAGTAATCAATCCACGAAACAATTATTTAAACACATTTCTTTACTGCATCAATGAAGCATCACGACATTTTTGAACAATAGAACAGGGGGCTTAAAACGGTCACTTTAGCAGAATCATAATATGAAAATATTATGAATCATCGTAAAATTAACTGCTTTTAGAGGAATCCCCCAGGCTTGCGATTCTAATGCTACAATTGTTTTTAGAATGTTTGTCTGAATGTATGTTCCATCATCACGTAAATACTATTGTATAGAATCTGTTCAATTTCAGAAAAAAAATCAGCTGTGCCCTACATTTATGTTCGCACGTCAAAATGTAGGGAACAGCAGATTTTTTTTCGCGATTTCTGGTTGGTCTCATAGTGAAAGTTGTTCATAATGATGAGGCTGCCCATTAATTCAATTTCATCCTGTATTGTGCTGTCCTACGACTTTCATGGGAACGAAGTCGCGAGCAGAAGCTAAAGTCTGTTTTTTAATCTCGTAGATTAATTTGACAGGTGCAAAATGTCAATTTGCAAATAGTAAAAACTTTATACAAAAAAAAAAACACATAAAAAGTGAAAAATAACTTTAATTTTGGAAGTCGGTTGTTTTTTTTTGTATTTTTTATTTTATTATTTCACTTTTTAGTTGTGGTACCCGCCCCACACAAATTCGCATGCCCATCCTGCTATGTAAATAACAGTGACGGAGTCAGTTATAACATCATCCAGATATGTAAAAGTGGGAAACGTAATATTGAAGCTAACTCAAAAACTACGCAAGCAAAGTAAATAAAATTTATATGGGACCACCTCAGAAGCATGACCTACCAAACAAAATGTATGTTTGTTACCCGATTTCTCCGCCAATTATGAATCAATTTCGATGATTATTTTTTTGTATGATAGGTCATGCTTCCGAGGTGGTCCCATATAAATTTTATTACCTTTGCTTGCGTAGTTTTAGAGTTAGCTTCAATATTACGTATTTTTCCCACTTAGTTTATCTAGACGATGTTTTGACCACAACTAAAAAGTGAAAAATAAAAACTTTTTACAAAAAAAAAACCGACTTCAAAAAAAACACTCAAAACTGAAAAATAACTTTATTTTCGGAAGTCGGTGGCAAAAAACGAAAATTGAAAAGCAAAGACACCGACTTCCGAAAATAAAGTTATTTTTCAGTTTAGAGTGTTTTTTTTGGAAGTTCGTTTTTTTGTTGTAATTGCATATATTTACATAATTTATAGACTATGTCCATCTGGAATTATGTACCTTTCAAATTGTGAAAGAATTTTTCAAATAGGAGCTGTGGTTCCGGAGATTATCCTCCACATAAGCACAAACTCACAAAATTCGCTATGTCTCCTTATAATAATAAGTTTAAATTTATAATAACCGGTTTTGCAAAATGCCAGCGAGCGACGAGGTTTACAAATTTGTTTCATTCGTTTTGTAGCCTTTGGTGTTATATAAAGTTAAATATAAGTACCTAATATTTAATTTTTGTTCTATCGACTGTTTCGGAAGCAACGCCTGTGGTTTACACCAATCCGTACACAAATACTTTTTTGAGCAAACAAAAAGATGGAATGACCATAATGCCTTGGAAGGTAGGTCGGCCTTTGGTGTGGGATGCAACGTGTGTCGACACCCTTGCGCCATCCCATCTTCCTAGCACGGCGGGCTGTGCTGGAGCTGCTGCTGCAGGTGCAGAAAACCTCAAACGGCGCAAATACTCCAATCTTATCGGGACGTATATGTTCGAGCCGTTTGGGGTTGAAACCCTAGGGCCATGTGGTCCGAGTGCCCACTTGGTTTTTCAAGACATCGCCAAGCGCTTGGTCGACTCTTCACGTGACCAGAGGGCTGGCCTATTTTTTGGCCAAAGAATCAGCATTGCCATACAACGTGGCAATGCGGCCAGCCTTTTGGGCACTTTTCCTGTTGACAGCGATGCCGACGAATTTTTTGATGCCCTTTGATAATTTCCCCTTGTACGTAATTATTATGATTAAGTAGATATTACAAATTAGTTAGTAGTTATATTTACTTGTAATTATGTGAGTACTAATAAATTAAAAATAAAAGTACAAACAAAAAGTGAATTTATTATATTTGTGCAAGTGACATTCGCCATGTCGAACACCAACTCCAGCAAGGAACTTATACTCGTACTTACCTATGGCGAGGACTCCAGTGAACATGAACCAAGCGATAGCTTCAACAGGAAAACACAGAGGGATTATGGATACGAGAACCATTATGGTAGCTTAGATGATTTTTTCGAGTTTGACCATTATACTGCAATAACTGTACTCATTATTGTGCTTGTGTTGACTATCTCTGCGTTGATATATGGAGTGATATCATGGTGCGTTCTAAAGAAGTTTCGAAATCATAGAAACTTTGTGTATCTTAATATGATTTTAGGAACTTCTTTCTTTATTCAATGGTAACATCATTCCGCATAAAGGTTTACCGTGATTTACTCAGTGAAATTAACCTAGATAAGGTTACCATCAACCTAATCTTATTTTTCGGAACAGTGTGGCACTACTGGTTGTTAGTTATGAGTTACATGTTTTATGTGGACATTGTAAAAGTTTTCAATGGGGATTCTCGAAGGATATATTTGAAAAGTTGCCTGTTCGGGTGGGGTATACCTATAATAGCTGAAATTCTCGGTGCTCTTATGTGTTATTGGAGTAAATTGGGTTTCATTATCGCTGGTGTTATATTTTTAATATCAATTATTCCTTTAATTATTAACTGTGTTATATATATTATCATTTTATATTCAGTTTGTCGTAGTTTATGTTCGCGCGCACAAACAGCTGCTAAAAACTGGCGCCGTTTGTATAGCCACTGTGATTTTTATATTGACCGACTTGTTTTTGTTAGGTAACTATGCCATTCATGTCGCTACTCTTATCGGATTGTTATTCAGCCCAATAGTGTAAATTATACTTACCTTATTGTATTATTCTCATGTTCTACTATTGGACTTTTTTTTTTTTTGTATTATGACTAACCGAGAACTGTGGCATGCATATCATGTTCAGAAATTAAATCGGCGGTCACAGGAGCAAGATGTGAACATGAGAAGAATTGTTATTTAGGGCCCGGCTGTTCTTGTTAACATTAAGTCATAAAAAAATATTAGGGTGCTCTCTGGTGAATGCTCATTTAAATAGTTCCTACTAATTCTATGCATAGAACATAAAGTCAAATAATTTATTTCAAATAGGCACATACTAATTCCATGCTACCATGATAGTACGTACTAATTCCATGCTGCCATGTCATTTTTTTTCCATGCTGCCATGGTAGCCATCTTGTTCTAAATGTTGGGCGACCGAGCTTAAAACAGTCACTTTGGCAGAATCATAATAGGAAAATGTTATGAATCATCGTAAAATGTCACAAACTGACAATTCATTATTTATGATCTGCGTGCGATTCTTATTACGAAATAATTCATCTGTTTGACAGTTTTCTATGGAGATTCGTAAAATGGTCCACATAATATGAATTGCTTTTGTGTCAAATTAGAGGAATTGCTAATATTAGCTGGAAATTCAGGAAATGAAATGCTTTTAGAGGAATTGCTAAATTGACCGTTTTAGGCCCACTGCTCTGATGAAAATACGGAAAAACGAACTTTCCCAGATATGAACCTAGCTAGATCGATTTTTCGCTCCCGTAAACCCCTATATTGCAAAGTTCCATCGAAATCGTTAGAGCCGTTTTCGAGAACGATGATAGATGATTAAAATTATTATAAATACAAATACTTCTCATTAGGTTATACAGCAGAGAGCATTGTCGTTGCACACTAAATGTTAGGACATAGGTTTGCAAAGTGTACAGTACAGGTATAAAGATTACTTTTTTACAGTCCGTTCAAACGATTTTGACTTCTATTGCGTTGGTAGCAGAAAAATTGCAGCTGCAGTAAACATTTGGTATTGTGACCACTTTTTACCCGACTACGGCGAAGAAAAAAGGAGGGTTATGATTTTGACCGTTATGTATGTATGTATGTTTATCTGTTCCCTCCTATCTTCTAAACCACTCATCACAATTTGACAAATGAGGTATCGTTGGAAGCGTCTTGATTGTCCGCTGGTAGGCTGGTATAAGCTATATGACGTTACATTAAATTAAAAATGGCGACCTCTAGAGGACTAAAAGTAAGGAACTACAAAAAAAAATTGTTTAATCGTACCATGTTGGGTATTAAATGAAAGGGCTTAATGAACACATTTCAAAAATATATATATTAACCCCAAAAGAATTTAAAAAAAAAGTAATAAAAACTAAAACCCAACTACGACTAAAAAGGTATAAACAAGACACCACAGACAGACAAATTAAAAATCCGGAGTCACACGTAATCTGTTCGAATTATGCCCTAACACGCACTTGCTTTTAATACCATCCTTATACCTACGGTCTAGAAGTCAAAATCCGTTGAACGGACTGTAAAAAAGGTTTATTTAAATGTCTAATCTTATTTCAAATGGAGTTTGTTATTCAGAAGGGCAATTCCCGTATTTTTAAGAACGTTCACATTCATATCTCATTCGCAATCTGTCAAAAATACAATCAATTTACTAACATTTTTGACAAGTTTGACAGATTCCGACTTGAATGTGAACGTTTTTAGGGTTCCGTACTCAAAGGGTAAAACGGGACCCTATTACTAAGGCTCCGCTGTCTGTCTGTCTGTCTGTCCGTCTCTCACCAGGCTGTATCTCATGAACCGTGATAGTTAGACAGTGAAATTCTCACAGATGATGTATTTCTGTTGCCGCTATAACAACAAATACCAAAAAACAGAATAAAATAAATATTTAAGGGGTATAATAAAATAAATATTTTTACAACAAACGTGACTTTTTTGCTCGTTTTTATGGATTATATTTTTTATATGGATTACGGAACCCTTCGTGCGCGAGTCCGACTCGCACTTGGCCGGGTTTTTAAGTACGAGCATTGGATTTCAGTTGTATTCTCGTGGCTCATCAGGAATGTTATGTACCTGTTATGAATATTTTTAATAACTTCTTTCTACTTTATGTTTACCTACCTCTTCATGTATTCGGTTATCGCCTCGTTATCCTACTATCCTACTAATATTATAAATGTGAAAGTATGTGTGTTTGGATGTTTGTTACTCAATCACGCAAAAACGGCTGAATGGATTTGGATGAAATTTGGCAAACAGATAGTTTATAATCTGGATTAACACATAGGATACTTTTTATCCCGATAACCCGCGTAAGTCTCGATCCCGTGGGAATATCGTATGTCCTAATCCAGATCATGGTCTACTCATGTGCCAAGTTTTGCATTTATAATTATTTTAGTTAGGATTAGAATTAGGAAGTTAGGATGGGAAAGTCAGTTTGTTTGTTACGCGTTCACATTAAAACGGCTGAACGAATTGTTATGAAATTTGACAGATAGGTAGCTTGGGACCTGGAGAAGGACATAGGCACTTTCATCCTGGATCGTAGACGAAGTCGAGGACAAACTAATAATTTATAACTAACAAAATATGAACAGAATTATCTAGTCGTGTTTTTTTAGTATATTTAAAAAAAATCTCATAAATTATATAATAAATGTTATTAAATTATTTTATATTGTAAATAGTATTAAATTATATAAATGTTATTAAATTAAATTACTTATAAATATTATAAAATTATATTATAAATATTTCTCAAAAATATCGATGTTTTGACGTGTGGTCACGTCAGTTGAGAATGTAGAACTAGTGTTGGGTCCCTAGTACTGTGAACACGATTGTCGGCCTTTATATGGTGATAAAACTGTCGTTAAATATATTAAAATCTTTAAAAAAAAAAAAAAAATATAGTAGTCTGGCACTGTTGTGTTCTGTACTTGTTACGTGTTATCACGACATTATAATGGGAATAACATCATTTGAAATAAAAAACAAACAGAAAGAAAACAAACTGATTTTAGTATTCTTTAATTCCTAAATAAAGTATAATTTCCCTAACACCCATTAATATCGCAGCATTATGCTGAGATAGTGGTCGCAGGTATTTTTTTTTCATGATTTTGTTAGGTTAAATATTTTCATGAATTTGTTAGTTTTGTCGTTCTTTTTTTATTAATTTTCTTTTCTTTTCCGTTTTTATTGTTCATTAACATTGATTTCGTTGTCGTCATTGTAGATTTATTTTTTCCCCTCTTGTTTTTTTTCTTACTCGCATTTTTCCTTTTTGCCTTTTCTTTCTGCATCTTGCTTCGTTCGTTCCTTTTCAGTTCCATGTTTAGGTTTCTAATCAGCCGCGGAATTGGGCTGTTTGCATTATAGTTTCCGCTCAAGTATTGATGCTTTATTTCGCTTATGAGGTGATCTAGAACACTCTCTGTAACTACTTTAACGTGGCGGGCATACTGGAATGGAAGACATGATATTAATTTCATGAAATTAAATACAATTATACTACTAGGTACTACTAATACTTATTTTTTTTATTTTATTTTTTTATTAGGAGCTCGTGGCTAAGTAATAACAGCCTCACGGGTCGATCCATCAGGTTAAGCTACGCTTGCCGGGGTGGTCCGTGGATAGGTGACCATCTTTACATACCGAGACTCCTCCGTGCCTCGGAAAGCTCGTTAAGCCGTTGGTCCCGGCTGTCATTTGTGGATCTTTGCCAGTCGTTTCGGGTCTTCAGAAGCCCGAAAGTCTCACAACCAGTCTTACCAAGGAGTATCGTATTACCCAGTTACTTGGTTGTGGAGGTCAGATAGGCAGTCGCTCCATGTAAAATACTGGTATTCAGCTGCATCCGGTTAGACTGGAAGCCGACCCCAACATGGTTGGGAAAAGGCTAGGCAGATGATGATGAAATACAAATATACATGTTAATATAATATACTGTAGAGATTATTTCGTTTTAGATATTTGCATTATTTCCCTTTTTTTCACAATCCATGTCTGACAAGGATACCTACTTTTCAGAACAGTTTTCTTTTAAAAACTGATCACTTGTTGGTTTCACAATTACCAAAAAAGCCTTTGAAGATTTTAAAATTTAGGACTTTTAAACAGAATGAGGAGCCACTAGCAGTAGAATTCCGAATTAGATTTCTCCTCAAACGGTCGCAGAGATTTTGAAAAAATATAATAATATTACACTTTTTTTTTTTGAGGTTGAGAATTCATCATTTGAGCGGGAGAACCGCTCTGGGCGGAGCGGAAGGGCGTGTCAGACTTTTACTGACTAAAACCCACTCGTGTTCCTTCAGTTGCCTGTTGCCAAGGTCCCGGTATCCCTTTCGCACATTCCCGCAACCCTTGCAGATAATATTACTCTTACCCTTTCATTCTTCATAAGAACATCCTGATTGTTAAATAAGTTCATAAAACCTTTGATGTCCTTGTCTTTGGTTTCCAATGTCTGCAAAGAAATACAACGGTTAAAATAAATCAAAATATTTTATTTCACATCAACCTACATGTGCACTTATGAAACGTCAGAAGCTAGGTGCACGGTTCCAATTAGTCGTTTCCTTTGAAGAAGAGCCGGCAAAAAACTCCACGGTGTTACTCTTCAAAAAATAATTGGCTTTTACAATGTTACAAAATATCGATTTAACTCTTCAATAGCTACTACTAATCATTAAACAAATTGTGCCTAATTATCGTTATAGTCATACATAGTCACTTATAGATTTGAACCATAACAATTAAGAAACATATCATATCTGCTTTTGCCAGGATCTTTAATATCCTTTACCTCCATGTAATCTAAATCCTCCCTTACGTAAAATCTACCGATCAATTTAATACCTTTTTACTTTTCCGAGAAGAGTTTACTTGCAATAGTAAACTTCAGCTAGATAAAATGTATTCTACCCCAATGGACCGAGGATGCCTCCTTGTGGTACTCCGCTTATATTCGGAAATAAGAAAATATTCGCTAATAACCTATTGTCGTCAACCGGGCACAAATCCTATTGGAAAAGCCCCATGTTCAGTCGTGCTTTATAAAACAGAAACCTTGAAATAATAAAAACTGTTTTTGAAACAAACTTTTTCAAAAGTGTAAGAATGGAAAATCCAGCGCACAATACTTCCAGAGGCTTTCAGAACAACGGCAAAGCTATATTTTAGAAAGTCAAAAGGTCAATCTAAGTTTAATTTTATAATATTATCACTTACTTGTTTCATATGCAATTCCTTGGAAAACACAAAAACGAATAAACATAAAAATATCAAAAATTCTAAGGGCCGCGCCATTTTAATAAATCGTTCAAACATTGAACGGGCGACAGTCACTTGCTTTTCGTTCCGTGTTCCATTCTGCGGTTTTGATTCGATCTTATTGGACGGAAAGGATGTTGACAAACGGTTCCCAATTGTTTTCTTTTTCATCGATAACGCTCTCAATGGATTTGCCATAGTTCGGTCGGATGTACTACTATTTTTCGTTTGTTTTGATTTTGTAGTTTTTCGTCAATTTGGGTTTGATGAAATGATTTTTTCAGTTGTAAGTTACTTCTCATCAGATATCCTGGCCATTGCTGAGCATCACATCGTCACTCGTCACGACGGCACCGCCTACGGCCAGTCGCACTCACACAAGCCGTCACCTTCTGGCAGATCACGTTTTTCATCGCCATCATTATCCTCGTCTACGTGCTACCTCTAATCATCCTCATAGTATTATACAGCGTTGGTTGAGGATTGAATTAAATGGCGTGTGATTGAAAAAGAAATACTGATATAGGCTGATGATGATCATGATGAGGCATGTTTCTGTCTTAGATTTACCAGCACGGTTATTGTTTGGATGTTGCTGGATCTTATTGCAGCATCGCTTTAATATATTCTAAAATACAAGTCATAAAATTGAAGTGTCTGTTTGTAATGTCAAAATAGCAGCTTTTTACTAAATGCATATAAGTATATAACAGTACATAGCAATTTTTATTTTTTACAATTTTGCTTTCTGTCTCTTTAATCCGGCTAATCTCAGAAACGGCAGGACCGATTTTGACGGGACTTCCATTGGTAGATAGCTGATGTTATAAGGAGTTACTTACTTTAATTTTAGAAATTGAATTAAGGGTCCACGGGGTTGAAGCCGCCGGAGGAGCTCATGGCTAAGTAATAATAGCGGCCCGGGTCGATCCATCAGGTTAAGCTACGCTTGGGTCCGTGGATGGATGACCTTTTTTTATCTTTACATATCGAGACACCCTGTGCCTTGGAAAGCACGTTAAGCCGTTTGGTCCCGGCGGTCATTCGTGGATATTTGACAGTCGTTACGGGTCGTCAGAAGCTCGAAAGTCTGACAACCAGTCTTACCAAGGAGTATCGTTTTACCGAGCTACTGGGTTGGAGAGTTCAGATAGGCAGTCGCTCCATGTAAAATTCTGGTATTCAGCTGGTATTCAGAATTCGGTTAGACTGGAAGCCGACCGAACATAGTTGGGAAAAGGCTAGGCAGATTGACTGCAGGTGAAGTCGCGGGCAGCATCTAGTATAAAAAACAAATTAATCCAGTAAATTATAAAATGTTAATTTCATTTTGTCTTTGTATGTTTGTTTGGCAAGGCTGTACTGACTTACTATCGAATCATCATCAGAGGCCCTAGACAAAGTGACATTCTATCAGCGATAACGATGATGGAAAAGGCAAAAATGTATAGGACTGACATAAGCTAACGAAAAGCTTATGTCAATTCTGTTGAAAGTCGTTGTAGAAATACGAAACACTTTCGAAGCGATTGTCACTTATCTAGGCCCTCCTATGTCTAGGGCCTCTGTCTAGCTTTTCCTTTCCCAACTATTGTATGTAAGGCTTAGCGTCATCGATATTCTCAAGCGTCTTTATCGATGCAAGATCTACTTTTCGACATTCTATGATCACCAGCGGTTTATCTAGAGATCGATGCAATATCTTCTGTTGCACCTACTATGATCACCAACGATTTATCTAAAGAGATATTGATTCAATTTGATTAAGGGCGTATTCGACCAAACTTTTATCCCTAGTATAAGTCTAATCCAGCGAATAAATATTACATGTTTGACAGATTTTCTATACAAAAACTGTCAGAACTCAATTTTATTCCCCAAATAACAGTTAACTGGCTTTGGATCAGCCTTTAGATCTGTTATTCTTCTTCTTAAGATCTGTTATTAGATATGAATATGAAAGTGAGTTTGTTTGTGTGTTACGCTTTCACGCTAATAAAACGTCAGAACGGATTTGAATGAAATTTGGCACATGGGTAGACCATGACATAGTAGGCTACTTTTCATCCTAGGTAACAGCTAGTATTACTATAATATGAGAGGAGTGCCCAGTTGTGGATGTTTGGCACATGGGTAGACAATGGAGTTTTTATCCCGTTATTCCCACGGGATCAAAACTTATGCGGGAAACAGCTGGGGGCAGCTAGTAACATATAAAAACAATATCATTATCTTGAAGGAACGACCCATAAAATGCAAAATGCTGAGCTTGATTGCAGTACTGGTGCAATTTACAATACCGAAACAAAATGCAAATGGTAATGGTAGGCATGGGCCGCTGTTATTAAGACTAGCGCGTGCACCAAAAAACACAATAGTGTAAAGTATTTTTATTCAACTCCAGTTATTCTTATAACAATATTCTTACACTTGTTGAAATTATAGCTAATTACATTATTAAATAAATAGGCTTAACAATAATAAATAACTTCTGCCACGATACATCCTTACTTATAAGTATACCTATTAGCATATTATTTAAGTCAGACAATCACAAAAAACAGCTGCCTTGTCTTTGTCTGAAATCTGAGTAGGCCGCGTTCACATGAAAACCTATGGTCGGCTGTCGGCTGTGGAAATATATGAAAAACAAGGCCAGTCAGTCGGGGGCTTAAGTTATTTTTGATGAGAAACATCTAATGTGGCGGGATAGACCTGGTCTTGGCGTCGCCACGCTAACAGCCAAACGAAATTTAAAGAAAACGATAACCTTTGTAATCGTTTTCTTACAAAAAACAGAATATTTTGTTTTTGATATGCCATATTATTTAGGGTATTTCCTATAATAAACCATCCTTTCGTGCATATTTTCTGTACAAAATAGTTTCGATGTTTCAGATATGCAAGGCTTCTAGAGACTTAATTTTTTTCATTCATTTTATACCTACTGGACAGCTAATTACATGCTTTGGTGAGAATACGGCCATTCAGAAACCGGGGCGTAGGCACAGGTAAGTTTTTAGCTGCATGTTACCATGATAAAATTTATCAACAAATCTTTAGGTAATTAATACATGAACGTGTCTCTTTCACTTGAAAACATGGGTGCCTAGTAGGTTTGGCCGCCGCAGGCGCATTTGATCCATATAGCCGTTCTGAAATTAAAAAATAAAATATAATATGATACAACAAACGATACTGCTTGAAACAAGGATATGCCGTCTAAGATATTGCTTAACCATTATTATTTTCCATATAGAGTAAAGGTATTATCTCACTATCCCATGAACTGTTTACGATGGTGTTCCAAAAGGCTGTATCCTCGGACCCTTGTTATTTATTTATGTTACTTCGTTCGTAGTTATGTCTTTCGTAAAGGTTTTCTTTGCAATTTATATAAAAAAAATACATATTTATTTAGTACAATATGTGAGCATAAATGATCAATGTCCTCCGTTAAAATAATAATTAACTTTATTTAATCAGACTACAATGAGGTTAACTATGTTAGTAACCCACACTAGCAGTTGTCTGCTCGTCGTTCAACCAGTCATGCTAAGTAATTTAATAACGCTACATACCTATTAAAATAATAAAAGCAGCCTATTATTTGAACGACGTCGTTGGTCTAGTGATCGCCAGTGCTACTGCTGAGAATGAGGTCCTGGGTTCGCATGGTCCTGGTCCGCATTTGAACTCGCAACTTCGTGTATGAGAGACGAGGCTTTTTAACCACTAGGCCAACACGACATGACATGAAACTTAATCATTTAAATAATTAAAGGACTTACTTGATATCTTCGACTAAAGGGGTCATTATAAAGGAGTCTTCTTCGTTCTGAACCTTCAACATTTTTATTCATTTCTAAATGTCTGCCTATCATTTGTTCATTGTTAATTGCGTTTAATATTTTATTCATAGCACTCTTGTCTAACTTTCGTTTGACCTTTTTCTCTTCATAATTGTCTAAGTTATAATCAATTGCTGTTGATAAAATTGTTTGTCGTGCATCATTTCTGGCAAATGTTTCTTGATTTCTGGTTTTTGCATTATCTCGGTGATCATTATTGTCATCATATTGACGATCAACGCTGTACTTGCTATTCAAAATGTCATTGAATGTATTGTGATAATCTCGGTGCTCTGCTAGCGCAGTTATACTTGGATGATCTTCATACAAATCCTCCATTTTGTTGACGTATTTTATTTCATGATATTCATCATATGGTTTATCCTTATAATTATAGTTCTGGTTTGGATTATTTTCATTTTCAGCGTAAGAAAGTTTGTGATTATTTTGTGTACCTTTTGACATACGATGAATCATTCTCCTTAATGTAAATATCTCATCTTGTAAACTTGCATTGGTTTCATTTTCTAGATGAGAAAAAAGATCGTTAAAATCCTTTTTGTCTTGTTGTTTATCAAATTTACTTGTTGATGGAGTTTCTTGGGATTTGTTAACGCTAGTTTTGTATATTTTTCTCATTTTCGTATCAAATAATTTCTTCAAATCGTCATCAAATTTTATATTTCTCACTTCTTGCTCTAAAGAGTTTAATATTGATAACAATCTTTTGTGTTTAAAATCAGGATTTTTATTAGGTGTTTTAACCTTAACTGCTTTTTTGATACTAACAACATGTTTAGGCTTTGAGTTTTGATACTTGTCAACGAGGTTTTTTTTCTTCTCTGTAGATTCTTTTTTTTCGTCTAAATCTAAAGTACGTACTTTAAATATAAGATCTTCAAACATATTTTCTGTGTTGGCGGGTTTCAATACTTGTTTTTGATCTTGAGATTTGGATGCTAAGGGGTCACTGGAGAACTTTATGACTAAATCGTTCCTTTCATCGGTAATTCCTGAATTTTTATTTTTAGGTGCTATTGCATTCGTTATCTGCAATCAAGTTTTTAGGTAATTAAAGTATTTTATTTTTGCTTGCATATAGTTTCTCACTAATTATTCATGTAATAGGGACTGTATGCATGTCTTTATTATTAAAGGGCCTAATTATGGGGCATAAATACCTACCCTAGAAAATTCATCAGAGGATTCAATATTCTCCACTTTTTTCCCCTTTGGATGATTTCCTTCACTATTATTTCCTTTGGATTCGATAATATGGCGAGATCTGTAAAATATAATAAGCTCTACTAAGTAATTGTTTTAATTTTCATACACATTACGTATTTTTGAATATAATTGTGTAACGCCAGATTACAGGCCTTTGTGTAATGAGTAAATCTTCAAACCTGCGCTCAGTAGTCACTTTCTCATCAGATTTTTAACTTACTTTGAGGCGATACGTGGTGATTTAATTCCATTGGCCTGTTTATCTTTGTTTACTAGAGAACCATGCATTGTTCCAAGCTTTGGCTGGCCTTGTGCTACTATTTTAACTTTGTCATTCCTTCCGTCATTGTGTGGCCGGTTGTATATGCCTTTACTCGAATCTTCATTTAAATCTTTCACTAACTGATTCTTGAGTTGTGGTCCTCCTGCAAATACTTATGACATTTTTATAATCAAATCTATAGTCATAATCAGTTTATTTTTATTTTTTTTAGTTCTGTAAATAAATGATAGTTGTTTAGGATAATAATAATGACATTATATACCTTTTTCTTTCTTCGTATTTGTTGCTGTTTGAATGCTGTTATATGTTGGTTTAGTTGGTGCAGCATCTCTGCCTAAATGAAGAAACAAACTTTACATTAAAATCAGAATGTAAGTAATATTTGAAAATAAAGATAACAAACAATACGTTTATCGCTTAGATAGGTTGGGTGTCTTGTATAACCAAACTTCGTCAAAGTTGGGGGCGAACTCTCCACCACTATCTGATTATTACTGAGTTTCCAATTGAAAAAAAAAATCAGTAACACTTCGCCCAGCCTATTAAACTCAAGAACTCCTCAAGTCATGTTTGAGACCACTAGACCAATTAATATAGCCTTTATTTCCAGAAAAAAAAAAAAAAATTATATTATATTAATATATCAATAGATTTGTCAAACTAACCTTTCCATACGAATTGTGTGTCTCTTTCGCAGAGGCAGCTGCGGGTTTCCTTATACCCTCTGGGACAGCCACAGCGTTTAGTATAGCCTTGTCCAGATATGGGAGGAACTATCTTATATACTGATTGTCTTGGTTTAGGTGCATCCGAGATGTTGCAGACTATTTGAACCCGCTGGAATTATGTATGAATTTGTGTAAGTCAGTAAAAACGGAAGAATAAATGCTCACTCTTGTCAAAGTCAAAGTCAAACCATTTATTTTAAATAGGCACATTAAAGGCACTTTTGAACGTCAAAACAAAGAGAGAAATAGAACTGATTCTAGTTGCCCCTTCCAAAAGGTGTGTCTCTCAATCATTAAGTTATTTTCGTCAAACGTCGTCGGCTTCCAGTCTAACCGGATGCAGCTGAACACCAGTATTTTACATAGAGCGACTGCCTATCTGACCTCCACATCCCAGTTGGTAGCACGATACCCCTTGGCTAGTTGTCGTACTTTTGGGCTTTTGACTATCCGTAACGACTATCAAAGATCGATGAACGCCAGCCGGGACCAAACGGCTTAACGTACTTTCCGATGTACGCAGGGGTCTCGATATGCAATAGATGGTGACGCATCCTCTAATAGACCGCGGCAAGTAGCTTAACCTTCGATCGACCCGTGCGGCTGTTATTATTTAGCCACGAGCCACTCTCACATCTATATCTGTACATAGGTGTTCGAAGTTAAAGTCACTTTTCGCGTCAGTCTGTGTCACAATGTTGTTTTTCTCAATTACTCAACGGCTTTTGAGACGGTTTTCACTATCATTTAGAGAGTTTATGTCTAGAATACATTGATGTTAAACTTATATAAATAATAAAAAAATCTCTATGTTTCACAAGTCGTAAAAAAAAAAAAGTAATAAAAACTAAAATCCAACTACGACTAAAAATATATAAACAAGATACCACAGACAGACAAATTAAAAATCTGGAGTCACACGTGTTAGGGCATAAATCGAACAGATTACCTGTGACTCCGGATTTTTAATTTGTCTGTCTGTGGTGTCTTGTTTATATCTTTTTAGTCGTAGTTGGGTTTTAGTTTTTATTACAATTAAAAAAAAAAATTGTTTTCAGGTTGTAATATATATATTTCTGAAATGTGCTCATTAAGCCCTTTCATTTGATACCCAACATGTTACGATTAAACAATATTTTCTTTTAGTTCCTCACTTTATTTCCTCTAGAGGGCGCCATTTTTAATTTAATGTGACGTCACATAACCTATAACCAGCGGACGATCAAGACGCTTCCAACGATAACTCATTTGTCAAATTGTGATGAGTGGTTTAGAAGATAGGAGGGAACATACATACATACCGGTCAAAATCATAACCCTCCCTTTTTCTTCGCCTTAGTCGGGTAAAAACTATACGAAGCTAGAGTTTTGTATGTGATAAGTATATAAATATATATTTAGATCATAATTATGCTTAAATGTACCTAGAGTATAAGTATTTAAAGTGAAACCAAAATCATTAAAATTATATCAGAAAAAACTTTTTACAAAAAAATAAAAGTCGATTGTTTTTTTTTTTTGTAAAAAGTTTTTATTTTTCACTTTTTAGTTGTGGTACCTACCCTACACACATTCGAATACCACTACCTGCTATGTAAATAACAGTGACGGAGTCAAACAATATATCGTCTACATACACTAAGTGGGAAAAATACGTAATTATTGAAGCTAACTCAAAAACTACGCAAGCAAAGTTAATAAAATTTATATGGGACCACCTCTGAAGCATGACCTACCAAACAAAAAAAGAATCATCAAAATCGATTCATAATTGACGGAGTAATCGCGTAACATACACACAAAAAAAATAAAAAATAAAAACATACAGACGAATTGAGAACCTTCTCCTCTTTGAAGAAGTCGGTTAAAAATGGCCGTTAATTTAAATAATTAGTTGTACAGGACTTACGTTTTGTATAGATTCAGTGTCTCCGCTCATTCTGTATTTGGAGTAAGCTGATACACCGCATCCAATGTGGGTCGCTCCACCCCGTATGAGATTGAGGTAATATTTCGAGTTTACATCTGGAAGTCTTGGAAGAAAAGTATGTCACTAACTACTCCACTTGACAATTAATCAGACTATAATAATAATAATTCGATGGCGAATTTGTCGCCCAGAGAGCAGTGGTGGCCCATCGGTATCGGCCTCGATTTACGAGATGTAGGTAGTAGATTCGAACCAGACAGGTGCTTTACTTTGTGTAAATTATTTCATCACCACTGCTCTCAAAAACCGGTGAAGGAAATCATTGCGAGGAAACTGGAATGTCTTGGCACCAAAAATTCGAAGACATGTGACATCCGCCAACCTGCACTGCGCCCGCGTGGTGAATTATAGCCCGTGACCCAGGAGTGGGAACATTATAAGGAAATAGGGTCCGTCTTTTTTCCATACAAAAAGTCATAATTCGAGGTTCGGCTCTCGTCTATTTTCTCCTCTAATATTGGACCAATTTGAAATATATTTTATAAATTGAATAAGAAGGATATTTACTGTGTCCCTATGATTTTATTTTTTCATTAGTAGTTGTCAAATTTGTACAATAGACCTCTGATGACAGCGGTCTAAACATGAAATTTTGATCATTTTCTGAGGTTTCTACATAATGTATCATAAAAACGGAAAACATAGGGGCATAGAACTAGTTGATATTTATTTTACTGTAAAAAATCATTGCTCTAAAAGTCATAAACCAGAAAGAAAACAGGCGAGAGCGTTTGTATGGGGAGGAGACCGACCCTATTTCCTCATATAGGCTGATTATGCATTTGTCTGTCTACTACGGGATTCAAATAATATAAAAATAAATAAAAACAATAGGTACTTACTCACGCAATCGTGGACAACTCTTGATAATAGCTTTTGTCACTGTTTTTTTTAATGAATGCGTAGTCTTTAAAAACCTCTCTATAGAAAATATTATTTTCTCTTCATCCAAGCCTGTCTCTGTATTGTTTGGTTTTAAGTACTCCCAATTCGGATACTTGTAACGGATTACGGCAATGGTCTGGCTGGGATTCGGAAACTTTTCTGAAATATTAAGTCTATGTGTAAAAAACTAAAACCCAACTACGACTAAAAAGGTATAAACAAGACACTACAGACAGACAAATTCAAAATCCGGAGTCACACGTGTTAGGGCAGAATATAATATATAATAATAAATCGAACAGATTACGTGTGACTCCGGATTTTTAATTTGTCTGTCTGTGGTGTCTTTTATACCTTTGTAGTCGTAGTTGGATTTTAGTTTTTATTACAATAATTTTGTTTTTTTTTTTTTGGTTTATAATATATATATTTTTGTTTATAATGTGCTCATTAAGCCCTTTCATTTGATAGCCAACATGGTAAGAATATTTTTTAATTAACAGTTTTATTTTATTTTTTTAATGTATCGTCTCATAGCCATATAACTACGCGGACGATCAAGACGCTTCCAACGATACCTCACTTGTCAAATTGCGTTGAGTGGTTTAGAAGATATGAGGGAACAGATGAACATACATACATACCGGTCAAAATCATAACCCTCCTTTTTTCTTCGCCGTAGTCGGGTAATGATTCTTTGTGTGTTGAAATCGCTAGCCGACACGACGGCTAGCGATTTGATAAGGCAGCCAAAACGCTAGCCGATATAGATATTGATCATCATAGATACATGCATCATGAGCTTGATTTAATCGCATGTAATTTGAGTAAATTCCCAAGGTTATTGTTATTTATTTAATGTTATCATGTAGTTTAATGTGCTACCTATGTATTTTTACCCGACTACGGCGAAGCAAAAAAGAGGGTTATGATTTTGACCGGTATGTACATACATACCGTTCAGCAACAGGTGAACCGGGGAACCTCATATCTTCTAGACTACCCATCGCAACTCATCTTAATTAGCTCATTTCAAAAATATATATAAAACACATACAATATAGACAAATTCAAAATCCGGAGTCACACGTAATCTGTTTGATTTATGCCGTAAGACCCGTGACTCCGGATTTTGAATTTGTCTGTCTATGATGTCTTGTTGATATCTCCTGCGCTATGTAAGATTTTGCGTGGCAGGCGTGATGCATAGTTCGCATGTTTTGGCGTTGTAGATGGTAATGTGAACTATGATAGAAAAGGATGCAGTTGACTTACCAGTGGCTCTGCAGGCATCCTCTCTGCCACCGAGACATTGGTTAGCCAATACTTGTGCAAAAAATGCCAATTCTTTATCCCATTCCTGCAATTGTAATGTTTTAAAATATAAGGTAGGTATTTTTAGGGCGTCTTTGTCACTCTGACAGTCTATTTCTAAACCCCGATGTGCCATACTAAGGCCGTTTACGGAGACGCGGGGCGTTGGGCGGCGCGTGCGGCGTGGCGTTTCGCGGCGCGTCGGACGATTTCTCTGTTTACGGAGAGGCGGCGCGTGAAGCGGCACTTACCATCGCATGCGTAAACACAAACATATGGCAATGTACCATGTTGTTCATAGAGATGCGTGGCGGGAAGAGTGGCGATGCCCGCCGCGTAAAACGCCCCATTTCAAGCAAACGCGTGAAAAAACGCTTCGCGTTAAACGAGAAGCGTTTTTTGAATTCAGTGCAGGCCGCGCCGCCCAACGCCACGCTCGACGCCCCGCGTTTCCGTAAACGAGGCGCTACTCTCCGGAGAACTGTTATGTTTTGAAGTTGTAAGCTGAGTTTCGACTTACCTATAGACAACATTGAAATGTCTCATGATTTCACCTTCATCCATATCCGGGATACATCAATACAAAAATACTGCGTGGTGGTAAATAGGGGAGGTCGGGGTTCAAAGTACCGCGGGTAAGTTGTTCCAGGGCGAATAACTTCGTTAAGAAAAGAGATAGCAATAAATGTGAAATACATCACTGAACTTTGCACTATCGCACTGCTTCTGCAGCCATTTTAGTGACGCTGAAAGACGTGTTAGTTTGGTTTTCGCTTGGTGGTACATATTTGTTACGTTAGTAAATTTTTCCGTTCTCACACTAACTTGTCAATTTTTAATGTGAAATTGCAATTGTGAAGAGTGAAAGAACACTATCTTTCCCCTTCGTCAAAGTTACGTGTGTATTTAGTGAGTGAGTGAGTGATATATGTGTCAGTGTATTATCATTTATTATTTGTTTTATTTTATTAAGTGAATCGTTTTTGATTTTATGTATTTTACTTTCTCTCGAATTTTACAGACGGTGCCAACATCTTATCTACTTTCCTATTGCAGGTATGCTGGAAGAGATTTCTTTATAAATTAGCATCACCTTTGTACGATTTTTTCTGTTCTTTTCTTCTTGACTGTTTATTATGTGTGTACATAAATGGTTAAATAAATAAAATTGTGAAACTTACCAGTTTCATCAGTCCGTACGCTCTCGGTAGAACTTCATCATATTTTCCTTTCTCCGTGCCCGTGGCTACTTTACCTCTTATACTAAAAAGTTAAAGGCTAGGCATTAGTTTTAAATTCGATTTCGGATATAGCGCATATACAGGACCGTATATGTGACCGTGCTTTGGGGAGGCCTATGTCCAGCAGTGGATGTCTTTCAGCTGAATGATAATGATGAACTACTTACTCATTAACATTGGCTAGTATAGTCCGTATCATCTTAGGAGTGACCTGAACGTTTACTGGGTCTCCACAGCGAAGTCCAAATGCATGATTCTGCGAAATAAAAACGATTTTTATATCAACACACAACTGCGAGCAATGGGTAGCTCGCCGTCCGATAAGGACCTGGCCCGGGTCGATGGCGCGTCGTGTTCCACGCGCGCCTCAAAGAGATGTCAGCACAGCTGACGGGGTCCGTTAGGACCGATGCCAGGGTTGCGGAATAGTCCGAAAGGGATACCGGGACCCTGGCAACAGGGAACTGAAGGAACACGGGTGGGTTTTAGTCTCGGGCTCGACCTCTATGACATGGGGCTTAAACATAACTGACGAATCGTAGTTGCTTATATACCTATACCTAATGTTTATGCAAATAACGTATGGCAAATTTCACCAATGATACTGGACGCGTTCAGCACATGAAAACCGCGTTCAGAAGCTGTCAGTGTCACCATTATTACGGAATGATGACACTGACAGCTGTGGAAATTCACCCTTACACTCGCGACAATCTAAGAAGTCCGTTTTGACGTTTCGTTCTCGTACATGTAATAAAACATTAAGCCTTGAGAATCAGTTTTTAGCAATGAAGATAAGTCGTCGATTACAAACTCTCTAAGTATGTCCAATCGATATGTCTCGAGAATCAGTTTTTAAGAAACCAATTTTTTTTTTCACCGCTTCACAAATCATTTTTATAGCTGTCAAAACGGACTTCTTAGATTGTCGCGAGTCTAGTGGTACTTACATGGTCATAGTACATGCAAACGACATGAGTACCTTCTCCGCAGTACTCTTGTTTAGGACAGTACTTGGACACGTAGGTTGTTTCCTGGTTTAAACCATCACTGACGATCGAACATTTCGTTAATTTTATAATTATAAGGATTAATGTGATAATCTGGAATAATAAAATTGTGAATGTAATAACAAAAGATTAAAAAAATGACAAGACAGAACTACTGCCTCAGGAAGGTTTTCACTTTGTGACCCAATCCCTTGTCATCTATGTACTATAAGACATTTATCAAGGTTCTACAAGAATTCAATCAATCTGCCTAGCCCTTTCCCAACTATGTTGGGGTCGGCTTCCAGTCTAACCGGATGCAGCTGAATACCAGTATTTTGCATGGAGCAACTGCCTATCTGACCTCCACAGCCCAGTAACTGGGTAATACGATACCCCTTGGTTAGACTGGTTGTCAGACTTTCGGGCTTCTGACGACTCGTAACGACTGTCAAAGATCTACAAATGACAGCCGGGACCAACGGCTTAACGTGCTTTCCGAGGCACGGAGGAGTCTCGATATGTGAAAATGGTCACCCATCCACGGACCAACCCCGGCAAGCGTAGCTTAACCTGATGGATCGACCCGTGCGGCTGTAATTACTTAGCCACAAGCTCCTCAAGAATTCATTTCTTAAAAAAAAATACAATTTGTTGTTTATGAAATGTAGTCAGGCAAAGATACCAACGTGCCGCTACAATGGCGACATTAATTTAACACACGGGTAGGCCTAGTGGCCAGTAATCATAAAAATTATAATAAATTAAAATAATTGGTCAATTGAAAAATTTAAATTTTCAAACAAACGAAATAATAAAAACATAACGAAAATTGAGGTCACTCTGTGTAAAAGATTCATTCATGAAGCTACCTACCAGCTGGCTTACGTTCTGTCGGCCGATCTTTTGTCGGCGGCATAATTTCTAAGAAATGGCGCGGCTTTCCTTCTATTTGCCTACATATGATCGGTGACCCCGGCAAATGACCTCTTCGCTACAGTTCTTTAAGTACAGGTTGCTCCAAGATGGTAATTTAGAAAATTGTAAATAGATCAGTAAATAATAACGTTTAATGAAATTAAAATATTTTCATTAAATGAATACGCGAAATCGTATACGTGTGTTAAATTAATGCCACCATTAAAGCGGCACGCTGTATAAGAAGAGATAACAAAACACAATTTAAAAAAACCTAAGAGATATTATATTCAAGACAAGATAAAAACTAAAAAATATTTATTATTTTGTCTTGAATTACCTCAATCTTGCCTAGTCTTTTCCCAACTATGTTGGGGTCGGCTTCCAGTCTCCACCGGTTGCAGCTGAATACCAGTATTTTACATGGAGCGACAGCCTATCTGACCTCCACAACCCAGTAACTGGGTAACACTGGCCCCGGGGTAAGACTGGTTGTCAGACTTTCAGGTTTCTGAACTCACAGGAGAAAAGATAATATTAACACTTACATTTAAAATCATTGTTTTAAGTTCCAGTTAGTAAGTAAGATAAGTACAAAGTAGACATAATACTGAAATAATTAAGCTCGTTTGTATATTTGCGTTGAATTTGTTTAAAATCTAAGCATAGTACGATATTATGATGTTGCATGACATGTTTAGGAAAACAGGTATTTAATTTAGATTTAATGTACTTTCAAATTTTATTTTTTGCAATTAATTTAATTAACTATTATTAATCTAATATAAACATTTTATTTGATGTTCGAATTTTGTGATTGTTTACAAAACGTTGTTGATTTTTATATCAAATTGTTTGTATACACTTTACAGTGTTTATTTTCTGAAAGTCTATTTTTATATTTTATTTCTCAAACGTTAGATTTATTTCCAAATTATTTTTCACTTAGCACTTCTAATTTCCGTGGGTTTCTGTTCCTTTGTGTTTTCTTGTTTTTGTTAGTTTTATTTCTTTAATTTCATTAACCTTTGTCTGCGTTTATCGCTATAAGTTCAGTTCAAAACATACTATTGAACGCTCATTGTTCTACTGGCTTCATTTCATTCCTCGTTTTAGTGATACCTATGGCGTTGTCTTTTTGCACAATATAAAACTCAGATGCACAGTAGAAATGATTTCATGCAGACGTTTATTAGTTCGTCACTCATTGTTAGTGCAATTTTGAGTTACGATTTGGAACAGTTTTTTAACAAAGGTGTCTTGTAGCTTTCTCAATCATCACGAGTTCTGCTAATCTGCTTTAAACTCAAACTCAAAGCATTTATTTCAATTGAACCATTTACAGGCACTTTTGAATTGTTAAGGAGTCAGTCAGTCAGAAATATGAAGCTAGATTTCCTATTCCAAAGCGTAGTAGATACCTATGGAGAATAACGGGCAAGAAACTCCACGGACACTCTTTTAAATCAAAATATTGTTACAATATATTATATATATAAATTAAGCAAACAACATCACGTCTTGTTGTCCCGAAGGGTTCGACAGAAGTGTACCTCTATTATATTTCACCAATTATGTTTAAGTCTCAGGTAATAGGGAACGAACTTTTTACTAAACTACCTTTTATAAAACCTAACCTAACCCTATATTAATTGCATAATTAGTGATTAATATTATATTTTTATAAGCTCATAAATGGATAATCAATCAACCGACTGCGCAATGATCTAATACAGTAACATCAAATGTTACTGTATTAGATCATTGCGCAGTCGGTTGATTGATTATCCATTTATTTTGTTTCTTTTTCTCGCTCTTTCTTTGGAGCACAGTATGAGTCTCTACTTGAGCCGTCTCAGATCAAGGCGTAAGACCTGAGGCTGCCAATGTCACATTTAAACTCCTATGGCAGACAGGAGTTTAAGTGTGAGTTAGAGTCATTTTAGTGTATATTCTGTACGTATGTATGTACTTATGGCAGGAGGAGATAAATACAAGCAAAAAACATTTGATAAAAAGCAAGAAACATTATTTTATTAAATGTATCATGAATCATAAAAATATACGTTCAAAGTTTACAAAAATTAGAAGGTACATTATATTTACAAATAACAGCAGTAAACGGCCGAAATAAACATACTTGAACTAATATAATTGAAAAACGTCAAAGTTATTATTTATTTGCCAGAATCTTAATTATGGTATAAAGGATATTACGCTTAAATATACTTTATTTCACTTTAAAGAATACTTCACTTCTATGAAAACATCAGTTGTAACGACGGTTTCGCCAGAAGATAAAACTAAAATTAAAAGCTACAAAAACAATCGTTAAAAACTTAAGACTAAAACTTAAACATTTTCTAAATAGATGAGAAATTTTGGATTTTCATACAATAAAAATAGTAACATCTACATGGTAGACAAGTTCAAACACTCATTCTTCGCGCACTTTCATTGACACGTTCCATGCCTACACGCATATCCCGATGGTCGTGTCTTCAACGCGACCAATCTTACAAAAACAAGCGTCGAGAATTATGTCTAAGCAGTAATGGAGCACACTCCTTGAGTATCCATCATGTTATGGAACTAACGCACACCACAAAGAATATTATGTTATAATCATATGAATACACTGAATTTTTACTATTAAGTGTAATCTTTGTTTATTTATTCAATTAGTTACTACTGCGGGCTTAAAAAGGCCACTATGGCAGAATCATAATAGGGAAACATTATGAATCATCTTAAAATGTCACAAACGAACAATTCATAACAATTCATATTACTAAAAAATTCATCTGTTTGACAGTTTTCTATGGAGATTCGTAAAATGGTCCACAAATTATGAATTGCTTTTGTGTCTAATTAGAGGAATTGCTAATGACAGCTGGGAATTCAGGACATGAATTGCTATTAGAGGAATTGCGAATGTGGCCGTTTTAGGCCCCCTGATTGTGGTACAATCTACAATCGTACATTGTACAATCTACGCACGCACACAGTCGCATATTTATAAAGGCCTAGCGTAGTGCGTAGGTCATTTTGGTTTTGACTGTACAGTGGAAGTGTGACTGCAATTAACGTAGCTTTAATTATTTTTGGGTTAGAAAATTACCTATACTAAAAATGATAGAAATCAGTTCTGAACAAACTACTTTCATAATGTGCATTAATTCAGTTTACACATTGAATAAAAGTGTTTGAAGTTTGCTCTCGTTCATCTTTGACACTTTTTCATTCTTTTTCAATCACAATATTGGTCTATCTCTCTTCAGATATTTCTTTTTGCGAGAAATTTCGACTTGGAGCTTTACAGCTTTTTGCGTCGTAGTTGGCAGCGTCGGTCGTCCATTTTCGGTCTGAAATTACTGAACATTTCTTATTGAATAGTGATAAGGGATGGCAAGAGTAATTTAGCATGAATTGCATGCATCATTGACAACATTTACGCCAACTTTTTTAAATTTATAATAGGCCTCGTTTAGCACATACCTTTATTTTTATTTTTCATATTTTTTGATGTATAGAATTTAACAAAATAAAACTAATTCATCGTCTATTTGACACTACAATACATAAAGAATAAGTTGGCTTCCATTGAACGTGTTCAATTTAGTGGCAGACTTCAGTGCTCAGCCGTTCATGGAAGAGAAGACGATGACAATACATGGCGGCCGTAGTTTGAAATATAGAGCCTCACTAGAGTCATTTTGCAATCCCTAGCATTAGGTGGAATGTAAGCTCACTGAACCTTAGTTTTTTAGGGGTATGAGGAACAAGGTGTAAAGTTCACTCATCCACCATAGAAAAGGAGGGACCTTCCGACCAGACGGGTGTTGTGTCTGGCGGGCAACTGCCCAACGATTGATGTCGGGTCATGTCCATTGCACGGTAAACTTTAATTGCGCGATGCAGGCTCGGTTTTTGATGCATAGTTTGCATGTGGCGATGTAGATACCGCCACAGTTTTTACGGTGAGATTTTTACAGAATTGACCGGCTGGTCAATAAGTGAATCTCATGCGATAATATACCATGACTGAACACTTCAACTAGTAACTCTCCCCATTACTTGCCCTACAAATGATTATGGTAGGGCCTGAATACAGTAGAATTAATTGATATTTATTTTAATTTTACAACACAATCTGATCTGTATAAGCTAGTCTATTTTGTACTTACTTCAAATACCGGTCTATAACCAGGAGATTGGTATGTTTTCCGTGGTTTGTGTTCAGGAAAAGAAAACTTTCCGCTGCCAAAAGTTTTGATAGCCTGTTCTATATTTATTGTGTTTTTTTTTCTCTTATTGCCCGTTTTTCTTTTCCGCCCTTCGTCAAAAAAATTTTTTGCAGCACCTTCATGTGATTCATTGACGGGTGTACGCACACTTTTATGTTTGCGTATATCCAAATATCTTTTTCCTTTATTAGATTCTATTAATTTTTTATCGTAATTGTTAATCTTTTCTTGTTTTCTGGATGCGGGAGTGAGTGCTGATGCACGATGCAATGATTTTTCATTATTGTGACCATGTATATTACCATGCTTACTGAAATAGTCATCTTTATGATGATGTTTTTTAGCCAAGATCTGAATTAAATCATCATCTATACCATTGTAAAATTCATCGCTGTAATTATCTCTTTGATTTATATAATCGAACATCTGATCTTCACTATCATTCTGTACACTTTCATCTTCCAACTCTGCATCAGATTTATGTTTCAAATAATCCGTTAATTTTTTAAATTCAGCTTCAAGTTCATAAGATTCATGTTGTGCTGTTGATTTTAGCGCGGCTTCATAAATTTTTCTCATCTTAAAATCAAATATATCCCTTTCTTCGCCATCAAGTTTAATATTCCTTACTGCTCTTTCTAAATGGTCAAGAATTTCCAAGAATGAGTATTCTTCTTCTGGGGGATCTCTATACACATCGTTGGCAGCCATTCTATCATCATAATCACTATTTTTCCTTGGATCGTGCTCAACAATATTATCTTCCATGCTAGTGTAATGATTATAATGTTCTGCTGTGCCTTCGTTACTGGCTCCAGGATTGTCGTGGCTTTTTAACTCTTTCTCACGCTGCTCACTCGAAATCGCTTTGTGATATCCATGCCTTTTTAAATGTTCACTTTCAGCCTCTGGATAAACTTCTTCATTTGAAATTTCATTTTCCTCTATCGATGTCTGGAGGAAACTCGCGTTGCCGAATCTGTGAAATTAAAACTATTTACTATATTGTTTATTATTAAAAAAGTTTACTATTAAATAATTGTCTGTCAACATTTATTATTATCACTCTTTTAGTTACATGCGTTTCCTCCCTCCTCATCACATGCCCATACCAAAGCCAAACGATTTCCTTTCAAATTTTCTGTCACGGGCGCCACTTTTAAACTTAAACGTCATCCGTACGTCACAGACTAGTAAAAAAAAATGGAAAACTCACCTACGATGATGCATTTCAACATCACTTTCTGGTTCATAGGAACCGTTGGGGGCGTCATGTATTTCAAATATTGGCATTACCATATGATCTGGATTACCATCACAGATTCCGTTAGGGTCGTCACAAGGCTCCTTCTCATGTGACTGGTCTATAACAAAGAAATAATTAGTTAAGTACAATCTCTTTTTTTATACTTATTTGGACATGTTTGAGAACAATAGTTTTATAGCTTGAAATGAAATGTAGCAGCAGTCATACTTGTGGCTACTAAAGCAGTCATCTATAATTAAATAATAATGCATAATCAGCCTATAATGTTCCCACTGCTGGGACACAGGCCTCCTCTCTGTGAGAGGGACTGGGCCGTAATCCACCACGCGGGCCCAGTGCGGGTTGGTGGATGTCACATGTCTTCGAATTTTTGGTTCTAAGACATGCCGGTTTCCTCACGATGTTTTCCTTCACAAATAATTTACACAAAGTAAAGCGCCTGTCGGGGTTCGAACCTCCGACCTACAACTCGTAAGTCGTGGCCGTTACCACTGGGCCACCACTGCTCCTAAATAAAACAATAATATTATTACGTAATTATAAATATGACGGCGCGTGATGATTTAGTCAATTTATTTTAATACTTTTTGAAATTTGTAATCGTTTATTTTTACTCTGTGGTTTACAATTTATTTCGTTGGCAGTATTTTTAATTTAGAGCGGGTAACACTGAATGGGGTTGTGAGTGTCATGGCGGCGGTGGCGATCACTTTTGATGCGATCGTCACGCGGTGCACACGCCCAACTCCATTGGCTCTAAAATTTGAAGTTTGAGTTGAATTTGAGTTTAATCATTACTTTCTATGGTTAGGTTTTGTTATGATATTTGGAAGTAAATCAAGTGAATTATTTTGCGAGTATTATTTTATAAACATCTGCACGTTCACGCCCGCGATGGAGGACCAACAGATGACGGATCAACAGCGACACGTGGTGTCTCATCCGCTCGAACATTCGTCAAATACATATTTGATAACGTACCATATTTATCCAAATTGAAGTGACGCCATAGAATCTCTGCATCTGCAACCAAAAAATAAAAAATAAAAATCGTACTTGTACCGATAAGTTACGTATCATTTTCGAGTGTGTCAAAGCCGATAGTGAGGTCAAAAATCTAAAATAGTGGCTGCAAATTCGTCACGGGTGTTTTTTGTCTTCAAAGTTTTCAAGGGTTCTAAAGTCGATACTGAGGTCAAAATGTAAATGCAAAATAGTGTCTGCGAAAATTAATTAATTAAATCATAAGTGGGGAAGGTACTTCGTTCCGACGGAGTTCCCCCGACAGCACAGTCACGTTTTTTTATACAACTTTGACAACCAATATTAACACAAACGATCTGACATCATTGGGGACAATTTTAACTAATTGTGTTACGAAAGAAATACATTCTTACACAATTCGAATTATCTACACAAAGGATGAATTGAAGCTGAAAATTTTACTTGGCTAGTTTTTACATACAAGTTCTCTTATATTTGGCTAATCAACTTATCTTCTTTATCTTAGATAATTTCTATGTCTATAGTATCGCGCTGCAAAAGAACTAAAACAAACAGGCACTTTGTTATGCTGGTGTGCGTGACAGCTACATCTTACACTCGCGCCACGTCATTGTGCTTTTCTAGTGTGCGTGCATTTAGCGGCTAACAGTAGGACGCAATTTTCTTTTATTTTCGACGTTTTTGCAGCTTTGACTGTGTATTTAGGCATATTTATATCTTAATTCTTTATGTTATGCGCAAGTTACCGATTCTTTATTGTAAGGCCAACGTAATATCTTACTCCTCTAAAATGTTGGCTTGCTGATAAAAACTAGCCAAGTAAAATTTTCAGCTTCATTTCACAATTAATTTTCAGTAAAATTTTCAAGTATCTTTTTAGGGTTCCGTACCCAAAGAGTAAAGCGGGACCCTATTACTAAGGCTCTGCTGTCTGTCTGTATGTCCGTCTGTCACCAGGCTGTATCTCATGAACCGTGATAGTTAGACAGTTGAAATTTTCACAGATGATGTATTTCTGTTGCCGCTATAACAAAACATACAAAAAAACTGAATAAAATAAATATTTAATGGGGCTCCCATACAACAAACGTGATGTTTTTGATCGTTTTTGCTCGATATTGATAACGGCAACAGGTAGACGCTTGAAATATTCACAGAATACTTAGTTATATATTCAATTAAAAAATAAATAATTAAATTAAAATAAAACTGATGTTTAAGGCTCCCATACAACAGACGTGACTTTTTTGGCGTTTTATAAATAATGGTACGGAACCCTTCGTGCGCGAGTCCGACTTGGCCAGTTTTTTAAGTACTTTAAATTGCTTTTTGGCGTCGATTTTTTTTAACTATTATTTGGCGATGTAAACTATCGAATAAAAATAGAAAAAAAATACATGCATATTCCATATTGCTGGAGAAATTACCCTAGTAAGCGTTGCAAAAACGTTAACTAACTTTCAATGTTACCGTGGGAGTCTTTTTCGCACAGGCAGCCTGTGGAGTCCCTGTAACCTTCAGGACAGCCACATGTTTCGGTGAAACCTGTCTCTGGTATTGGTGGGTCCGTAGTATATATTGGTTGTGAATGGACCGGTCCGTCGGAGACGTTGCAGACTAGCTGAATGCTCTGAAAATATAAATGTTTATTTATTTATTTAACAATTTATGTACACACATAATAAACAGACAAGAAGAAAAGAACAAAAAAAAACGTACAAAGGTGATGCTTATTTCTAAATAAATCTCTTCTAATAATGAATGTTTTAGATATCTGAAACTTATATAATGAAGCGGGGCTTACATTGTGGCGGTATCTACATCGCCACATGCGAACTACGCATCAAAGACCTGACGTCATCCTGACGTCACATAAATCCTGCATTGCGCAATTAAAGTTTACCGTGCAGTGGACATATACACAGTGTTAGGTTAGACACCGTTATACTTGAAACTACTGGTTTGGTGTCATCTATAATATACTATTTCTATGGGACCAAATCTGAAATCGCAAAAAAAAATCAGCTGTTCCATACATTTTGTCGATTTAAGTGAACACAAATGAATGGAACAGCTGATTTTTTTTATCCTAAAAAGTGTGCGCAGCGTCGCGTCGCGTCACGACTCGGTGTGAACTGTTTTACAACACTAGTTTCATAATGTAAACCCCTCTATTGATTTGGAGATAGGCTAACAACAATGTTTTACAAATTCGCTTATCAAGTCATCATAGACTATTATGTTAAGTATTTATTTTCATCAGGTAAAAGTGTTCACCTACTTCTAATGAATCACTAATTTTATGCAGAAAAGGTTACCCAGTTGGAAAAAAGCTGAAAAAAAAATTGCTATCGCTTTGTGAGAGTAGGTAAAACATTCTTACGTTATAAATATGCTGTGATCCGCTACCCAACACCTGGGATCTCGTATAGGCTGATATGCCGCATCCTATGTGAGTTGCTTTACCGCGGATAAGTTTTAGATAACTTCTGGATCCCTTATCTGGAAGTCTGAGGAGAAACGTAAGAGTGTTATAAACATAGTATCACTGGACTTTCGTTGCATTCTTTGCATTTCTCGACGGCATGTGAAGCCAAGTCAAAGGCCCATGGGCGGCTTAAAAATTCTGACACCAGGTTAGTTGCTAACCACTCGATAAGAAGAAGACTACACTTAGTTCAAAATCACATGAAACTTCAATTTACGTTATAAGAATTTTATGGTATGACGTGAATCCCGTCACTAAAAAACCTCCTCTCTCCTTCTTCAAAAGTAGAAACAAATGTAACTGCAGTGCTTAAAATGACTTATGGAAAAACTCTAAAAAATGTACAATGAATACTTTGACCGATCCGGGGATCGGAGTCGGATTCAAAATTCGAACCAACATTATATTATTTTTAGGGAGTGCCTCCGCTGCCAGCGCCGGCTCCCAAAAATAACGCCATTGGGAACCGGCAATGACATTACTGCCGGCAGCCGAGATTAAAAACATCGGCTCCCATAATGGCCACCGGCGGCGCGGCGTTTATATAAACCCTTCCAGTATAATTGAGAACCCCAACTAACTAACCGTAACTAAAATATGTTTTTCTGCATATTCTAGTCGTAGGGGGTCACAGTTCTAACCTAACCTAACCTAACCTGTTTTGCGATTCAAATTATTAAACCTAATCTTACTAGTTCGATTTCGGGTAGTAATTTATGACTTTATTACTGGAACATGGAAAAAAAAATGCTCTATTACCTACATGTTTTTTTTAATTATGCCTACCCTGCCTATCTACTCCATACGCCAAACTGACAACCAAAGTCAGCGCCGGCAGCCAATTTAGTAACCGGCGCCGGCAGCCAATTCAGTAACCGGCGCCGGCAGCCAATTCAGTAACCGGCGCCGGCAGCCAATTCAGTAACCGGCGCCGGCAGCGGAAGCACTTGCTAAAAAATAATAGGTAATATAATTCCACTTACATTTCCAACACTGGGCATTTGTTGATGTCATTTGTGCTAATCTGTTTCTTGATTGCGTGCAAAGATTTGAATGCCTTATCTATTGAAGTCCCTATCTTTTCACTGTTCAAACCACGTTCTGTAGAGTTACGAGTCAAGTATTCCCAATTGGGGGCGTTGAAGTTGATCATTGTTATAATCTGGCTAGGATTTGAGAATTTATCTGTAAACATAAAAAAACATTACACTCCTTTTTGGGCAGTTGCGTAAAGATACATCAAGGGGCTTAAAACTTTAGCAGAATCATAATATGAATTGTCATAAAATGTCACAAACTAACAATTCATAATATGATCTGCGTGTAATTCATATTACGAAATAATTCATCTGTTTGACAGTTTTCTATGGAGATTCGTAAAATGGTCCACAAATTATGAATTGATTATATGTCAAATTAGAGGAATTGCTAATGACAACTTGGATTCAAGAAATGAACTGCTTTTAGAGGAACTGCTAATGTGGCCGGTTAAGCCCAAGCCTATATAATATACCCGAAGGGGTTAGAAGTGTTCGGTATACCTACTTTTTGTAATGTTATAGGAGGTGAGCCTATTGCAATTAACCGGGCACAAATCCAGACTAACAATTTTTTTATTAAAAGTAAAGGGGAGAATAATTAAAACTAAAATAGATATTACTAAAGCAATTACTCCTCCTAATTTATTTGCCTGAGAAATAATTGATGGAAAAGTCCAATAATTTTGTTCCCATCCTGGGAATTGAAGCCAGGACCCAAGGTTCAGCGGTTGCACTTGCCACTAGACTACCAAGACGGTCAAAGGTCCGACAAATGACCTAGTCTGGCTGGCTTGGACTGCACAGAGTAACCGCGAGGGTCACACATGTTTTTTAAATGTTATCCTGCATGCACGTTTTTATTTCTGTATATCTTACACCACGAGTTTGACCTTCTACAGGTCGTTGATAACTCACCAGTAGCTCTGCAGTTGTCTTCCCTCAAACCGAGGCACTGATCAGCCAACACTTGTGCTAAAGTCGCCAGTTCACTATCCCAATGCTGAAATACATGTACAATGTTAAACAGATAACAACAGATTTCATTATTTTTCAATGATAACAATAAATTGAGACCCCTTCATGCTTCGGAGAGCACAATAAAAATATCGAACCCTGTCATATGAAAGCCCGAGAGATGAGGATCGGAACCGACCCCTTAAAGCCTAAACAAGACGGTGGCAATTGCTTTCAAAGCGTTTCGCATTCCTAAAACGACTTTCAACAAGATTGACATAAGCATTTTGGTAGCTAAAGCCAATCCCATGTATTTATGTTATGACTAATCCGTCACTTTGTCGAGGCCTTTGTACCCCCTGCATAGCTTTATGGTGAAAATCTACAGACGACGTCCTTTCTAGAAGTCTAAGTACCACTTCGGAGTAAGTCAGCCTAGAGATGGAATAACATTACCTACTTCTGTTTCAAAAGAACGTTAGGTCTGGGATTTTCTATAGGATTGTCAAAAATATACCATTCTCATCATTCCATACGCTCTTGGTAAAGGTTGCTCATCTTTTCCGGTTTCCTCGCCAGTTGCTAACTTCATTCTTATGCTGAAATATAAAATTAAAACTATTTTGTTTAAATCTGAAATTAGGCATGGTTGAGTTGAGTGTACGACTGAACGCCGACAGACACTACGCCGAAAGACTGAACACCGACAAGACTTTACTTCGACGGGACTCTTCGCCGACAGTACTCTTCGCCGACGCTTATTCCGATCGGATCCCACAATCGTGGAAAAAATGAATATTTTGTTCCGATCTGATCCCACTTTATGGGATTCGTTAGGAACGTGAATAAAATTTACATTTTATTCCGATCTGTACATCGATTCTGTAAAATTCTAACAACAACTCGCATCTCACATCGCCATTCACTCTCACTTCGAATTTTGAATCGGGTTCGAGTGCAAAGTGAGCGTTGAAGTGACGAGGGAATTACCTTACTGAATGCCACTTCTTACGTCAACTCATAATTTATCTGTCAAAATCACACGGTAAATTTATTTCAATTCGCTAATCAAGAAACTCACAACGGATTCAGATTCCAAGTTTAGAATGAGGTCTTACAGAATCACACCCCAGATCCCATCTGTGGGATTCGTTAGGAATGTGGATTAATATCTGAACGAAATAATCCCCTCCTTGATTCGATAAATGAAAATAATAGTAGGTAAATAATACTTAGACATAATGACTACATTGATATGAAAAAGCATCAAGTCGTCTATCAAATGATTCCTTAAGGTCATCATGCCCATATCTCAATTTATTTGTGGTCGGGTCAACATGACTTTTTCTTCCATACTTCTCTACTAGTCTTCATCTCAGTAGGCCACCCCCTTTCTAGCCATATCATCTTTCACACAGTCCAACCATCGTTTCTTTGGTTCCTCTACTCTTATGCTACGGCTATGTACATTGACGCGATACGATACGTCGAGCGGAGTGCGAGAGAGCGCGCGTGTAGTTCGCCTTTTGACGACAATGTAGCTGCAGCATTATAGCCATCCACATTCATACTCAAAACTTTCCTCACAACATTTTCCTCATTCCTCCGCATCATATGCCTATACCATGACAACCGATTTCCATACAACTTTTCATTCACCGGTGCCGCTTCAGCCTTTATCTGTACTGATTTCATATTTTATCCATTTGCGTAATATCACACATCCATCTCAGCATTAATAAGGTTTATGATAGCAAAAATACTTACTTATTAACTCCTTCCAGTATTTGCTGAACCATTTGCGGAGATATCGATACCTTCACATAGTTTTTGCAAAGCTGTCCCACAATACGACGCTGCAAACGAACCAAAGGATGTTACGTAGATAAATAAATAACTATATTGTGTGAATAAAAATAAAAACACAGGTATGGCTTTTGGTCAGATCAGACAGATTTGAAGGGAGAACTGAGACCATACAGGGTGTAAGGGTAAACACCGTAATCACTCAAACCATGGGTAGTTGACTTAAATATATAAATAAATGACCGAGTAACAATAAAAAAAAAAACGTTATCATTAAAAGATTTTAGAAAGTTTCTATCCGGCACCGTATACACCGTAAACAGCTTTCTAACTGAGGGAGGGGTCGCGCTCGCGGCCGGTCAGGTCACGTCCCGCACCACCCACCCATGTTTAGACGCAAGTTCGTTGCCTTAGCTCCCTAGACTGAAGGGTGAAATACTCTTGTGATAAAATGTAGATTTTCTTCAAAAAAAAAAAGTTGTCATTTTCCATTGATTTTCCACTGGTTTCAAGGATAACGGTGTTTACCCTAACACCCTGTATATATTTTGCCCTTTAATATAATAGAAGAACAAAATAACTTACATGATCATAGTGCTGACAAATAACATGGCTTCCCTCTATACAGTCTTTAATTCTTGGACAATAATTGGACACATACAAGGTGTTCTGGGATATTGAGTCTAGAACCAGCGAACATCTTGACAACTTCAGTATGATAAGAATTAGGATGACCTGGAATATGAAAGATTCTATCGGTAAATCAAGGGTAAGCCAATATTGGATTGTTACTCTTGCTGGAAAAAATACTGCTAAACCTCTTTTTCTATCTTGCTTGAATTGCGGAAAAATAAGGTTCAAACAAAGAAATAGACTATCTCTCTTTACCAGGCATTTGTCCTCTTTCTTATTATCCGTTTTTTTTTTGAGGGTGTGTAATCAACAAATTATTTCTCACACTTTTACTGACTAAAACCCACCCGTGTTCCTTCAGTTGCCTGTTGCCAAAGGTCCCGGTATCACGCATTCGTCTATCAAGAACAACGAACTCGAAAAATACCTGGAAACATTGGCCTAGCTCTGTTTATAGTAAAAATTTTGAAGAATACTTACATTTAAAATCATTTTTGAAAATCTCTTTTACACTGTAGTTTTAACAATTGGTTAGGTTAGGCTAGCACATGGCATGATCTAATTAATTTCCTTGGTTTATATCAAATTGAGTAAAATGGTTCCTATTATTTAAATATTTTGTCCATATGTATAACTATACAATTCCATTTCACTTGTCACTAACAGTAAAATCGTTTTAGTTCTATTTTAATTCAATATTTTTAGCGTTATCATTAATAATATGTTTTTATAAAATATGATGTTAATTTAATTTAAATATTTCATTATAACGGTGACTCCAATTTCCTAAACCGTTTCACTTCTAATTTGCGTGATTTGCAGTTCCTTTGTATTTTCAGCTATATTTTTTATTTTTCTTTATCGCTTGAAACTCGGTTCAAAACACGCTAATCGAACAATCTTTTGTTTTCTTAGCGGAAACCGATTTTGTTCCTATTCTTTGCTTTAGTAATAGGACATGTTGTGTTTTGAACACTTATTTAGTTGATTTTTTGAATAGCTGATTTGATGACTTCGGTGGTTTTATATACAATTACAAAATCTTACTTCTTTCTTTTTTTAAACTATCACGCTTCAACTGTATCTTCATATTTTCGTCCATTTCCCAACTTGGGGTCGCCGCTACACGTTTTTTTTCTTCTATTCTCCCCATCAACCATCCATTCATCTTTACTTCGGCTTTCCTCTTCCTCTCCATCCACATTCATCAGAATTTATATTCATCACTCTTTTAGTCACATCTGTTTCATCACATCAGTTCTTTTTTTCTTTCCTTGCGTCATATTTATCGCATATTAACGTATTTTCTTTCTTTCTTTTTCTTTACCTAAAAATGTATAATCACAGCCAATCAACTCACACACATACACACTCTCACACTACACCCACCCTTACACTACATTCACTTCTCCACACACACTTAGTATAGCAGAGATAAAATAAGTAATAATCTGTTAAGTATATATTCTTTATTGTTTTTCTCACCTAAAGTAACTTTATTTTTAAACCCACCAACATTTAAACACAATGGTTCACAATGGTCTCAGGAAGGAAGGCTGACACCTGAGAATACAGGAAACGTCCTAGTTTGGGTGTCAGGAGTTTCACAAAATCGAGTATGTACCGGTTCTAATTACTATAAGGATCTAAGTTACATAAGTAATTACTACATAATATTACACTGGCGCCACTTTTAAACACCCTAAAATTTATTCATTTTTAGGGTTCCGTAGTCAACAAGGAACCCTTATAGTTTCACCATGTCCGTCTGTCCGCGGCTTAGCTCAGAGACCGTTGGTACTAGAAAGCTGTAATTTGGTATGGATATACATATAAATAACGCAGACAAAGGGGTAAAAAAAATGGTAAAAAAGATTTATTTTAGGGTACCTCCCCTACACGTAAAGTGGGGATGGTTTTTTTTTTTCGTCAATCCCGTGGTGTGGGGTATCATTGGAAAGGTCGTTGAAAGATAATGCTAGTTAGTTAGTTAAAACCACTTTTAGATTCAGGGATCCGTTTGTGGAATATTAAGCTTTAAAGTGCTAATTTCTGTTAGAGCCAAGTGTCCCTCCCCCTCTGCCAGCTAAATGCAGAAAAAAATCACGGCAGTAGTTTTTATAACGAAATTAAAAGGAAAACTATCTCCACCAGGCAGCAGTTCTAAAAACATGTTCTCCCATACATTCTGCATCGGAGAACAAGTTTTTCAACTACAATGTTAAGTTTGTTTTATAAATTCATCCCAACTAACGGACCCCTTCATTGTGCATGGTACGACATGCACTTGGCCGGTTTTTTTACTTTATCCGTTCTCGTTACTCTACACATCAATCTCAACATTCTCATCTCCGCTGCATGCAATATTTTTTCACCAGTCTTCTTTCACGGCCTTTGACTTCTATGAGAGTCGTCAGGTCTTGAAAGCTGGTATGTGGATCATAATCATTCTTTATTTAACTGTTACCTTTCCTTAGCGGACCCTGAATTTATTAAGTGGTATTGATATTAATAACTATCGACATGACTTTTAAAACTTTCTAAACTTCTTTTTCAACGAATGATCATTTATTATCTTGTCTTGTCTTGCCTTATATACAGAAATATAAATATTTTTTCTTGGAATAAAAACAAACATACAACGTACGAGGGCGCTGAATAAAACAATCTAGAAAGTTTGTTTGTAGATAAGTAGGTATGTTTTATTTTTAGTACAAACAGTACAAAAAAATCAATATTTATAAGCTGCATTTATTTAACTTTACCTTAAAGATACATAAATCTGTAAACCATATTTGAAATAATAACTTCTTATAGCGCCGTCATGCTCAGTTGATACACCATTAAAATAATTAACTTTATTAGCGTAGTCTATAGGTATGTAAGAGTCTTCTCCTTGCATTATCAAAATCCATGCAAAAACCTCGCTCTCTCTGGCATGTAGAAATTGTCAGCTGGCGATTTTGATCTCGATCTTGAGCTCACTCGATTTTTTGAGTGCATCCGTCGTAGCGATCGCTCGTTTTTGGACTGAAATTTAAATTTACGTTATTAATAGATTCACTATTCCTAAACATTCGATATTTTACCAAGACTATATAGAAAACATTGAAAGAATATACAGCGTGTAATGGAAAAGTTGTAGGTATGTATGTACCTATATGCAAATGGCGTGGAGAATGGTTAAAAATATTAAAACATTCGATCGCATCATCGCTTACCGTCAGGTGAGATATAAAACGCGAGCCTATCAAAAATAAAAAAATAAAATAGATCCGTCAGCTCAAAACTTGTAATTCTAAGTTCTTGATTTCGTAAAATTAAAAATCATATCAAAATTATCGCCAGTCTATGAGGCTCATTATCCTGAACGTTTATTACAATCAGAACCAACAGGACACCCACGGATGAGCGTTGTAAAAGGAAAATAAAAAAACAAAGATGTTGTCGCGCAGTTTTGTATCCAATGAAACCGAGAACTGAACTAGCCGAATTTTAGGCCACCTCGATTTAAATTATCATCGACATGCTATGAAGACGTAAACGTCGTTACGCCAAACATACACCACGCAAAATGTATGGTAAAACTGTACTGGTGAAACTGATTTCACTTAATCCCATACTTTATTATTTGTATTCGTTGTACTGCCAAATTAAGAGCTGGCAAAGAAGTTTTAAGATCTAGTTAGTGGAGATCAAGCTTTAATATTAACGTACAGTAAATTTAATCTTACATCATTAGTATTCCTGTTTTTCCGGTTACGGAGCTTTTTTCTAATATTGTCTAGTTTTTCTTGGTAATATTTTCTTCTTTCAAGACCTAATGGGTCATTATGACCATTGCGTGTATTTAGGCTTTTAACTCTTTTCCGATGTTTTCTCTCGGTTCTTTTCCTTTTCTCGCGATCTTTGGTTATCAAAGGGACATCAGCAGTACCATGATTAGATTTTATCTCTTTATACCTATAATTTACAACTGTGGTGTCTTCTTGTGTGTCTAGTGAATTATGCTTGAATTCTCTAAAGACAGATCTATCAGCCACGTTTTTATTCTTGCTTCTAGCAACAGGTTCGTTATGATCATATTTTTGATCTAAATCGTCGGTATGTTGATGATAAAAATTTTCATTTTTATATTCGTGATCTAAATGATTTTTACTGTACTTTTTATTTATGTTTTCATTATATTTGCGATCTAAATCATCCATGTGTTTGTGATCTATGTCACCGTACTCGTGATCACAATTGTCCTTGTATTTGTGTTCATAACTGCCCCCTCTGGGGGGTTTCTTATTCCCATACCTGAAAACATCCATATTATCTTTATACTCTTTTTGGTCCAAACTGTCTATGTGTTTATTCATCCATTTATGACCCTGGACAGATGGATTAAAATGTTTTACACGTCCCATTGTCTGGTCAACCTTATAACGTGATCGTTGTTTAGGCTCTTCTGTGACTGTCACGTAGTTATCTTCTTCATGGTCAGGTTCAAGCCTATCACTAACTTTTGTTTCTCCAAATTCTATTTCAGGAGCTTCAATGTCAGCAGTATTTAGTATAATTGGGTTTGGAAATTTTAAAAGTGCAGCTTTGCCTACTATTGAACCGTAAATTTTTCTTATTTTAGCATCAAATAATTCTTTTTCGCTGCCATCGAGTGCAATATGCTTCACTTCTTGCTCTAAAGTATCGAGAAGAGATATTAGTTTGTTATCATTGTCATCTTTAATATCGACGTCCTTTTCATAATAGTTACTGTTATTTTTTTGAGTTAAATATTGGTTGAAATTTATGACTGTTTCTTCAGCGCTGTTTAAACCAGTATCAGTTACCACTGCTTCTGTCTGTGATTTCTCTTCTGTAGATGGTTTTGATTCTTCTTTTGGCTTGTTTTGTTCGTGATTGTCATTGTATATTTTATATCCTGGACGACTTTTTAGATAATCATGGACTACTTTACTTAAATTTGAAAAATCTTTTCTTGGTGGAACATCTTTTTTAATAACTTTTGATGGCGAAGACATACTTTTTCTTTTTGGAAGTTGGAATTGAGCTACTCTTGTGAATAAGCTGGCTTTCTGAAAGGAATGGTATTAAAAATTAATAGTTGTACACAATTTTAATTTTTGTAAATACTGGAATAGGTATTCAATTCGTCTGCAAAGTGAGGCTAGTGATAATCGCTACATGTTTCGATTAATACAGAACATAACATCACGCTTGTCTTCTCCGAAGGGTTGTGTAGAGATGTACCCTTAGTACACCCACATTATGGCAATTATGTTTAAGTCCCATAATTTAATAGGGGCGAGCCTATGCTATCAAAAATCCAACCTCCGGGCTGCTGATTAGAAATTCCAGATGGAAAAACCGAATAACACTGCCTGACCTGGGAATCAAAACCGAAACCTCATACTCAGTAGTAGCGCTTTTGAACCCTAGATCAACATTTAATTTACTGCTATAATTATTCTTATACAAAATCAAGTATTACCTTCGTCTTTGGACGTTGCATCAGTGGCAGTTTCGGTAGCGGTCGACTTATCCTGTCTTTAGAAGGAGCTGGTCTTGGTTCCTCATGATCGTGTACTGCTGAAGTGTACTCGTCTCTTGCTAGAGGTGGTGGTGGTGGTAATCGCGGCGGTGAAGGCGGCGGGTGCGGTGGGAGCGGTGGGGGAGGGGGTCGAGAGCGGGGAGGGGGTCGAGAGCGTGGAGGGGGACGCGCGGGGGGTGAATATCGAAGTGCAGACTTCCGACGCGGCGGTGGCGGTGGTTTAGAATCCAGACCCAAACTGAATACTGATGCTGCTTGCTTTTCTCTGTGTAGACTAGAAAAATACATTATTATATCTTATAGGCACACAAAAGCACAGAGGTGGTCAGTTAATGTAAGTAAAAAAAAAGATGACAAATGATGTGCTCGATATAACAGGAACCGAAGACGAGGAGGGAATGATTCAATTCTACGTCAATGTTGTGATGGTAAGTGCAATTTAAAAAATTGGGAATATACCACATACATCATAATCAGCCTACAATGTTCCCACTGCTGGGACACAGGCCTCCTCTCTGTGAGAGGCAGTGAGCCGTAATCCACCACGCGGATCCAGTGCGGGTTGGAAGATGTCATATGTTTTAGAAATTTTGGTGCTAGGACATGTCAGTATCCTCACGATATTTTCCTTCACCGTATTGGGAGCAGGGGTGATGAAATAATTTCACACAAAAATATATAAACCACATGAATTATAAATATTAATTGTAATATACTTACTTTTTATACGATGGTGCTTGTGATTGTACTGAAGACGGATTACGTGCTCGTGGCCTTAAAACATTCTATGAAAAAAAGTGGAAATAAAATGTTAGAGATTGTCTAATAGCTAACTTTGTGCACTCTTCCATCCATTGCATGTACGCAAACAAAACATTGTTAGGAACGTATGTGTAAAGACACCATAACAACGAAATGGTGGCACTGAGGTGGCAATCAAGAAAATGTAAGAAAGAGAATTACTGTATGGCTTATATTTCCCTAGATTATACCCAAATTGAGGATCTGTATAGGGGCATTTTTCGTAATGCCCGCGTGTTATGAATAATGACTACTTAGGGCGAAATAATTAATTATAATTTGAACTTTCTTATTTATTTATTAAAACTTTATGCAAAAGTAAAAAAATAAAAAATACTGTACAAAGGCGGACTTAATGCCTGAGGCATTTTCTACCAGTCAACCTTAGGGTGATGCAGAGACAAACATGGCAGGTGCAACATACGGGATACATAATTCGAAAAAGGATAAATAGTAATACATATATACTTAAATACATACATATAAACAGAATAAACTTTGTCAGGAGAAATAACGATAGTTGAAGGAGAAAACAAGCCCAGCGAATCAGCGCCGCATTGATTCTGCCAACTTCTCACAAATATGTTCACGAGCCGCTACTTTGAAAGATAACCGACTCGCTGCCATCCTGATATTCAGAGGGAGCGCATTCCAAAGAAATAGGTACTTATCTATCACATTGCCTCGTCATTATAAATATTGCCGTGAGGTCTTTGGGCAATCTAATAATACACAGGTATTCAATTATGGTAAAGTCATCATAGGTCAGCAGAGTGTCTATGAATGGTTTTTTTTTTAAATTTTTACTCTGCGTTTGAAATCAAAATAATAGTTATAAAACCTAGTTTTAATTGTGGTACCTGCTGCTATTGGTTACTAGCATAATAAAAAATGCCCGGTCGATTTTATTATTTCAATAGTTGTTATCATATTGCCCTCTAATATTTAATAATCACTTGGTCCATAACATATCCATAAGTTTCCTTTCTCACACATATACATACATACACAGCAATCTTGCATGCTAATTTCTTATATCTCGAACTATTTAACAATTGATATTACAATGAACTTACGCAGTACAACAAAAATGTCAGTGTCATGGTGACCTGACTTGAGTAGAGACTTGAGTTTGAGTTTGAGGTTTTGAAAAAACTTTTGTCTAAGCGCCAGTCACCCACAAATCAAAAACTAAACTTTTTCGAAAGAAAATGGTCCTTCGTTGATTTCGTTTTATAATACCAGCAAGATACGAACAATAACATTAGCTAACGCCTGTGGAAAAGTATGTGTGGTGAAGTTTAGCAGGATTCAGGACTTTGGACCACGCCGCCGAGCCCAGAGGAGCGCGAGGCAGTGGACTGGAGTTTGCGGTAAGCTTTTTTGAATCCCCACCCATAACTACTACACATAATTGATACATTATAAGTCACTTTTGGTGTCTCTCTGTGTGTCCGCGTTGTTATTCAAAACTACGCAACGGATTTGAATGCGATTTTCACCATAATTTAGAGAATTTGTTTCGGAAGGTGTGTGTTGAATAAATTAATATTCAACTAACATAACCGTCTTTCATAATCCCCTGTCATCTGTCACTCTATCATTCATATCATTCCTACAACTTTATCAATAAAAGTCACCTCTCCATCTTTTGCATGGTTGTAGTCCAACATTTCCGCCGGTGATCCTGTATGTTCGTGAATGAAACTGCTCTGTCTTTCGATGGTATCACTCGTATTGTCAAATCTGAAAACAGAAAAAAAATTAACATGTTAATATTTTGTAGGGCAGTTTTTTTCAGACAATATTTCTCTTTGCAAGATTTCAATAGAATTGAATGAAGGGTGTGACAAGGAAAATTAGACTAAGTAGTTGAATTCTTAATTAAATTAGATGGCAAGTAATAATTAAAATAGGCCTAAGGAAGACTAGACAAATTACAATTATACTTTAAGCACCCAAAAGTACAGAGGTAAGTCAGTTAATGAATCAACGTGGAGGGAATGATTCTGACATATGTTAGTGAGTGCTGGAGAGACAGGCACTGGTAAGGCAATTTAAAAAAATACAGGGTGTTTAGCAGAACGTTGAACATACGAAAATGGTGGATAGGTGGAGTCATCTGCTACTTACTCAGCCCTAATTTATTTGGCCCTGGCCCCCTGGATATTAAAAAAAAAATGTTATTGCTTTCTTCTAGTTTCACCAGTTTCTCAACTTTAAAGGGTAATTAAAAAAATAATTATAAAAATAAAAAAAATCTTGCCTGTATTACCCATTTTTAATAAAAATTACACTTTAAAGTTAAGAAAGTAGTGAAAATAGAAGAAAGAAAAAATAAAATAAAAAAATATCCAGGGGAGTAGGGCCAAATAAATTAGGACTGAATAAGTAGCAGATGACCCCACCTATCCACCATTTTCATATGTTCAACGTTCTGCCAAACACCCTGTATATAACACATGGATCCTAAGTGTTAACTGTCTTTTTTTCTTTTTTTGCGTGTCGATGGAAAAGCAGTTAGTTTAATTTGTTTGTGGACTAAATTTCATCAACGCGAGGGTTTATACACACAATATTAATTGTTAAATGTAAGTACTTACTTATTATACGATGGTGCTTGTGATTGCACTGAAGACGGATTACGAGCACGTTGCCCTAAAATATCCTATGAAAAAATGAAACAAATAAATGTTAGAGATTGTCTAAGTGCTAAAATTGTGCACTCTTCCATCCATTGCATGTGCGCAAACAAAACATTGTTAGAAACCTATGTGTAAAGACACCATACCGACGAAAAGGTGGGAATCAAGAAAATGTAAGAAAGATAACTACTGTACGGCTTTATTACCCTATACTCCATTTGAAATAAGATTAGACATTTAAATAAGCCTTTTTTACAGCCCGTTCAACCGATTTTGACTTCTATTGCGTGTAACGTTTTTTTTGCTTTTAATGCCATCCTTATGCCTACGGGATAGAAGTCAGAATCGGTTGAACGGACTTTAAAAAGGTTTGTTTTTTCTAATCTTATTTCAAATGGAGTATAGATTATACCCTAATTGAGGACCTGTTCAAAACTATATCCATAAGTCTCCTTTCTCTCACACACATACACACACAAAACACTTGCATGCTAATTTCTTCTATTTCTAAATTTATATGAAAATGATTAAAAAAAACAAGACACATTTTTTTTTATAATAAACCGGCCAAGTGCGCTTCGGACTCGCGTACGAAGGGTTCCGTACCATTATCTATAAAACGAGCAAAAACAAAACACTTTGTTGTTTGGGAGGCCCCTTAAATATTTATTTTATTCTGTTTTTTAGTATTTGTTGTCTATAACAACAAATACTAACGGCAACAGAAATACATCATCTGTGAAAATTTCAACTGTCTAACTATTACGGTTCATGAGATACCTGCCTGGTGACAGACGGACGGACAGACAGACAGACAGACAGCGGAGCCTTAGTAATAGGGTCCCGTTTTACCCTTTGGATACGGAACCCTAAAAATGATGGTTGTGAAATGAGGATCATTAGGTGGCAGTGAAATTGGCGCATTTATTGACACTGCTATACATAACGCTATCAGGAAAAAAAAATGACGAGTTATCTACGCTATCAATCTATCCTTTCTTAATCATAACATCCATCACATCCATCCATCTTTTCTTTGGGATCCATTCATCAAAATTATATCCATCAGTCTTTATCATCTTCCTGCCCTTGTTACTTGGGGTCAGCGCAACTTCTTCCATAATTCCCTGTCAAGCGTCACGCTATCATTCACTCCCTTCTCATTAACATAACATTGATACATTAAAAGTCGCTTTTCGTTTCTCTCTGTGTGTCCGCGTTGTTATTCTAAAATACGCAGCGGATTTGGATGCGATTTTCACCATCATTTAGAGAATTTGTTTCGGAAGGTGTGTGTTGCATAAATTAATATTCAACTAACATAACCTTCTTTCATAATCCCCTGTCATCTGTCACGCTATCATTCATATCATTCCTACAACTTTATCAATAAAAGTCACCTCTCCATCTTTTGCATGGTTGTTGTCAAATATTTCCGCCGGTGATCCTGCATGTTCGTGAGTGAAAATGCCTTGTCTTTCGATGGTATCACTCGTATTGTCAATTCTGAAAACAGAAAAAAAACATGTTAATTTAGGGGCATGAGGAACAGGGTGTAAAGTTCACTCATACTCCATAGAAAAGGGAGGATCTTCCGACCAGACGGGTGTTGTGTCTGGCGGGCAACTGCCCAACGATTGATGTAGGGTTCTCGTATATATGTCCACTGCACGGTAAACTTTAATTGCGCGATGCAGGATTTATGTGACGTCTGTCTGACGTCAGGTCTTTGATGCGTAGTTCGCATGTGGCGATGTAGATACCGCCACATTCATATTTTGTAGGGCTAAGATTTTTTCAGAAAATATTTTCAATAGAATTGAATGAGGGGTGTGACAAGGGAAATTTGACTTAGTAGTTCTTAATGACTACTATTAATATTATTTGTAGCGCTTCGGGTTTGTCTACCGATGCGAGGGTAATTTCTCGGGAGGGTAATTCGGGTAATTTAAGGGGATTTCTACGCCATTATTCGGGAGCGATGCTCTTCTCTCCGGCAAAGAACATGTTTTAGTTCCCACAGCATGCTGAGGGCATTGAGTGACCGGTGGGACTGCCCGATGCTTGGCCGACGGGTGAGACTGCACACGCAAGTCGGCTCTAAGTAGCTATACGGGCTTCTTGTTTATTACTAATAGTAATTAATAGTTAATTAAGTATATTTCATGTCACTACGAAGACTATGGACTTCAACGTCTGCAAATAAAATAATTATTTATTTATCTTATTAAAGTAGATTGTATGATTATAAAAATAGGCTCATCACCTTTGCAAAATAAAATTCTTTAAAGGATCTTTTATTTCTTCAGCGATTTGGTACAGTTTATCAGGCGGTGCGTCTTCCATCGTAAATATGGGTAACAGGACTAACGTAGGATCACAATTATTCCCGGACGGTTCATTTGCAGCACACGTAGGTTCTCTACTACCTAGAAAAAAAAAAAGAAAAACTAAGCTGCGGTCACATAGACAGAAATGAAAAAAAAAAATTTTTTTTTAAGTTTATTACATATTTATTACAATAATTCAATAATATACATCTAACACTAAAATAATAATAATTATGTACAACTACATATATAAAAACGGGGGGGGGGGGAAATAATCACTATAGTGCATCAAAAAATTCAAAAATGTCTTTCTTTCAAAAATTGCACTCATTCTTTTAACAAATGTTTCTCTTCTATATAAGGCTATTGGGTGCCAAGAACATTCCTAAACTTAGGTGGCCAAGTAGTCACCTATTTAGGTCATAATCTCTGAATTGACTAACAAAAGTCGAGTTAGAGAGAGTTAGCAAAGGTTCTACTTGAAAAGTTCTTTCAATTAGTGTTTATCTTGCAATGTAAAAAAGAAATCTTTCTAAATTTTTAATTAATCAGTCTGGCCAGGATTTTTTTAGCCAACCCACTCGCGACTTAATAAAGTTTCTAACATTCTACTTTTCATCCATTAAACAGATGGGTGAAGGCCGTCCTCTGCAGATCCTCTACTATAAGTGCTCATACACACGAGCGGGATGCGTCAACGGCAGAGGCAACTGCAGCCGTCGACACTCTAAACTACACAATGGATTTTGGTGCGGTTTTCACCATCATTTATTAAGGGCCTACCCAACCTCAATCCTCAACTTACACAACATAACATATATTTATTTCAAAATTAATGCTGCAGTATTTTCGGCCGGAGGATCATGCTAAGGAATTTGAGGTAGGCCCTTAAGAGCTGTGCTAATGCTCTAAAAACAATATATATATTAATTAAATATAGGTATATATTCTTTTTTTTTTTTTCCCTTTCTGCTCCATGGCAATCTGTCCTAGAACAATAAGCCACTGTGTTGACCAACTTGAAGTCTATTTGTTGACCAACTTCAAGTCTATTTGTTGACTAATTTCAAGTCTATTTGTTGACCAATTTCAAGTCTATTTGTGTTGACCAACTTCGAGTCTATTTGTTTTTAATATTTATATGAGAGAACTTCTATTTTTGCGGCGTAGCTATGTGAATTTGTCGCTGAGACTGGGAATGTCGGGTCTCTTCAGCCTCGTGTGCACTCGTGTCCTCGTGCTTCACTCAGTGCTAGTGCTAGCTCATTTGTGTGTTTTGTTTTTAACTAATTGAGATTTAGCACAGAAATGTCGATGTTTTGTTATGTCGTGATTGTTCCCATGCGAAACAGGGACGAGCTGCTATTAAAGCTATGTAATACAAAATAAACTTACGTGGTTGGATGTCTACCTCGTTGCAGAGGCAGTCAGCGTCTTCCTGGGACCCAGGAGGGCAGCCGCAGTTAGAGCTGAACCCGCCCTGGCCGGGTATTGGAGAGACCGTTTCGTAGGTGTTTGTCCCCTTGCGTGGTCCAGCCGAAAAGTTGCATATTACTAAAATAGACTGCGAAAAAAGGAACATATTCTCAAAAATTATAAAACCAATCAAAAGTTGTTTATTTTATTTTTATTGTTGGTCGGCAAATACCGGCCTAGGTCATAGTATGTGTTCACCACTGCCTATGATAAAGCAGGTGCTTTTCCATCCCAGTGAAAAAGCTGGAATGTCTCATGAACCTTTGATTACACTAGTACCCGAACCATGGTTCGGATACCGGATTTTTTAAACCGGTAATATGTACTTGACGCAAAAACCTATACATTGGGTTTCGTTCGCATATACCGGGTTTTGGAAGAGTAATATATAAAGGTTTTTCGGATTTACCGGTTAAGATCAATAAAAACCGGTTAATATTTCAGTTTTTTTTCAGCGCGGCGTACTCCATGCTTTTACCGACATGTCGCTCGTCGAATAAACCGGTTAAAATAAAGTTCTCTAAACGTTCGCGTCTTTTAGAAAAGTTCGGAGGAAAACCTAAATAAACTTGTACTAACCGGTATTTTTTTAACCGGTTCCGAGCCTTGACCCGAACCCTTAAAACCAGAATCAGCAACTCTGCTTGGTAGCAGAAATAGCCACAATACGTTTCGGTGTTCACCAATAGGGGCTTTTTTTCTTGGTTTTTCTTGGGGAAATTATCAAATAACTTCTCCCGCTCTGGGCGGAGCGGGAGGGCGCGTCAGACTCTTACTGACTAAAACCCACCCGTGTTCCTTCAGTTGCTTGTAAGTTGCCAGAGGCCATGGTATCCCTTTCGGACCTTCGCGTGACCCCGACAGGCATCGGCCCTAGCGGACACTGTCAGTAGGGCTGGTACTATCACCAATAGGGCTGGTACTAACACCAATAGGGCTGGTACTATACAATTATGATCAGTGCTTATAGGTCCATTACACAGCATAATAAACAGGAATAATGGTATATTTGTAAAGTAACTCCTCCAGAGAAGTGCAACCACCATAATTATCACATTTTGAACGTCGATGAGGTTATCGAATAGCACTGAATCACAGTCTAAATAAGTAACAGTATTATAACTTCATAGAAAACGTCCGAAACGACACGCTTCGAAATCTCAGTATATAATTATCAGTACGCACGGACGCGGAAAGGTATTACTACCGAGCGGCCGTAGAATGATTTCAAGGTCACCCCCGAGATATAATACTGTTACTTATTTATACTGTGGTTGAATCAAACTTCACTTACATTGTAGCTGCCCTGCCGCTGATTCTCGTAAAAAACGTATTCGGAATACGCGGACATGCCGCATCCCATGTGCGTGGCAGGACCGTGGATCATTTCTAGGTATACCTGACCTAACTGATGGGTTGGCGTTCTGGAGACGAAGATAAAAAATAAATTATAAATAATATTTATTTGTTTTAGACAAATGGACTTTGTCTAAAACAAATAAATATTATTTTTTTTTTATTTATTATTACATTCCATTTCATTAAAATTAAAATATACACAATAAACAATAACATAATACTCAAAAGATTCAATTCATTAAAATCCTCAATGCAATTAAAATACTTAAAAGCCGAAGTTATTTCTTACACCAATAATTGAAAGGTTAAAACCTAAGGGAGGGCAGTGTAGATTATTACATTACGATTAGAATAGAATTGAATACTGTTGGTATATCTATATTATCTATTTATACACGAAATCTCTTAAGAGGACATTGTACTCATCATTATGAACAACTTTTAATAGGGGACCAAACCTGAAATCGCGATGATAAAATAAGCTGTTTCCTTCATTTTGACGAGTTAAGCGAACATAAATATAGGGAACAGCGATTGTGTTTATGAATATATAGATTATACAACATTATTTTTTCTTTATGCTAAACCCGAAAAGGGGTCATTGTACTCATCATTTTGAACAACTTTTTCTATGGGATGAACCTTGAAATCGCGAAAAAAAATCAGCTGTTCCATACATTTTGTCGATTTCAGTGAAAACAAATGTAGGGAACAACTGATTTTTTTTCGCGATTTCAAGGTTCATCCCATAGAGTTCAAAATGATGAGTATACCTTACATATCGTATGATTGAACATAGTACTATGTTCATAGATGGCCAGAATAATGACGTCCAAAAAAAAATGTTGGTCCCTCGTGTCGTGGGGTATCCGAATCACCCCCATGTATGTTCCGCGATTTTTCATAGTTTACGAGTTATTTTATTTTTTCTGCATTTTTGAGAATGGCACGAAGTACTTAATTTTATTATGCTGAATTGTTTTTTTTTTGTACCTTCCAATAAGTATTATGCAAGTTTTATTTCATAAATAAACAAAAACATTACACGCATCATCTCTTTTATTACTTTGCTCAAGATAGAGTGGCCATTTTTATTTAATTTTAATTAATTTTCAATAATTAATTTTGATTTTTAATTAAAAAAAAATGTTTCTTACAAACAAAATACATTACTTTGATCTCCTTTTATTTTATTATTCATACTGACCGGCAAAAGTGATTAGTCATGTAGTTTTACTTACATTCCCCATTTGATACGGGCAGTATACAGACCAGCCATTATTCATAGTGACCGGACTTCTCAAGTTGCCCGTAACATAACCCGGAAAAGTAGTGAATTATTTTTGTTAAGCAATTTAATCCAGCAGCAAGTCCCATGTGATTTATTGCAAACCCCTGTCAATTGTGAGAAATAAACTAGTTCGTGGTTCCTTAGCCAGACAAAGTTTGGTGCAATAGTACCTACCTTCACAGAGCACGGTATCGGCGCACGGGCAGCTATTAAAGGTTAGAGACGTTCTAATAAAATTTGTGAAGTATGTAACTGCAAAACGAACTGCCATCAAAGCCGTCAGTTTCTATACGTCACACACACACTATGACGTGCTTTTAAGGGTTCCGTAGTCAACAAGGAACCCTCATAGTTTCGCCATGTCCGTCTGTCTGTCCGCGGCTTAGCTCAGAGATTCTTATTGCTAGAAAGCTGTAATTTGGTATGGCCATACATATAAATTACGCCGACAAAAAGGTAAAATAAAATAATTAAAAAAAAATGTTTTTTATAGGTATCTCCCCTACACGTAAAATGGGAATGTTTTCATTTTTTATCGCCTATCCCATGGTGTGGGGTGTCGTTGGAAAGGTCGTTTGAAAATATGGGAGTTTTTGAAAACCATTTTTGGTTTCAGGGTTCCGTTTGCGAAATATTAAGCTTTAAAGAGCAAATTTTTGTTAGAGAAGTGTCCGCTGCTAGCTAAATGGTTTGTTTTGGATGTGTGAAAAAATTCACGGCAGTAAAAGGAAAACTATCACAGCTAAGTAGGCTCCACAAGTTACCGAGTAATAATCGACCACCTTTGCAGTTGCAAAAACATGTCCTCTATTTTCAACTTACGCGCTCCAGTCGGGGTAAACTTTAACCATGTACTCTGTAACTGAAGACTTCTGCGCATACCAGGACCTGAGAGAATTCGTGACGGCATGCTCAAGTTTAGCACTGGTCAGTCCTGGTGGACTTGGTTCCTTAGACAATAGCTGCCAATCCGGGAACGTAAATCGGACTAGGCCAGCAATTTGACTGGGATTCGGGAATCTTTCTGGAAAAGATGGTAATTATGTTTTAATGTCAAAAAAAAAAAACAAAATCAAAATATTTTATTTCACATAAACCGACATGGGCACTTAAGAAACGTCAGAAGCTAGGTGCACGGTTTCAATTGGTCGTTTCCTATGGAGAAGAGCCGGCAAGAAACTCCACGGTTACTCTTTTAAAAATAATTGGCTGTTACAATATTTTCGAATTACAGTGTTATTAGGTATGGGAGGACAGTGTAGGCCTTTCAACAAGTACCAGGTAAGTACTTAACAAAATAGAAAATGTACAACAAATCTACTACAGTTCACTAAGCCTACATCGTTCTCACATTCACAAAATGGAAAGGAATCTATATAAGAGATAAGTAAGAAAATAAAAACCTATACTCCATTTGAAATAAGATTAGACGTATAGATAAGCCTTTTTTACAATCCGTTCAACCGATTTTGAATTCTATTGCGTTGGTGACATGACAAATGGCAGCCGCAGTAGATAGTTGGTATTGTGTAACTTTTTTTGCTTTTAATGCTATCCTTATGCCTACGGTATAGAAGTCAAAATCGGTTGAACGGACTGTAAAAGGGTTTGTTTTAATGTCTAATCTTATTTCAAATGGGGTATAGTCAAACCAACTGACATGATTGTCATTACAACTGTAACAAATCTAAACAATTATCATGTCCACAAAAGCCACTATTATGTTATGCACATGCATAACTAGATATGCTCTAGATAAAGCCTATAATGTTCCTACTGCTAGGTCAACGACATTGTCACAATAAGAAGGAGTAGGATGTAATCCGACACAGTGTAGGTTAATGGATGTGACATGACGGTTTCCTCGTGATGTTTACATTGTGTTGAAATGAATTGACAAAAAAATTTACAAAAATAAAACAACCGACTTCCAAAACACAAAAAAGTGAAAAATAACTTTAATTTCGGAAGTGGTGTCTTTGGTTTTCAATTTTCGATTTTGCCACCGACTTCCGAGTTTTTTTTTTGGAAGTCGGTTGTAGTTCCTAAAATAAATTTAAAAAAAACGAGAAAAATTTGGCAAGGAGATAGATGGCATCACAGGCTACTTTTTAGCGACATACCACGCGGCGAAGCCGAGGGCGGAAGCTAGTATTATATATATTACTGGCTTTTGCCTGCGACTTCGCCCGCGTGGGTGTTGGATATCATCCCACGGGAACGTACCACCGGGATAAAAAGTATTCTATGGCCTATTCCAGGTCATGGGTCTACCCATGTTTCATCGACTTTCGCATTTATAATATTAAGTTAGGATCTACTTACTCGTTGCTCTGCACATGTCGCGTTTTAGGACACACATATTGGCTAACACTTGAGCGAACGTCGCCAATTCGCTGTCCCATCTCTGAAAAATTGGATAAAACAAAACATAAAACAAAAATGAAAAAAAAATTGGTTTAACTAAACGTTATTAGGTTAAAATAGGTTTAACTTAAACGTTGGTTAGTCATCATGCCTGCATTTCCCAAAGGGATAATCAAGTGTGTATATTAAACCAACATTCAGCTATTTTTGTGTAAAAGAGGACGAGTCATTATACATCGCTCCGACACTTATTTTTAAACTAGCTGCGCCCCGCGGTTTCACCCGCGTAAGTCTCGATCCCGTGGGAATATCGGGATAAAACATATCATGTGCCAAATTTCATCCAAATCCGTTCAGCCGTTTTAGCGTGAAGCTTAACAAACAATGAACTCACTTTCGCATTTATAATATTAGTTAGGATGTCGCAGCATCCTGCTGAGATGTCAGATGAGAGCCTTTTGGCCTCGTACAGGAATTTCTGTTTTTATTTTCATTTGACTTAGTTAGTTTTAAATGTTTTTTAAAAGTGTGGATCAATAGTTTATCTTTCTATCTTTCTCTATTGGAAAACCCAATTATCAGTTTGCCCAACCTGGGAATTGAACTCAATACCCTACGTTCGGCTCCACGAGATCATCGGGGCAGTTGAGGTATTTATGCCTCACAGGGTGTAAAAAGATTCCCCAATCAGAATTTTACGCATTCTTCTAAGTAACATTGAGAACAGAAATTGATAGTATGAGAAATAATAATATTAGGTCTTTACCTATGAAATTGCCGTTCTGCAGTACTGGCCATTTCAAATCAAAATAATTTTTGTTTGGCTAAGAATTCTAATTTCAAATTAATTTTATTTTAAAAACATGGATTTTTTTTTCTAAAAGTAGTCATTTCTTTATTGATTAGTGTTACATTTTCATCGCATTTCAATCTTTTTCGTCATCATGGATACGTAAAAAATTCGAGTAATTATGGAATATGAGTACCGTCGTGGCAGCAACGCGGCACAAGCGGCACGCAACATCAACGACGTTTACGGAGCTAACACTACAAACCAACGCACCACCTGTTATTGGTTTGCTCGCTTCCGTTCTGGAAATTTCGACCTGAAAAATGAACCTCGCGGTCGTCCGAAGACTTTGGTCGACAATGACGAATTAAAGGCGATTGTGGAAGCTGATGATACACAATCTACGGCTGAATTAGCAGCAGCTTTCGACGTTAGCGTCAAAACAATATTGGTCCATTTGCGTCAAATTGGCAAGGTAAAACAGCTTGACAAATGGGTGCCCCACGAACTCAATGATCGCCAGCGCGAAGTACGCGTCGAGACGTGCCTTTCACTGCTCAACAGACACACAAATGAAGGAATTTTGAACCGCATTGTTACCTGCGATGAAAAATGGATTCTGTTTGATAACCGCAAGCGCTCAGCAAGTTGGTTGGATCCTGGTTCAGCACCTAAACAATGCCCTAAACGAAAACTTACCCCTAGAAAAGTGATGGTCACTGTTTGGTGGTCTAGCGCCGGTGTGATTCATCACAGCTTCTTACCAAACGGGGTGAGCATTACTGCAGATGTGTACTGTGAAGAACTGAACACAATGATGGAGAAGCTGGCGCATCTCCAACCAGCATTGGTCAATCGCTCGTCTCCGCTGCTCCTGCACGACAACGCGCGACCTCATACTGCACAGCAGACGGTCTCCAAGTTGCAAGAACTGGGGTTGGAAGCTCTCCGTCATCCGCCCTACTCACCAGACCTTGCGCCTACAGACTACTACTTTTTCCAGAATTTGGATAACTTCTTGGCGGGAAAAAAATTCAATACCCGAGAGGCAGTACAAAATGCCTTTGAAGAATTTGTTGCCTCCCGTCCAGCTGATTTCTTTAAGAAGGGCATCAATAAACTGCCACTGCGATGGCAAAGATGCATTGATTGCATGGGTGATTACTTCGATTAATACAAATAAAAAATTCATGAAAAAAATTCGTTTAAATTTTTTCATACAAAACGGCAATTTCATAGGTAAAGACCTATTATATAAGTATGACAAGTAGATAAGTTTTTTTACGAAACCTTCAGCACGTTTAGCATTTCCACCGTAGAAACGGGTTTTGTCGACGGAAGAATAGACAAAAAATTACAGATTGTGATTATTTATCTGTCATTTTGTCTTTTATTCGTCGACAAAACCCGTTTCTACCGTGGTCATGCTACACGTGAAGGTTACTGTTGTAAAAAGACGAGAAAAATACTGCGTTGATTCAATGTTCTAAAAATGGTAAAAATAATACAGTCTTGTACCAAAAATGGTAAAACAAAAACATACCAATCGGAATATTCCGTATCCTCGAGGCAACGCGCCATCCTGTCCAGTTTCCTTGCCGTTGGCTATTTTACTCCTTATCCTGAAATATAAAACATTTTTACATTGTTATAATAACGATATAGACGAGAAATAAAAGTTACTTATATGTAGACTGTTCGTGGAATATTATATATTCACATAGAATTATATAATTGATGTATACAAAATAACATATATTGTAAAACATTTTTAAAAGAGTAACGATGGAGTTTCTTGCCCATTCTTCTCCATACGAAAACTACCTTTTGGAAGGGGCAACTAGAATCAGTTCTATTTCTTTATTTTTGACGTTCAAAAGTGCCTTTTATGTGCCTAATTGAAATAAATTATTTAACTTTGAATACTTTAGCTGTCGCAATGCTTTATCCCCTCGGTAAATAATCTATTAAGTATTACATTTTCAATAATCTTCTTAACATGTTGATATTTTGAACGGTTTACGTTGTGCATTACCCAGGCAGTCAGTAAATTTTTACGTTATTTTTTTATTTTTTTTTATTTTTTAAACATTGCCCCACACTAGCAATTTCTTCCTGTATCGTGGGTGCGTTTACAAACATAGAAACTCACATACACTAACACCCAGACCCGGAACAACTACTTGCAGATCATACAAATATTTGTTCCGTGCGGGGATCGAACCCGCGACACGTTGCGCAGCCGTCCATCGCTCAGCCACTGCGCCAACAGTGTCGTCGAATTTTTCCACAGTACATTCTGTACAGTCAGGGGATTAGTCTATCCTGCTATAATATTATAAATATGAAAGTTTGTGTGTTTGTGTGTTTGTATGTTTGTTACTCAATCACGCAAAAACGGCTGAATGGATTTGGATGAAATTTGGTAAACAGATCGTTTATAACCTGGATTAACACATAGGATACTTTTTATCCCGATATTCCCACGGGAGCGAGACTTACGTGGGTGAAACCGTGGGGCGCAGCTAGTCTTATAATAAAATTCTCGTGTAACAGTGTTAATTTCCATACTCCTCCGAAACGGCTTGACCGATTTTTATGAAATTTTATATGTATTTTTGTTAGGTCTGAGAATTGTAATCTGTTTGTCTGACCTTACATCAGAAAAATAATTAAGAAATATCTCGGTAAAACTACGGTTTCCTAGAAGAGTGGTGGCCGCCACATAGCGTCCGCAATTTACCGGCGAATGACGTCACTGAAACGTTATTTATGTAAGTTAAAAGTAAGTTGCTGCGTTTTTGTACAGCGTTTTTGTCTGCGTAAAGTTAGGATTTCCTAGAAGAGTCATATAACGGCCGTGATGTGAATGGACGCTCCATCTAAAATACTGGTATTCAGCTGCATCCAGTTTGACTGGAAGCTGACCCTAACATAGTTAGGAAAAGGTTAGGCAGATTGATTGACTTACGTGTTTGTTACATCCAGCAGCTTGTTCGCTAGATCAGCGGTGATGTTAATGTTGACTGCGTTGAAGCAACGAGGTCCGAATAATTTGCTCTATAAAGTTAAACAAATACAAAAATTAAAAGTGTTGTATGTTCTTTATTTTCAGGATTATCTATAGAACTCGGCACCCATTTAGATCTCAATTCTTTTGTCAGCGAAGTCGACAACCACGCATATTTTTAACCCCCGACTGAAAAAGAGGGGTGTTATAAGTTTAACGTGTGTATCTGTGTATCTGTGTGTCTGTCTGTTCCATCGTAGCTGCCAAACCGCTGAACCGATTTTGTTTTTTTTTGTTTTGTTTGAAAGGTGACTTGATCGAGAGTGTTCTTAGCTATTATTCAAGAAAATCGGTTCAGCCATTTGAAGATTATCAGCTCTTTTCTAGTTGATGAATGGATGTGAGCATCTTTCACAGGTCTAATCGATTGGAAATTTAGAATTCTGTTACTTCAATGATATTAGAAGAATACCTTGAACTGATGCTGCAGCATCACCTGGATGCAGGATACCCAACTCCCTCACCAACTTACAGCAGAGGTATCGTGTTTGGACTCATTGGAAAGGTCTCAAAAAATAGGTTACAGATGGATGGTGATCAGGGTCTGATGATGGAGTAGGAAAGAGAAATGAGACTAAATTAGAAACTAGCTTCACTGTGACAAAAGTACGTACAGCTACGCAGATATCGGTGAGCCGCGGGTTGATCATAGCGTTTCTACCAGTAATATAATATGAAATTTAAAAAGCTGGAAATAAAAGTTAAATTAAAAATTTAAAAAACCCCCGACGGCTGCAGCTGCTGTTAATTTCCTATTTTCATGAGCCGTCCCCCGACGCGACGACGCTTGGATCAAAATATTACCTACAACTTTTATATTAAACTTAAAGGGCCAATACATGTTATTTGTTTACTTTTTAAATGCTTTGTTTTTGTCGGGGGTTTTTTAATTAATATTGAATTTGGCTCCTATTTTCACATTTATGTTTTTGATTGGATTCTATTTACAAGATTACGCCGTCTGTCTGTCTGTCTGTATGTCATCATAGAGGGCTTCTTCAAATGCATCCTTGGGTATTTGAAGTCTATGTTAAGCCACTTTTAGGTTCATAATGCAGTGTATTAAGCACGCGTGCTTTTTACTTTATATTACCGCACTAATGCGGTAATGTGCGCCACAGATAACGATTTACTAGTCGGAGTAACGACATGGCAGTATAGTCACCAAACAACGTTGAAAAGTAAAAAAAGGTCAGTTGAACTTTATAAATCTGCATTAACTCTTTATCATATTACGTTATTGTAGCTTATGTTTTTACAACAAGTCTGTTTTTTTCCTCGAAGTGTGTTGAAAAACGTCGTATGAAACGCGTGTGCATTGATCATTACACTCTTGGCTACCTTATGTCCAATACTGCACACTTATATCTCAATGTAGTATTATTATATCACTAGTTAATTAATACCTTTGGTTGTTAATACCTATCATAACCGATGAGTGTTAGGTACAAACTTATGTTATTGTACTTTTACACCTACTTCATTAACAAAGGTCAGATTGTTTAATTTTTATAGCAACAATATTGGTGCATAATCACTGTTATTATAACTTAATGTTTTGTTCATATTGCAGCGTTTCGCTGCATTTAAATCTTTGAGCTTGGATCTTCTTGTTAATTTACTGGCCATCAATGTTGTTGTTTTAAATCTACCGATAATTTCAATTTTTTTAATGTGAATCTGACGTGGAGATAAGATGAATAATTTTTCGAGGCGCCCGTCATTGGCGGTGTCTTTCCCATTTAATAAATATCTCTGAATTTTCAAATAATTTCCAGTGAACAACGGTGGTAAAATAATAAGTATCGTCAGTGCAGTTTATGTAGTAGTATCGTGAGTGTATAGTCTACAGTTTGGTGGTACGTATCATCGAATTCTATCAGTGCAACTATACTCGCTCTTTCCCCGAGGTTTGTCTTTATTCCTTTCCCGGTTCTAAAACCATATTGTTTGTCATAGGTTTAAGAAAAAGGAAAAGGCCTAATTTGGTCTTTCACCGGTAGGGCATTTGAAACCCTCCTGATCCTATCATTTCGTCTGTGGGCTCGAACCAGGCGCCCCAGCAGTGCAGTTCGCTGAGCGTCGTGCCACGTACCACCCACGTCGAAGCTGGACCCAAAAGAACCCGGCATAATTTTTTCCTTATTTTCCTCTTATTAACTAACTTTTTCAAAAAGGAGGAGGTTCTCAATTCGTCTGTATGATGATTCTTTTTTTGTTTGATAGGTCATGCTTCAGAGGTGATCCCATATAAATTTTATTAACTTTGCTTGCGTAGTTTTTGAGTTAGCTTCAATATTACGTGTTTTTTACCACTTAGTGTATGTAGATGATATATTGATTGACTCCGTCACTGTTATTTACATAGCAGGTAATGGTATTCGAATTTGTGTGGGGTAGGTACCACAACGAAAAAGTGAAAAATATTTTTTTTTTACAAAAAACGAAAATTGAAAAGTAAAGACACCGACTTCCGAAATTAAAGTTATTTTTCATTTTTTTTGTGTTTTTTTTGGAAGTCGGTTGTTTTTTTTTTTGTAAAAAGTTTTTATTTTTCACTTTTCTATATAGTTATTACGACGCGTGCGTCGTGTCTCCGGACCTTTTGAGTAAAAATAAGCTAAGCTGACATCAGGTCAACATTCGGTTGCGGTTCCTTATTCGGTGCTTTGCGTTTACGTTATCAGGGTGCGGACTATAAGTTTTTGCAATTGCTAATACACACCGAACTCCAACGCGTTACTAAATTCACCCATGACATTTTTATTCCGAAAGTTTTCCTCTACCTAACTACGTTTAAATACAACATTGGTGCCGATTCCCTTGTTCACAAACTAAACTAAATTTAAGTTCAGTGTATCTTTTTCTTTCTATTTCATTAAGAAAAGGACAGAAGATCAATTTTAGTTTAGTCCTGTCAAACTGTCACGACTCCAAACAAGTTTAGACGCGATTAAAAACTTGCCTACTAAAATGACGTCAATTTATGTCAGGCGCTGATTAATTTGACAGGACTAAACTAAAATTTATCTTCTGTCCTTTTCATAATGAAATAGAAAGAAAAAGATGCACTGAACTTAAATTTAGTTTAGTTTGTGTACAAGGGAATCGGCACCATTGTGTCTCTATAGCCGCGACTAAACTATAATTTATACGTTCCTTTTTTTATATTTTTGGTGTAAAGTGTTTTCTTTGTATTTTTTACCAACGAAATTATACGTATTCATCGAAGTACCATTTTTTATTTCGTTACAATATGCACTACGTTACGTACTACATTCCGCACTTGTGTCTTTGTTGAAGTTAACGGATGGATGTATGAGCAACGCGCTAGATATTATACTAACATTACGGGCGCATACTAGGAAAGCTATTGTCTGTCTACACGCCTTTTTCACAGAGACGGTGATGCGGACAGGAGTTAAGCAGGATCGACTGACCAAAGCTGCATTTTTTTTTTCCTTGTTCATCTTGCAATCGTTTGTAAACCTTTAGCAGATTTGTTGTGCGGATATTGACTACTGAGGTCCAGCGAAGAATCTGCCTTTCAAAATTTATTCAGTAAAGTATATGGTGGCGTTTGAGCCTGTTGAACTATATTTTTTTTGTATTTTAGCTGTACTACTAGGTACTTAAAATAACACTTCTGTGAGAAAGATATTGATAGATTATTATAAGGTACTTTTGTTTTAATAATTGTAGATGGTCGAAATTCAAAACTGTCATAAATAGAGCCGATTGTGTAATGCCAAAAAGTTAAAAATAAGCTCTGAGTAACTGTGCTATACTTATCAAACTTCGCTCTGGGGGCCTATTACGAACTTTAAAAAAACCTGGCAAGTTCCAGGCAATTCATTTCCCTGCATGGTTAAATTTCGTATTACGACATTCGTAATTCAGACCGACTTCACGCTGGGTAGTTTGTCTATGGCTGGCTTGTAATTCTCTGCCGTAACATTCAGACACAATGAAATATTCGGTAAGTTACGATTTCATTTAAATCATGTATTTTATGAAAAAATAATAAATCATGTATAATTCTAGTTACTAAAAGTAGGTGAAAATATGAACGCAATGTATATTGTGCTATATAATTAATTAATTTAATAATTTTGTGTGGTTGCAAATTGTAACGCGAAATTAGGTTTCCGAACGTACTCCACTTGAAGTTCAGCGGGGAATTTGACAACTTCATGGACGTATTGTTGTCATTGTTGCACCCAGTCCAGTACTAACCCCACAAGTTCTACCTAACTTCAACTATACCATCGAAGATTTTTAGCATTCTAAACTTTTTATTTTTATTTTTTATTTTTCTTCTCGATACACACTTGCTTTTCCAACTCACTTTAGACATTGGCAGAATGGTCGACATCGGCTTTGCTTGCCATATTAAAAAATAGAATAGAATAGAATAGTCATTGTTGCACAAATGAAGAAATTATGTTTATCAAACCTGTTATAACGAAGTATAAACGAAAATATGGTTAGGTTAGGATGGATATGGTGGTAGATGAATATACACACCACACCACCGTGTGGTGTTTTCAAGTGTTTTTAATAATCAGTTTTCATCATGATAATACTTATTATTATTAGAGGCAGTTGTTGACATGTGGAATGTGAGCTCGGCTAGCATTGCATTGTGCCGATTGTCGGAACGGCCAATGGCCTGGCTCATGGCCGAAAGCCTCGACCAGCCTCGAGCCAGTTGGATCAAGGGCCTGATTCAGAAGGCGGATGTATGGCTCACATTGTGAGGAGGTTCCTGTCTCTGCAGCCCTAACCACTTGTAGCTTGGACCCTGCTCCCGACACCGGCGGACCTATTTTTATATTTTCAAACGATTTTTTAAATGACTTTTACGTAATATTTTAAAAATGTATAATTAAGTATGAAAATAAATAAACGAGATATTAAAAGGCAGTTGTAATTATTATACATAGTTCAGTGAATGAGAGTTCTCGCCCTCGTCGGCGCCTAACTTATGTTCTGTTGGAAAAGTTGTGGGAGTTTTACAATTTTATCGTTGTTTCGGTATTTTTATCACTCAGAAGTGCCACTTTCTAGAGTTTTCAGAAAATCAAACGGTACATATTCGTCACACCTGATATTTTTTATGTTAACCGGATAACGCTCGAATAATTTTGCAATACAAATCCAAAACAATTCTATAAAAGCTCCTCTGAAGCAGCTTATTGCATGGATTGTGAGGTTACTTACTAAAAGGTTTAATATGTCAAGAAATGTCAAACGAACGTTCGTAGTACGGTATTGCCAGGCAATATTCAGGCAGAAGGCGGCCAGGGTGTCACGTGACCGCTGACTGGCTTGTTTGACGTGTTCATAATACGAAATTGCAAGGCAGTTCTGTTTACGCCATAAACTGCCTGGAACTAAGAGTTCATAATAGGGCCCCTGAAGTCCATTCATTTCTACCTGCATTATGTACAGACGAAAAATATCTGACAAATAATACTATTACCAGTCTTTTATTGTCCTACTGCTGGGCAAACACCTCTTCTGATACGGAGAAGGCACGACCATTGATCACCACGCTTTCTCAAGACAGGTTTACGATTTCAGACTAAAGGTCATAGCTCAAAAATCAACTCGGAAAGGGAAAGATCGTCACCGTATCGCCTTTCGCCTCGCCGTCAAACAGGCGTCAACCCAGGCCTAGACAAAATCCCTTTTCTGTAAGCGTTAACGCCAACGGAAAGATCAAATTGTATGGACTTGACAGCAGCAGTCACGTGACATCTCTAAAGCTAATGTCAACTGCATACAATTTGATCTTTCCGTTGGCGTTAACGCTTACAGAAAAGGTATTTTGTCTAGGCCCCCAGCAGCTCCGATACGTCGACCCGGCTAGACCTAGGCTCGCCGACTGCTGGTTGACCTGCTGGCAAGTATAGTGTGCTGCAGGCAGGCCGCGGAAGGGGTGAGAGGGGCAAGGGTGGACTAAGAGACGCAAGCGTGACGACGGAGAGGCGTAAGCGCGGGGACGACGAGCCGTAAGCGCGGCGACTGCTGACCACGCGCCACACCGCGGTTCGTGAGCTTTTTAGGGGTATGAGGAACAGGGTGTAAAGTTCACTCATACTCCATAGAAAAGGGAGGATCCTCCGACCAGACGGGTGTTGTGTCTGGCGGGCAACTGCCCCACGATTGATGTTGGGTTCTCGTATATATGTCCACTGCACGGTAAACTTTAATTGCGCGATGCAGGATTTATGTGACGTCGGGATGACGTCAGGTCTTTGATGCGTAGTTTGCATGTGGCGATGTAGATACCGCCACAGCTTGTCCCGAGGCGAATCGTTTACGTTACCATTCCGATTAGAGTGCTTTTCAGTAGGGAGTTTCATACAAAGAATACTAAACGGGTCGAATTGATACGGTTACGATCCGTTTCCGAGTTGATATGTGTGCGATGACCTTTATAATTATTAACTACAAATCGGTTTTCTCACGATGTTTTTTCCTTCACCGAGGTCATTAATATCCAAGATAAAACTCAGAAAGGACATATGAGTTGGAAAAGTCGCATTGGTACTTGCTCGGATTTAAACCCACAGACTCATGCATGAGAGGTGGGCTGTCACACACATAGTCATTATCGTACGTTCTGTATAGATTACCTCGGACACAATATTGGTTATCCATAAAATATCCTCCATTCGATTACAAATTGCAATCCAATTCGACTAAACCTTATCTACAAACTCCTGGGGGCTTAAAACGCCCACTTGGGCAAAATCATAATAGGAAAATATTATGAATCATCGTAAAATGTCACAAACTGACAATTCATAATATTATGATCTGCGTGTAATTCATATTACGAAATAATTCATCTGTTTGACAGTTTTCTATGGAGATTCATAAAATGGTTCACAAATTATGAATTGCTTTTGTGTCAAATTACAGGAATTGCTAATGATAGCTGGGAATTCAGGAAATGAATTGCTTTTAGAGGAATTGGTAATGTGGCCGTTTTATGCCTCCTGATGGTTCTAATTACAGCCAGAATGTTACGCATCGATCGCTTTGGCTGCAATCTACCACTTAATGATTTCTCATTAAACTGAGTGTTGGCTTCAAATTGAGATCAGAATCATGCATATCATGTAGTAGCATGATTGTGTTGTAACTAGAGGATTGGTTTCGAGGCATAATTTTGTGTGGGATAGTATGATATTTAGATGGTGAAATAAATTATTTAAAGTTAAATAATTTAATTCAATTATGCAACATAGGCAATTAGGAAAACATCGTAAGGAAACCGGCATGCCATAGAGATATTTCTCGACGGCATGCGAAGCCAAGTCAGAGGCCCTTGGGCGGCTTTAAAACTCTGGCACCAGGTTAGTCACTGACCACACGAAAAGAAGAAAAGATTAGGCAATAAACAAAAAAAAAATTGTTTCTGGTCGCCCCTTCCAAAAGGTAGTTTTTGTATGGAGAATAATGGGATTAAAGGCAAACAGCAGACCATGACCTGTGGGCCTAAAACAGCCATATTAGCAATTCCTCTAAAAGCATTTCATTTCCTGAATTTCGAGCTGTCATTATCAATTCCTCTAATTTGACACAAAAGCAATCCATTTGTGGACCATTTTACGAATCTCCATAGAAAACTGTCAAACAGATGAATTATTTCGTAATTATTATGAATTGTCAGTTTGTGACATTTTACGATGATTCATAATATTTTCCTATTATGATTCTGCCAAAGTGACTGTTTTAAGCCCCCTGGGTTAGGACATAGATTTATCCTGCACGCGTAGCATGACCACCATAGAAACAAGTTTTGTCGACGGAAGAAATAGAAAAAGTGACAAATTGTGATTGTAAATCGGAGGACCTAGACAAGTGACAATCGCTTCGAAAGCGTTTCGTATTATTTTCTACAACGACTTTCAACAGGATTGACATAAGCTTTTCGATAGCTTATGTCAGTCCTATACATTTTTGCCTTTTCCATCACCGTTATCGCTGATAGAATGTCACTTTGTCTAGGGACTTTGTAGTACTTTCCCGAGAAATAATTCGTGAACCCCACGAGGGCGAAGCCGCGGGCAAAAACTAGTTCTGAAAAAAATATGGCTACCCTTCTGATTAAAAAAATGCATTTTCAGCTTAGGTTGATTAGGATTTGTGATACTTTTATTTTATTTATACCGGTATTGGTACCGGTTATTGGTTTTTAACCGACTTCTTCAAAAAGGAGGAGGTTCTCAATTCGTCGGTATATTTTTTTTTTATGGAAACGTGTGTGTTTTAATGTTCTCTTATTTTACAAAGGACATTGCTTTGGTGTCATAGATTGACATCCTAAGAACCAACAGCGTAATTTGTGTTTTAAATAATTATAACTAAAAAAGAAAGAAGATACACACACACACAACAAAAAACACACACACATAGACACACGCACGCATACACTACATTCGAGTGAAATAAAATTAGGTCGTGAGTGTCGTGACGCAGGTAGACAGGTACTCCCAGGCGGATTCCCGGCCACCATAGGCGCGGGCTTGCGGGCGGCGAGCAATGAGTAGCTCGCCGTCCGATTAGGACCAGGCCCGGGTCGACGGGGCGTTGTGTTCCACGCGCGCCTCAAAGAGATGTCAGCACAATTGGTGGGGTCCGCTAGGGCCGATGCCTGCCAGGGTTGCGGGAAAGTTTGCGGGGGCCCTTGGCAACAGGCAACCGAAGGAACACAGGTGGTTTTTAGTCAGTAAAAGTCTGACACGCACTCCCAACTCAAAAAAAAAAATTGGTATACAGGTACTGCACAACTATACAGGGTGTTAGGCTAAACACTGATATCCTTGATACCAGTGGTTTGGTGTCATTTATAGAACGTAAAATCATCGGAAAATTACATTTATTTTTTCTTTTTTTTCTATTACATTTTACCACTCGAGTATTTCACCCTTTCACCTATGCGCTAGGGCAACGAACTTGCGTCTAAACACGGGTGGGTGTCGCGGGACGTGACCTGACCGACCGCGAGCGCGACCCCTCCCTCACTCAGTCAACGGTTTCGCTTGCGTGCACGGTGTCGGAAACTTTTTTAAATCTTTTAATGAAAATAACGTTTTTTTTTGTTGTTACTCGGTCATTTATTTTTATATTTAAGTCAACTACCCATGGTTTGAGTGACAACGGTGTTCACCCTTACACGCAGTATTTAAAGAAGAAGTAGGTCACACTATTCATAAGGAAATAACAAAAGAACATCTAAAATAGCATTATCCAAAATAGCCTTATTGTTCCCTTGTTCTGCCTACACTGTCTTCATTAGTAAACAATGAAAGTAATTAGACGATGTCAACGATATAGTTTGAAAGATTTTGGGCGGAAAACACAGAAATATCCGATGAAGTGAACGGAAGTGAGGTCAGTGGAGTATCGTCTATTTTAGTTGCTTTTAATTAGTAACTTGTAGTGCCTGTAAATGGTTTAATTGAAATAAATGCTTTGAGTTTTGGGTTTGAGTTTGAGTAGGCAAATAAAAAGGAGCTCGTGGCTAAGTAATAACAGCCACACGGGTCGGTCCATCAAGTTAAGATACGCTTGTCTGGGTGGCCATGGTCTTACTTTTTCTAAAATAAAAGTAGCCTAAGTTACTCTATATAACATCAGATATCTGCTAACAAATCGGTATAGCCGTGTCGGACATTAGCCGGAACAAACAAACAGACAAAAATTACCTATAAATTGTTTTTTTGAAGTATACATTTAGTAAAAAGCTGTCATTTTGACATTACAAACAAACACTTCAATGATTATAGATTTATCAGCGGCCGTTTTTTAACGCTGTTTTTTTTAGCTCTAGGTAAGTTTCTCAAAAGGAATAAAATAAAATGCACGAGTTTCTGTGACAAATAATATTTTTCCTTATTCCCAAACCGTTCTGAGAAATCGTGGTGATCGTACTTTCTTTGTATGGAAAGAGGCTTTGCTCTGAAGTGGGATAATAATAGACTGATATTATTATTATAAATACAGCATGTAATAAAAACTACTGCAATAAAAATAACAGAAAAAAAATATTGGAAATAAAATAGTTATTGCAATTTGAAATTCACATTTTTTGTACCAAAATTACCCCAATTTCATTATAAATTAGCAAATTTTCTGCACAGGTCATATTTTATGTTATGACTTGTAAACACCCGCTAGATGACACGACGGCCGCTAGAGCCCCATGTAATAAACCGGTAAAATAGCGATAGAATAAGCGATTTATTTTTTGTTACATGTTGTATACTGGGTGTTAGGGTAGACACCGTTATCCTTGAAACTAGTGGTTTGGTGTCATCTATAATCGCAAAAAAAAATCTGCTGTTCCATACATTTTGTCGATTTAAGTGAACACAAATGTATGGAACAGCTGATTTTTTTTTCGCGATTTCAAGTTTGGTCCCATAGAAAAAGTATATTTTAGATGACACCAAACCACTAGTTTCAAGGATAACGGTGTCTACCCTAACACCCTGTATAGGTATCAACTTACAGGATCATAGTACATGCACATGACGTGGGACCCCTCTCTGCAGTACTTCATGTTAGGACAATAGTCTTTTAGGTACAGTCCCTGCTGGTCCAAGTTGTCGACGACGAGGGAACATCTTGAGATCTTTAGCGTAATGATCAGCAGTAGTAGTACCTGGAATGAGAAAATTTTAATTTTATAAAGTATTATTTTCATAGTATTGTAGCTCGTGGCTAAGTAAATAAGAGCCGCACGGGTCGATCCATCAGGTTAAGCTACGTTTGTCGGGGTTGGTCCGTGGATGGGTGACCATCTTTACATACCAAGACTCCTCCGTGCCTAGGAAAGCACGTTAAGCCGTTGGTCCCGGCTGTCATTTGTAGATCTTTGGCAGTTGTTACGGGTCGTCAGAAACGCGAAAGTCTGACAACCATTCTTACAAAGGGGTATCTTATTACCCAGTTACTGGGTTGTGGAGGTCAGTCGCTCCATGTAAAATACTGGTATTCGGCTGCATCTGGTTATATTATATTTTTGTGGTGTACAATAAAGAATATATAAATAAATAAATAAATACTGGAAGCCGACCCCAACATTGTTGGGAAAAGACAGGCAGATGATGATTCTTTTCATAGTATTTCGTATTTAATAGGTATACCCCATTTGAAATAAGATAAGACATTAAAACAAACCCTTTTACAGTCCGTTCAACCGATTTTGACTTCTATATCGTAGGCATAAGGATAGCATTAAAAGCAAAAAAGTTACACAATACCAACTATCTACTGCGGCTGCCATTTGTCATGCCATCAACGCAATAGAATTCAAAATCGGTTGAACGGAATGTAAAAAAGGCTTATCTATACGTCTAATCTTATTTCAAATGGAGTTATAGTAAAAGAATGTCCCGCTTGTGGTGGCGTGTGTGCTGGATCATTAAGTTCCCTTCCAAATGATTGAGCTGATTGGTGCTGATCCATGTGTCATGTTCGCGAACGGGCGCCGTCAGTCTGTAGGTAGGGGACTGGTATTTTTTTAGCTGCCACGGCTTATTTTAATATCTTTTTATTACGTACGGGTTTAACGTGCACGTCTTTGTACATTGTTCTCACATGTATAATTTCAACATGAATGATGTAATTATATTTTGTTACAATATTTTGATTTAAGAGTGTCCGTGGTCTTATCTTGCCCGTTCTTGTCTACCTTCTACGCTCTAGAATGGTCAACTAGATTCATCTGTCTTACTGACCGAATCGTTGACGATTCAAAAGTGCCTGTAATTGAATTATTTTTAATGAAGACTTTGAGTTTGAAGATTTTTTGGTTTTGAAACGAGATTTTGCAAGCTAAAATAAATACGCTTTCTGTATAATTTCATTAACTTAATTTGAAAAACTCAAAGTATGATTATAGTTAAAGAAAACTTAAATAATAAACAAAAAAATATGTTTAAGTAATGGTTATATGAGTTTGACAAGTCACCAGCTTAAAATTTTAAATTCAGAAACCGATCGTCTGTGTACTACTTTTAATAATATACACTGTGTGCATTTATTATATTGTGTCTGTTTCGTATCGATGTGCTTATTTTAAAAGTTTTTTATTTCTTTATTTTCTTCTATCTTATTATTTGGATGATCATCATTAATTTAGAACATAGGTGGCTCGTTCAGATGTCAATGTATACGCTTTTACAATAAGCTTCCAAGCCACGTACAAGATCTTAGCCTTAATAAATTCAAAACATTTATTAAAAGTAAGTTGTGCCAAAAAGCGTTTTATACCATTAAAGATTACATTGAGGACAAAAAGGCTTGGGATTGAGCTGCTCCAATTTTTTCCAATTTTTTTTAAAATTTACTTATTGAATTTGTAATTTTTGATAATTTTGTATTTTATTATATACATATATAGTGACATGAATATTTACTTTGTGAAGTATAATATTATTATTATTTTAATTATTGTGAATTTGAGGACTATGTGGATTATATATTTTATTTATCTGGCAGTTTGAGTACTACAGGCGGCCTACCCAAATGTCCTGTTTTTAGCATTGTTCGTCAAATCGTTGAGCTCCTTAAATTCTGAGTTGAGCTGCACGATCACTGACAAATGCGTGCACTGACTGGACAGGTCCACTCAATCTGTGTGGTTCTTTCGTCAAAAGACCATTTCAGACACCAATCTACATGGTCTTCACATGATCTGACCAAGATTATGTCTGGACTTTAAAAGAGACTGTGACCTCTGAGTTTGTTTCGGCCTTTCTTCTCAGAGTAGTCAGATAGGAAACGCCGACTTCATCTAGTTTTAAAAATGTGTTTGACGTGTAAAAGTGTTTGTACAAACCTACTTACAGAAATAAATCATTTATCATTTATCAATTATCATCATTACTGCTGAATATAGGTCTCCCCCAAGTAACGCCACTTTGACCGGTTCTGTGCTTCCCACATCCAACAGATTCCTGCGGCCTTCACTAGCCCTTCCATCTGATGGGAAGCCTTCCAACGCTACGTCTTCCGGTACGTGGCCACCACTCCAGAATCTTTCGGCCCCATCGATCATCTGTTTTTCGAGCAATCTGCCCTGCCCACTGCCACTTAAGTTTGGCAATCTTCGGGCTATGTCGGTTACCTAGGTTCTCTTGCGGATCTTGTTCATTTCTGATCATCACTGGCAACATGCACTCGAAGATTTAGACTTCTTTGGATGATAGATCATAGAATAATATCATCGACATTTAATTTAAAGTAGTATAGCTTAAGGTTAAGGTTAAGGCTACGTGTGCCGCGATCGGTTCGTGGATGGGTGACCATCCATTACATATCGAGAAATCCCTCAATCCCTCCGTGCCTCGGAAAGCCCGTTAAGCCGTGTTGGTCCCGGCTGTCATTTGTAGATTACGACTTTGACAGTCGTTACGGGTAGTCAGAAGCCCAGGTTCGGACAACCAGTCTTACCAATGGATATCGTGTTACCCCAGTAACTGGGTTGTGGGGGTCAGTAAGTTAATCGCATTATTACGGTCTTCGGCTGAAATTAGGCAAATGTGGCTGTAGAAATATTGCCAATATTATTAATATCATTGCTGTTGCTTATCTTCCCAACATAATCTCAAAAAAATGGCGGGACTGCACTCTGAAAATATTTGTATGGAGTGTTTTTTTTCAAAACGTGTTTTGGTAACAACCAAGTTCTGAGAAATATGTTCAAGATTAACATATATTTTTCCGCTACCACAAACTATATAGATTTGGCAATATTATTGCTTAAGTCAAGCCTATTTTTACCGTTTGCCTGTTGTCAGCGCCTTAATACAATAAATATTGATACGGGAAATTTCACCCTAAGCATCCCTGCCGAACCCTTTACAATGGCAATCATTTTGTTTTGACATTACTTTTTTATTTGCATTGCCGATAAGCATTAATTAGGGTAAGCTTTTGTTTTCATTTCGTTTCATAAATGTTTGGAATCGTGTTCTATGTTTGTTCAAAAAGGTTGAAAAAATATTCAAAATATTGATGTAAAGGAACGGTTCAAATACTCTTTTTCATATTTTTGAATTTTGCTGAGTTACGTCCTTCGGAATCAGGCCCTTAATTTGGCCTCAATTGAGCCTGAAACTAAGATCAGCTCTTTGTTACCTGAGACCAAATAAAAAACCAAGATTAAGTGCTGTCAACAGTGACGTGAGGCCGGTTTCGTAAACGTGTCAACTTAGTGAGGTGTAGTTTGATTGTAAATGGTTGTAAATGTGTGCGTGTGAGCGTGTATGCCTAGAGCGGTGGTGTAGTTTTGGCATGCTTCACTGTATTGTTTGTAGTGCTCTGTATTGGTTTGAGTTTGTTACCTGTGAAAAACAAACTGATCAGCAATTTTTTCATCACGATATCCATGAGTTATGTGGATATAGTTCGTGCCGATGCGAAATAAGTGGGTAGCTTTTTTGGAATGAAGTTCTTTAACGCGGCTTGCGGTAGGAGTACATTGGTAGAAATCGTCACGTAACGAAAAAGTGTTATGCCCGAAAAAGTCAGTTTCAAGTGTCCAAAGTTTTTGTTTCTAAATACAGCGCCATCTAGTATAATTTTTTAGCAAGCTACAAAGTTGAGACCATACTAGATGGCTCTGTATTAATATATAATATACAGGAACGTAATAATTAAATATTTAATTATTCTTATACATTCGTTCCAACCGGATGTCCCACGTCTCGACTTTTTATTTTACTAAGCTGGTTACTTGGTCAGCGTGAAATATATATTTCTTTCATTCTCCTAGTTATTCAAACTCAAACTCAAAGCATTTATTGCAATTAAACCATGAGACACTTTTGAATTGTCAAAGAGTCGGTCAGTTAGTCAAAAAGTTGAAGCTAGTTGCCCATTCCAAATCGTAGATCTCTATGAAGAAGAACGGGCAAGAAACTCCAAGGACACTCTTTTAAAAACGGATATAGATATTACAAAATCCTGGGTACAGTATTCTTGGTTTATATATGACAACAAAGTCAAACGAAAAATAATCAAAAACAATTCAAAATATAAGATTAAAAATAAGCCCTGGCAGAAAGAGATGATCAGTCTCAACTGACGGCGCCCGTTCACGAACATGACACTCACTCACACCTTTTCATTAATTATCATACCTCACACAATGCATCCATCTTTTCTTTGGTCTCCCTCTTTCTCTACATCGGGTCCCTCTTAGTTACTTGTATTTAGTTCTTCCTCATCACATGCCCTCACCAAAATAAACGGTTCACTTTCAACTATTCGGTCACTGGCCCCATTTTCAAACTTCCTTACACCATAGTCAGAGCCTATAAACACTTTCAAAGTTATCCTGAATCCTTGTTGTTCTAGTGGTTCGGACTTCCAACAGTGCAGTGATAGTCATGACCAGGCACTGAAACGCATATCAGGTCTTGAAGCGGAACTGTGCAAGGCACACAACAAAATTTCCACCATCAATTCTCTGAAAGTCAGCGAACGGGTTGCCAACACTAATAATCTTTTCAATGAGCTGGTTGGTAGTGTATCCGGATTGAAGTGTGAAAAGCCCACCGTTACCATAGATCTGACTGGGGAAGATACCTTTAGTAAATGTCTCATCCCAACTAGTCATAATAAAATTAAGAAATATATTAAAGTCACTAGAAATATTAAAAAATACAAGAAACTCTTAAAAACACAATGTTTACAAGTGTAACATTAATCTTAGGAAAGAGCGTATCCACTTACACACCCAATTAAATGTATTTAATGATAAGTTGGAATCTAGCAGAAAAAAATATGATGTTGATATACAGAACCTTCAGAAGGAATTACTGAGCCGGGAAAATTCACTAAAGGAAATCTTTAGTAAGTATGAGTATAGCCAACAAATGTTAAGTGAGCGTTTGCAAGGGGCCTGTGAGTTGGTGGACTTGGTGAAGTGCAATGCAGAGAGGTGTGAGTCACTGACAAAAAATCTCACCTGTAGTTGTGCTCCCACTCCGCCACCTCTCATGTCACAGCATGTTATTCCTACAGCTTCACCCATTTTAACTCATACTTTAGAAACGGTCAACCCCACTCAAAGTAATGTTTTGGTCTATTCAGACAGATTAGGAGCAGGTTTTGGATCATTGTTAAATAATCGCTCTAAACATACTATAGTTAACTGTTGTTACCATAACCTGCACTTTAATGAGCTTGTTCATAAAATAAAACACACACCAATGAATGAGCAGACTACTGTAGTTCTTTTAATTGGAAACAGTCTGAGCATCACTAAAAGGGACATAGTTAATGGTATTGACACCCTCCTTAAATTAAAATTAGGTAAATTAATATTATGTGCATTGCCATATTCATGATAAGTTATATGAGCAAGATAACAACTACATTTTTAGTCTAAATAACCTTATGCATATTTTGGCATGTCGTCATAGTGACCGTTTATTGTATTTTGATACTAACACTTTTGTTAGAGATTTTGTGTTGACTCAGGAGCATATGTTTTTACCGAAGAAAAGCCAACATGTATTAGCTACTTTATTAGCTTACAATATACACGCAGTTATTGATGTTTTAACTGAGATTAGCTTAAGTGACGAAACAGTATTATCTAGTACTTCTAATAATAAATACTGTAATAGATTCTTTAAACTTTTAGAATCGACAAAAGAGAAGCATAATAAGAATATTTTACTGTATCACCAAAATATTAATCGCTTCTCTGGCAAAATCTTAGACGTGGAAATGTTAAAAGATAAATATCATATGGACATCTTATGTTTTTGTGAAACCTGGTTAAAACCAGATAGGATGTTGTTTAATGTAAATCACTTTTCAGTTGCCAGTGCGTACAACAGGTCTTCAATAGGGGGAGGTACCTTAATATTATGTAATAGTAGCTTCAGATATAAGGAAAGGAAGGATATCACTGCTTGCTCTGTTGATCGCTTATGTGAGGTAGCATGTGCAGAGGTTGAAGGCCATACTTTCTTATGTGTTTATAGACCACCAGCCTCAAACTTGTCTTCATTTTTAATTGTAATGGAAGAAATACTAACTAAACTTTTTAGAAATAATAAAATAGTTTTTGTTTGTGGTGACCTAAATATTGATCTACTAGTAAATTCACCGGAAAAATGTAAGTTTATCTCACTGTTTACACTCTCACACTAAATCATTCAATTTAAAATGTATATTTAATGAAGCAACTCGAGTAACAGTATGGGGCATCTCTGTTAAGGTTCTGGGAGATATCATTGAAACTATTGCCCCTGTCCTAACAGGCATATTTAATCAATGTTTAGACACTGGTACGTTTCCTGATTTAATGAATCATAGTAAAGTTGTACCAAATTTTCAAATCGGGTAGTAAAAGCGATCCCTCTAATTATAGACCAATATCTGTATTACCAGCATTGAGCAAAATCTATGAAAAAATCATGCTAGACCAGATGCTGTCACATTTTAACTCAAATAGGATTTTACATAGTCACCAGTTTGGTTTCACGAAAGGTAGGTCGACAGACGCGGGAGTAAAACTCATCAGTCACATTTTAGAATCCTGGGAGAAGGTCCAGGTTGCAATTGGCATTTTCTGTGACCACAATACACTGATCTGTAAATTACACCACTACGGAATTCGTGGACAAGCTGCTGATCTTGTTCTTTCTTACCTATCAAACAGGCAGCAAAAAGTAAATGTTAACGGGGCGACGTCCACGGGGTCTCTAGTTAAAATGCGCGCGCCCAAGGTTCAATACTCGGCCCTTTCTTATTTCTAGTTTATATAAATGATCTTCCTTACATGATGGCTAACTTGTCGGATATAATACTATTCGCTGACGACACTTCTCTTATTTTTAAAATAGATAGAAAAGATTCAGATGTCTCACATGTCAACGATAGTCTGGCTACTCTTTCGGAATGGTTCGCAGCTAATAATATTTTACTTAATGCGAAAAAAACTAAATGTATTAGGTTCTCATTACCAAATGTACCTCAAGTGGGTCTAAATCTAAAACTTGATGGCAAGAAACTAGATGCAATTACAGAAACTATATTTTTAGGAATTACTTTAGATTCAAAATTACAATGGGGCGCCCACATCAGAACCCTTTCAGGTAGACTAAGTTCAGCTGCATATGCAGTAAGAAAAATAAGGCAGTTGACTGATATAGCCACAGCTAGGTTAGTATACTTTGCTTATTTCCACAGTATTATGTCTTATGGCGTTCTGCTGTGGGGATCGGCAGCTGACGTAGATTCAATTTTCATTTTATAGAAGAGGGCAATCCGCGCGATCTTTAAAATGAGTCCTCGCGAGTCCCTTAGAAACAAATTCAAAGAAATTGATATAGTGACTCTGTCTTCTCTCTATATCTTTGAAAGTATTTTGTATGTTCGCAAAAACTTAGGACTTTTCAAAATATGAAGCGATTTCCATAATATAAATACACGTGGTAGACACGAAATTGTTATACCCAAATTTAGATTAACTAAAACAAGCAAGTCATTTCTTATAAACAATATCCGCTTTTATAACAAGTCGCCAAAGTCGGTTACAGAACTTAGCGATGGAAAATTTAAAACCCATATCAAACGTGTCCTTATCAAAAAAGCATATTATTAGATTAAAGACTACGTTGATGACAAGGAAGTTTGCCAATAATTCCTTCTGCACATGTGGCTTCCCTGGTACCTTATAAACGGCATAATTATGTAAGAGTCTATTAACTGCTCCCAAATTACCATGTTTATTTTCTTTACATTCATCCTTGACATAATCATTGTATTTGACATTATTCCTATTATTATAGATACCTCCAATTTAATTTCCACTCCTAGTGGCTTTTGTGGACATGATAATTATTCAATTTGTTACAGTTGTAATAGCAATCACGTCATTTGGCTGAAATAGGTTTTTTTTTTAAATTGTTTGTCTTTTATATAGATTATTTTCTATTTTGTGAATGTGAGAACTTTGTAGGCTTATTGGACTGTAGATTTACAGCACATCTATTTTGTTAAGTACCTGGTACTTACTTGTAGAAAGGCCTACATTGTCCTCCCATGCCTACTAACACTGTAATTTGAAAATATTGTAAAAGCCAATTAATTTTAAAAGAGTAACCGTGGAGTTTCTTGCCGGCTCTTCTCCATAGGAAACGACCAATTGGAACCGTGCACCTAGCTTCTGACGTTTCATAAGTGCCCATGTAGGTTTATGTGAAATAAAATATTTTGATTTTGATTTTAGCAAGCGCTACTGCTGAGCACGAGGCCCTGGGTTCGATTCCCAGGTATATGCCTTCCAAGCATCGCCACTTCGACCGGTTCTATGCTTTTCGAATCCAACGTCTTCCCGTACGCGGTCGCCATTCCAAAACTTTTCGACACCATCGCCATCTGTTCGGTGAGCATTGTGCCTTGTCCACTGCCACTTACACTCGCGACAATCTAAGAAGTCCGTTTTGACGTTTCGTTCTCGTACATGTAATAAAACGTTAAGCCTTGAGAATCAGTTTTTATCAATGTAGATAAGTGGTAAATTACAAACTCTCTAAGTATGTTCAATCGATATGTCTCGAGAATCAGTTTTTAAGAAACTATTTTTTTTTTTCATCTCTACAGAAAGCATTTTGATAGCTGTCAAAACGGACTTCTTAGATTGTCGCGATTGTAATTGTCCTCAAGCCAACTCTTTCCATTGTAAGCATTACAAGCATTATACGTACAAGAAAATGAACAATCCATGAAAACTTACCTTAACAATCATTCTAATTTTTGTGACGTCACAACGAACATTATTTATTTAAACCTCTGTGGCCGATGTCTTTGTCTGCACATTGTATGTAGGTACTAGTCCTTTTTAAACTTCTAAATAGGTACTCATTGAGCAGTAATCGACGATTTGATCGCGGTTAGCGCACCACTTGAAGCAAAAGTCAATCCTTTCACGAATTTGGAACACTTTTCATAATGAAACACAATTTTCTTTAATTTTTTTAAAGAACAATTTACTTTTGTGTTTGTCCAATATCAAAATGTTTCGTTTTTCCAGCTATTTATTTTTTAATGTTATTTTAAAACTATTATTTTAACTTTCCCGAACGCACTTTTATTTTACGAGAAATTGGTATTTCACTTTGCACATAGTTTTATAAATTATAATCGACTCTTTCACCGATTTAAATAAGCATTGTTTTACATGCTTACTCAGATTTTTATTGGGTAAAGTTTATAAATAGGTACTTCAGACAACAGCTCACTTGAAAACACTAGAATACAAGTAAAGGTAAAAAAAAACTTTTGATAAACTGTTTCAAACACAATTTCGAGTAAAATTCTTCATATTTTCCATTAAATCGAATATTTAAAAAAAGTCACAAAAGTATTTCTAAATATTTTTTGACACAGTTCCGATGCTAAAACTATCAACAATTTAAAATGTATTATTCTGTGCAGTACATTATGTTTAGTCTAGCAAAACATAACAAAATCAGCAAGTGAGCGCAGAAAAGGTAGTAAGGTCACATCCGCCATTTTCAAACACTAACTTTCTTTTTTACAACATGGAGGTTTTAACAATGATGTTTACATTTTCTACAGTACTTATCGACTAGGATAGTTTATAAAAGTTTCTTGTTAGTAGTTCAGCATTCATTAGAAAGTTCAGATGTCTTTATAATGTACTTGCAATTAATTGTTTCATCGGTTTTTATCAATTATATATCTGCTGGTGAAGTACATGTAAGTTGGTTTTATTATTTATTTTTATTCTCTTTAGGTTGGCTATTTTATGGAAATGATTGCTATTCGGATTTTGTTTAAACTAAAGTATTTAACCGTATTTTTTTTGGAATCTTAGGTATCCGGTGCTGCGGTGGTAGACAAGTGAAATAATTATACTGACCCTCTAAAATCTTATTGACCTTCTAATGACTACATGTTAATTAATAATTGAGTAAATAAACTAGAGTAACCCGACCCAAACGGGTTAGGATAGCTTGGAACTGTGACCAACCCTGCGCGAGCCGAATTAGTCGCAGTAAGTAAACTAGGCACCCCGAACAAATGGGTTAGGTTAGTACTGAAACCTACCGCGCGCGAGCCGAGCAAGAACTTCATATACGTAGGTCGCAGTTACTTGGCTATTTAGTATTTTTAGGACCCAAAAACGGGAATCATTTGAGGTTCACAAAAAGAGGCGCAATCATTATATTAGAGTGTTCAGTAATATTTCCTATAGCGAAAAATGGACATTTTTAGTGTTATGTAATGAATGTACTAATTTAGTACACTATAATTTCGCCAGTAATGTTTAATTTGTCCCATGTAATAAAGGGCAATCCTTAGACTAAGAAATTCCAAGGAAAAACATGAAAGCATAGGTGAATTTTGTTGTGCTAGGGCACAACCTTGAAAATTAACCTGGCGGCGGTGGGGTAGCGTAACTCATATAAAATGCCAATCCATCGCAATGCCTTTAATTTTGACATCCATTGCACATCCAAGTTTGAATAATTCGTCTGCTCAACGTAATTAACGCACGTAATGAACGTGTCTGAACTGTCAAAATGAAGACCATTGCGATCGGTTTTCATTTATGTGTGCTACGCAATTAGGTACCCCGCAGGACTCCATGCTCAGCAGATATCGTTGAGTGACCACTAGACAGATGAGGTAGTCAATAAATTATAACTTAGGGTCAGTTCAAACCAAGACGCGCAGCGACGCGTACTTTTTTATGATCCGATACAATATCGAATTTATATAGTACACAATAAGGTACACGCGCTGCGCAGCCCCGCGCATTTCAACGTACTTTGACACGTGTCAACCCTCGCACTGAAATGATACCTTTTCGTGAAGAAAATAAGTTCGATAATTGTTAAAAAGTGTGGGCAGCGTCGCGTCGCTTCACTTCGCGGTCTGTGCTGACCCTTACTTAAAAAACCGGCCAAATACGTGTCGGACCACGCAAAATGAAAGGTTCTGTATTTGGGATGAATTTACCATGTTTTTAAGACTTCTTATAAGTTTTCCAGTAATCTGTAAGTATAGAACTATATTTTGTAGTTTTTTTCAAAATTTTACGCTCCGCATTTTCGAAGATAAGGTCGTCTATTTTCTAAAATATCTTTAAAAGTATTTAATTTAAAATTATTAAAAAAAATGTATTTGAGATTCTCGCAACAAGTCCTTTCATTTGATATGTCACACGGTAAAGTTTGCAAAACTTTTTTTTTTCCAATTGGCCTTCAAATGTGACCATTTTCATGTATTTTCGTTAGATGTCCGTCTTTGGGTCACAGAAATACATATGTGTACCAAATTTCAACTTCGGTCCATTGGATAAGGAGCAAATTGGCTGCGACAGACGTATATACAGACACACATCCTATAAGGGTTCCGGGTTTTTCCTTTTGAGGTACGGAACCCTAAAAACACACAAATTTTAGTCTAGGTTTCGTTAGTTTTACCTTTTTATACGAAACAATATATTCACCGTGTCGTTCTTTCTATAGTTTTTTGCGTTATGTAGTAATTTGGACTGGGGTGTTTTTTGTGTCCATAAGGTTGCTGACCTCTAACTTCTAATTCAGTACGTTTGTAATCACTTGGTTTTTTCTCAAAGGTTGTAGAGAGGTATGTGAGAGTAGTGATATGCCGTTACCCGTAACTTACTCCAGTCGTCAGTCGACAGTCTTAGTACATTCTACAAAAATGGTAATTTAGGGTAACATAGGGGAAAATATTGTTTCTCTTTTTTTTTTTCGCTATTATGAGTAGTCCAATAAGACTTCTACCACTTATAGTAAATGCAACCAGAATTTTTATTTTAAATCCTATTTTCCCAATATTCCTAGTAACTTACCGAGTAAGTTTCCAGAAACTTACTGAGTAACTTCCCTTATCTGGGTATTTTCTGATTGTTCCTATTAAGTTTCTTAGTAAATTTCTGGACAAGTTTCTATAACAGGTCTATCATAGTTTTCTGTTAAGATTTTCAACAGTACCTTTTTAAATAATCACAGTCACAGCTAAACTTAATAAAAAATAAATAAAAAAACTTAACGACAAACCTAACAATTTAAAAGATTTTCAGAATCAGTTTTCTTTTCAGAGCTTTCAGTATGAAAAGTTATAAAATTTCAAGTTTTTTTGTTTTTTTTAAGCAGTGCGAAAAGCGAGCTAGCAACTTCTGCACGTGCGCATTTTAAACAAATATTACTTAAATAAATCAACACGACATTATGAAACAATATTACCAGGTTTAGGGAATATTACCAATATATAATAACAATAGAAACTTACTACTGAAAGAAAGAAAGTGAAAGAAGAACAATGATTCCATCTCCCACCTCATTTTTAAATTAACAACTGTTTTTCTCTTGACTGTACTTACCTGTCAAAAAGAGTTCAGACCTGAATGACAAAGTTTATAGTGGATCAGACGGGAATTAAAACATACTAATAACCGGCAGGGGATCTGGGGGCCTAAACCGGCCACATTAGCAATTCCTCTAAAAGCAGTTGATTTCCTGAATCCCAGCTGTCATTAGCAATTCCTCTAATTTGACTTAAAAGCAATTCATAGTTTGTGGACCATTTTACGAAACTCCATTGAAAACTGTCAAACAGATTTTATTATCAGATACAATTATTTCGTATTATGAATTACACGCAGATCATATTATGAATTGTCAGTTTGTGACATTTTACGATGATTCATAATATTTTAATATTATGATTCTGCTAAAGTGACTGTTTTAAGCCCCCAGTTCAAGGGATCTGACCGGAATAACTCAAACTCCGGGCATAGGTGACTGTGTGCATTCTTATGAGGCCCATTGTCAGTCTTTTATGCCCATATCTAGTCACCAGTGTTTAAGTAATTCGTACCTTTCATATATACCTACCCACAGAATGCATGGGCTTAAAAGGGCGCCACAGAGTAACAAACATACTTCGAGGGTTTGAGAACATTCTCGCAGTATTACGTCGTACCAATGTATGTTATATAAGTAACTATGTAAACCATGTTTAAGCACACAAGTTCAACACAATAATGTTATCACATTATGTAATACTTAAACATGAACATTTCATTAAATACTCATGTAATGTGCTAAAAGATTAGTGATTTGTGAAGTTAATGTAGTGAAAGATTGTTATCCAAAGGTCTAATTAATATGTCTATTGAGTACATTATGACATGGTAAGCCTTGAAATACAGAATTAGTTCTGTCAATGTACCAATATCGAAAACTCAGAAAGAATAGCGTGAAATGCCTCGCTGATCTAGTGGTCGCAATCTCTACTACTGAGCATGAGTTCCTTGTTTCGATTCCCAAATTGACGATTTTTTTTTGGTTTTTTTCGTCAGGAATTTCTCAGTAGCAGCCCCGATTCCGGGTTTGTGTCCGGTTGATGGCAATAGGCTCTCCCCCTATTACTTGCGACATAGCTAGCAAAATATGGGTGTTATTTATACATGTACCTACAGCCTAGCACCTCGGGAATTACACTCGTGATGTTACGTAAGAGAGTGAAGGTACCATATCAAATCCAATCAAAAGTCATTTATTCAGAATAGGCTGAGAATCAGCATTTCTCGAACGTCAAAATTACATAAGACAGTCCCCCGAAACGCTCACCCTTCACCACTTTAGCTGGGAAGAAGAAGTTGCGCAACAAACTCCCCAGCAGCACAGCTGTCTGTTCATGTGAAGATAAAACACTGATTTAACAGATGTCAAAAAGTTAACTAAAAGTATAAAGTAGCAATATAGCATAACGTAACATATAACATTATAATAATCATCAAAAAGCGGACTAAAGACAAATAAATGAATGTATGAAAAACATTAACAGAACCTTCTCATTTATTTCAGTTCGCAACAAAAAATGGCAAAGAAAGCAAGGCGCTCGTGGGCTCCAGCGGAAAAACAAATACGGTAAAACGTTAATTTTCTTAAGAAATTTTGCAGACGGGACACTATTTAGTTTGGCCATAGTTGCGCTGCAAAATAATCGCTTTTTATGTTTAGTTTATGGCTGTTATTAACCTTTTCTTTCACACTCTTTTTCTCTTAGGGGGAGTACAAATCGACCGGTTACCACCTTTGGAATCAACACAACTGGAAGCCGCGTAAAGGAGTAATTAATTATATTTTTATAGTTTGTTCTAACACCTCTATAAAAAATTAAAGTCTATTCTGTAAAAATGTCATCGTGAACACTTCACCTAGGCTGTTTTCACGATGCGATTTCTATAGAACAGCATTGCCATCCTGTAACCATCTCACCGTGAAAACTTATGTGAAGTGAGCGTGGAGTGAGCTGTCATTGTCATCGACAGTCATTGACAGGCAGTGGCAGTTCACTTCACCTTAGTTTTCAGGGTGAGATGGTTAATAGCAATGCTGATCGGCCCTTCTCACTGTTTTTTGTTTTGTTATGTGATGGTTTTCATTGGCACTTCTTTCAAGACAGATTTCACTGTGTGCGGTGGTTTGATGTTGCGTGTGATTTTATTTAGACAGAAGCAGGTGACAGTTCCAGATGCAGACTGAAAAATACTTACACTCGCGACAATCTAAGAAGTCCGTTTTGACGTTTCGTTCTCGTACATGTAATAAAACGTTAAGCCTGGAGAATCAGTTTTTATCAATGTAAATAAGTCGTACATTACAAACGCTCTAAGTATGTTCAATATGTCTCGAGAATCAGTTTATAAGTAAACAATTTTTTTTTCATCGCTGCACAATGCATTTTGATAGCTGTCAAAACGGACTTCTTAGATTGTCGCGAGTCTACTTACACGATATGTTATTTATATTGTTTTTATTTTTGTGTTTTTTTTTATTTTAACTATTTATGCACACACATATAAATACAGATAACAAGAAAGGAACAGAAAAATACGTACAAAGGCAATGCTTATTTCTAAAGAAATCTCTTCCAGCATACCTGCGATAGGAAAGTAGATAGAAGAAATGTAGACAACGTGTGTAAGAGTAGAAGAGAAACAAAATACATAACATAAGAAACAATTCACTAATTTAAATATAAACGTACAATATGAGAATATACTTACATACATACTCCTAAAATAAATATCACAAAAAAATATGTAATATATATATAATTACAATGTACTTAATTTAAAATAACTATGCAACTATTACGAAATGGATAGGTGTTCATTCATTCATTTCTTTTTTGTGTTTTTTTCTTTTGTTTTGTGTTCTTGTCTTCATCATAAGTTTTCAATTGGCAAACTTGGTGATGCATCTTGCAAGTAGTAGAGCGATTTTAATGGAAATTTCTAGAATGTTTATGTTCAGGAGTTCTTAATAGAATTCCAACCTGCCTTAGAAGAAAACTAGTTTAATATCACTATATCTTTATTTTCACAGGTTTTAAAACATAGGCTACATTGTCAAAAGGGCGCGGTTTTTTTTTTACCCCCTCTTAAATTGTAAAACTGTGGCTGGTCTGTGTCCGATCGATCCGTAATAATCGTCCAATTAGTCGTGTTTCCGAGAAAAGATGATTTATGTAAATTAGTTACGTAACTGGAGGCTTTTGCAATGACAGAGTTTTGTTTTGGACTTAACAAGCCAAGTTCTTACCTAGCTGTTTCGAACTTATGAGGTTTGATTTCAATGATAAATTTCGAAACCTAAGATTGTGTTCCACGACGTCGGAAGCTTATTCTATTTAAGATATTAAGACCGATTTTTTTTTTTCCTATCTACCTTCTCTCCTGAGCAAAGGCCTCCCTCCACTCCTTCCATCTTTCGCGAGCCCGCGCGTCCTCTTTCCAGTTTTGATGGAACCTATCCAACTCGTCCCGCCATCTCCTACGTGGTCTGCCGCGACCCCGTCTCACTGTCTCAGGGCACCAGTTCTGTGCTATTTGGGCCCACAGTTTGTCCGGCATGCGGCAGACGTGTCCTGCCCAGTCCTATTTAAGTTTGGCAGCCTTTTGAGCCACGTCAGCTATCTTTGTTTTGGAGCGCAGTATTGTGTTACGAATACGATCCGTTAATTTAACACCCAGTATACTGCGCTCCATTGCTCGTTGGCAGACCTTGAGTTTGGTCTTCTGGATGTTAGTCAAAGACCAAGTCTGTGCACCATAGGTTAAGACCGACCGAAGCATTTATTTTTGATATTTTCTTTACAGACTCCCTACAACCTTACATACATCGATAAAGCAGAAAACCTAATCAGGTTACCAGTGATGAACAAATATTACATAGACAAGAAAGGCAAGAAGAAATCATTCAAAAAGTCACCAAGAAGAACAATACAGAAGATAATAAAGAAGAACAGCAGGTCGAAGATAAAGAAGTTGTATGTGATCAAGAAGACGGCGAGCAAACCGACTGTGCTACCGAAGTATGACTTGGATAATGACCAAGATGACTATTCCGGCCGAAAAGCAGAGATGACGACTCGGTCGAACAAACAAAAAAAAATAAAAAAGTTCAGCGTAAAACAGGTGAAGCTACCTCGGTATCCAATGCCTTACCGAAAAATGCAGACGAGAAAGAACAGCTACAATAGACCAAAAAGGGATACACGAGACATCTTTATATTCAAAGACTTTGATTCGATGCAGTTTTTGAAAGGAAAGAAAGACGATGATTATAATGTAGTAAATGCTCATTTTAAAAACTATTGGTAGTTTGAACGTGGTTGATTTTTGAATATTTTTATTAAAAACCCTGTCAATGTTTGCTTTTATAATTTCTCGTGACGATATTATTGTGGACGGCTACGTCACGGGCATCACGACAACACACGGAAGTAAAATGTATGGAAATATAATGAAGACACTTTTAATTTCCGTTCACGATAACGATAAGTGCACGTATTTCCATACATTTTATGGACTTGGAAGTGGACGTTCAAGATAATTTCTAATAGAAATTATAAAAACCCCCAGTAGGTAGGTACGGTGCGGGAAATGACTTTACCTAAATACAGGATTATTGGGAGAAGAGTCGCTTTTCGAATTTTTTGAATTGTTATTTATGATAATTTAAATAAAATATTTTATTTAAAAAAATAACATTGTGTCGAAATGGCTGTGATGTGTATGTGTTTTCCTTGCTCAGTTTATAAGTACTCATACTATAATTATTCTTATTTTTTTAAATTATACTGTTAATTCTAAAAAAAAATGTTTGTTGTATATTACTAAATATTCTAAATCTGAAGTCTTTGTTTTAAGATTTTTTTTTAAATCCTGATCTTGAGTCTTTCATTTAAAACATTATAACACACATATTCACATAAAGGATGTCATTTACATTATTTTTAAGGCATACATTCCGTTCTAGATTAAAGCCAATGGCCAAAAATGGTGCAATTTAAATTTTTTTCGCGGCCGTCTGTAAAACAATATTTAAATGCAGAATAATAATTGACGAACAAAAGTTAAGCGGTAACATAACCTAAAATCAGTCTAACAAGATTTAAATGTATATGAAAAGTTCAAATATATTATCTCAGAAATCGTTTATCAATTCATTTTTGTAATGAGTTTTTTCAATAGCGACTAAGGTTTCAACGACGGCCGCGGTTTACAACCAAAGGCGCCACTTCTCTCAGTGATTTGGTCATTGTCCTTTGTTATTATATTCAGTTTCATGTTACAAACTTTGCAGGTTTTCCTGATCACCATCAGTAGGTATTTGGTACGTTGAAAGTTCCTAATTAAGAGCAAATGCTGCTGCTGCAGGTGCGGAAATACTCCAATCTTATTGGGACTTATATGTTCGAGCCGTTTGGGGTTGAAACACTAGGGCCATGGAGTTTGCGGGAAAGTCCGAAAGGGATACCGGGACCTTCGCAACAGGCAACTGAAGGAACACGGGTGGGCTTTAGTCAGTAAAAGTCTGACACGCCCTTCCGCTCAACCCAGAGCGGGAGAAGACATGACATACAACCCTAAAAAACAAAAACAGGGCCATGGGGTTCAAGTGCTCATTTTCGAGTGCTCACTTAGTCTTTCAAGACATCGCCAAGCAGTTGGTCGACTCTTCATGTGAACAGAAGACGAGGACTGTCCTATTTTTTGGCCAAAGAATCAACATTGCTATACAACGTGGCAATGCTGCCAGCCTTTTAGGCACTTTTCCTGTTGACTGCGATGCCGACGAATTTTTTTATGCATTATGATTATTTCCCCTGTTTTTATATTCTTGAACATATTATTATTATTATTTTAAGTCCGTAAGCTTTTTAAATTTTGTAAATACGTGTCTATCTTGTATCTATAAATATATCAAGAGCAAATTAGTTTTACATATTCACGTCGAAAGGTGACGGTGGTGGCGGCGACTGAGGGGGGGGTGGTTTACTTAAATCGGCGTACAAAATGTTCCAGGTACTCTCATAAAATGGGGGCCGCTTCTTTGTACTTATATAATTAATCTTATATTATAAAGACTCATTTCAGTTAAATTAGAAATCTCAACGAAATGGAATGTTCTTCGCAAATTGGTATGTATGTTTATACAAATTAATTGGAATTATGATTCGTGACAGATTTTCTGGGAAGATAATGAGAATGTGTGCCCTTTTAAATAATTTGTGAGTGCTTTTATGTAAATAAATGTAGCAGAAATCTAAGGATTAATTATTTCAATAAATAGGTTGACCTATACTTAAACACGTGACTTTACTCATCATTATGAATAAATTTTGAGCGGCCAAACCTGAAATCGCGAAAAAAATTCAACCATATGTTTTGACAAGTTATGCGAACATAAATATAAGAAACAGCTGTTTTTTTTTTAGGAAAAGAATTCGTTTTCATGCTGGCGAAGACACTGGCAGCAGCTAGTTTTTATACGACTGTCCAAAAAGGAGTGTAATGTTTTATAAATACAAGTCTTATTATATTAATATTATTGTATTTATATTAATATTAGTCTTATTATAAATACAATTTAACTTAGTTGTAATTCGGTGAAGGAATACCTAATGCTATCTAGAGAAACATCCCGTCGCCAGTTACACAATAAAAAAAAGTTTTATTAAAAAAATACTTTATTCACACATTAAACAAAACAATAATTTACATCGCTTACATACTATGAATAATGTAAACAGTTCAAATGTTAAATTAATATTTTAATAATCATTATTGCTAAAATGTCAAATTTGACACACGTGAAGATAGATACTATCTTTTGTAATAAAATTGTACATAAGAACCACGACATACCTACTTGTGTGGAGACTAAGAATAAAAAAATATTAGCTATGTAAAATATTACCTACATTCATGAATAAATGAAAGAAACGGAGAAAAACTATATTACTACTATACAGGGTAGACACCGTTATCCTTGAAACTAGTGGTTTGGTGTCATCTATATTATACTTTTTCTATGGGACCAACCTTGTAGTACCGAAAAAAAAATCAGCTGTTCCATACATTTGTGTTCACTTAAATCGACAAAATGTAAGGAAAAGCAGATTTTTTTTTTGCGATTTCAAAGTTGGTCCCATAGAAAAAGAAAAAAAAAATATATATATCATTATATTATGGTCTACTTGCACGCGGCCGTAGCAACAACAACAACTTCGATACAGAAAATATAGCAGAAAAATAATCTTGAAAAACCCATAAAAAAAAGTCAATAACCAATGTATTTTTTCCTATTATTTAGCCAAATCTTTACTTATTAGTAATTGTTTTTTTATTTTTTTATTTAAGTACTCAGATAAAAATCTTATTTACAATTACAATTTGCATTGATATTTAAGGCTATGAGTTCAAAACGCTAGAACCAAAAAAATTACACATCCACCAACCCGCAATGATGATAAAGAAAAAGATGATAAAGGAAAAAGATGACTAAGATCCTCCTGTGATTATGATTAAGTACTGTTATCTTTTTGTATGCACATGTTTCTGTGACAAATAAACCTATTTTTATTTCTTTCTTTCTTTCAATGGGCCCGCGTTGTGGATTCCGGTCCGTTCCCTCAAAGAAGAGACCTGAGTCCCAGCAGTACGAAAGGAGATCATTCACCGTCCATACATTTTCACCGTCCAAACAAAAAAAAAAAGCTATATTACCAAAGAGTACGTTGTTCTCTTCATTTTTTATTACTACAAGTTATTACTTGAATTAGATAACTATTGATTATTTTAACTAAAACGTACTGAAAACAGTATTTTTCAAAATCGTATAACAGCGCAGGGAATTGCCCTACAGATTTGGTCTGATAGTGAAAAGTGAAGAGAATAACATGTTCTAACGGAATATATCATTTTTTTTGTTTGGCTTGACTTTCATAATTTAGCCCAAAATGAATGATGTCCTTTATAGGCTGATTATGTCTGGTATATGTTCGAATATAAAATCTTTAGTTTTTTTTTAATTGAAAGCAATACCTAAATCAATTATAAATCTTTTGAAAGATTTCGGTCCATATTTCAGAATCCAACAGCACTTAGTTTCAGACAACCTTTCAATTCATACTGAATTGAGTCTGAAAGCGCAATCATCAATTTGGCTCGACTTATAATAATTCAAAGTGAAACGCTTTAGAATACACATGAAAATAGACTATTAGAAGTAATGTAGCGCTTATTCTTAAGCAATGGCACGATGTAAAAATACCAAAAAAGGTTGATGAAGAATAAGAAACTGAATGATAATATAAAAGACAATGAAAAACTAAATAATGATGGTAATTGTGATGATCAGTAACTGAAGATGGGGAGATCAGATAGGCAATCGCTTCATATGAAATAGGTACTGGTATTCATCTGTATGCGGTTAGATTGAAAGCCATGCCGACGCCGATGGTGATGATGTGATGATCAGAGACGATGAGGTTTGACTTAATTTACCACCCAGTTGGACAAAGACAAAAATGTAAGCTCCATTACGTAATGGATCATTAATGCTAATGTCTTAATTAATTTAATCAAAGAACGAAAATAATGATTGTTGCTTTCTGCAAGAAGCTAAAAGAAGTTAATGGAAGATTAGTATTTAATGACATCTTTAAAAGTTAAAGTTCGTTTCTGCAACTGGGTGTAAGTTGAATGTATTATGCATTAACGGAGCACACTTTCAAATCTGAGGTTACCCTGCCAGCTGCCCAGCCTGCTGGTTGGCCTTTTGATAAAGAGTAACCCCAAATCGCAAATTCAGCTTTACATTTATGGCGTTTCGTTTAGGGGCGAATTGTAAGCGATTAATGTACATTCTAAGCCTTACATGTACTACTACTGTAACTGCAATTCTGTAGGCAATTTATAGCTTTTTGGAATCTTAAATTGAATTAGTAATACCATAGAGTACTAAAATATAACTTGATTCAGTTTATATATTAACGTAAGCATAACAATATTTCGACTCACAAGAACTTTGTTCGTCAGTGAAAGAGAAACCACAACACCTTTGCGAAATACCTTCTCAGGAAGGCTTCTTTGCTATATAGTTAATTAAGAAAGCTTAATTAAATTTAATAGCCTATTAGCAGGATAAACAGAAATAGATAAGAGGCGAGGAGTTCCCAAATTCTCTTTCATTTATAATCCTACGCATGATTATGATATTATCTGATAAGTCTTAAAATATTTATTTATTTATATTTATAATATGACTTTTATTTAATCGAAATACTCTAAACCTTTAATATTTTTCATTCCTAGCACAATGATTGATTAGTTTTTCTTTCTTGATTATAAAAATAAAACGTTATATATAATTATATAGGCAGCCAATTGCAATGTTCTTCTTGAAATATTTTTTATCGATACTAATATCAAAAATCGTATTCTAAGGCCGTGAATTAAATTTAAGATTAAATTCCTTGCCTTCATAAGTATTGACTAAGCATTATCACCTAATATCTTGCTTACAGTAACTGGATTGTGGAGGTCAGATAGGCAGTCGCTCCATGTAGAATACTGGTATTCACCTGCATCCGGTTAGACTGGAAGCCAACCCCAGCAAAGACTAGGCAGACGATGATCGTTCATATTAACATACATTCAGTCTTAAGCTTGTTCAGCCTTGATATCCTCTGCTCCCTGCTTGCTCCTGTACTCCCAACCTTGGTAGGCCAGGTCTTGAGGACTTACATCATGCTCCCTGAAGGAAATACCGCCGCCGGATCCATACTTGTGGCCACCCTGAAATGATAGTATGAAGAATTAGATGGGTATAGTATTTTTAAAGATAATTATAGTTCATTGATTCAGGCGTGACTTTGCGAAAATCCATTATAAAACACAATCGAAGTACATATAGTAAGCAACCTATTCCTATTCAAGAGTCATAAAAAACCATGTATGAAATCGACACGTGTTTCACCTCTCAATGAGGAATCCTGAGGATGACGATCGACTAGTCGCGAACCCGAACACGACGTGTTGCCATGCCGAGTGCTGGACGCAGAGTCTCTGCGACTCTTACTCTGAGAGACTAAGGCTGAATACTAATAATGACACAGTTTAATATAAATCGGGTGGAGAAGAGAATAAGTATATCAAAGGAAAACCAAAATATATAAGTAAAAATCTTTTTTAAAACAAGCTTTTAATGAACTAAAAAGGATTTTCATCAGACCCTGAACACCACTTAGTGTCAAAGCACCGGTTAATACATAGTAAATGAGTCCAAACACGATGGTGCTATCTTGTTTAATTGAGGAGTTCCTATGGCCAACTTCCGGCTCCATCATCTAGCACAATGGTATCATTTTTTCAAAATGTCTCGGTAGTTATATAAGTACCTATGCCAAGTTTCAGCTCAATTGGAGGCCAAGAGGTGCTTGAAAAATGGATGACAATTGGAGTAACCGGAAACACATACGAACAGAGCAAGCTAATATAAAGCTTGTAAAAACAAAAAGGTTGATAAAATGACTGATAGAGAATACAGTATATTACACAGCCAAATAAAATTTGTTCTTTAACTTGATGTGCCCGTGTTCTTATTTAGTTCCTACACGATGTGACGACTAAATTATGCGGTTTATTGTAATTAAGATACAAATAAAAGGGCTTTTCTTTCTAAAAATGTATGCCACTTTCATCAAACTTTCTGACATTTTCAGAGTAATTTATCCACCCACGGGAAGAATCGATTTACTCTGATTTATGATACCAAGCATGTCAATAATAATGCTGAACTTTTAATAACCTGTCATATGCCTGTTTCAGTTACCTTTTGTGAAGACAGTTTTATATGAAAAGTTTGGAGTCTTTGTAGACTAAAGAACATCGTTTTACTCACGCGAATTTTTTACAAGTAAATTAGAAACACTTTTAAGCACTACTTGTCCCTTTCACACTCTGTAATTTGAAAATATTGTAAAAGCCAATTATTTCTAAAAGAATAACCGTGGAGTTTCTTGCCGGCTCTTCTCCATAGGAAACGACCAATTGGAACCGTGCACCTAGCTTCTGGCGTTTTATAAGTGCCCATGTAATAAAATATGTTGATTTTGATTTTGACTTCTAAACCGATAAAGTGAGAAAGCAATAAACTGACTAAATGGCCAGTCTTTTTATCGTTTATATTGTACTTTAAAGTAACAAAGAGCATGAAACTTACGACTTAAAATTGAGTTACGTTTGAAGATGATCTTTAATTGAATTCATAATCTCAGGTAATTTCTGTATTATTATTAAATTTTTGTAGTATAAAATATGGGCTGCAACGTAATTTCAACTTTGTTATGTATGGCAATGAATCTTATTTCAATACTTGATAATCATCTCAGATTCTGAATTCAAATATACAAAAATCACACTTATGACTTACGGGATAGCTCTCGGAATAGTGTGATGGAGCATAATGTGACTGCGGCGGTGACTCTCTGTAGGGTCCAAGACCGATACCGGCTGGGCTGTACTGTGGACCAGAGAAGTGGCTGGACGAGAACGGTGAGGAGTTGGGCTTGCAGAACTTGAAGTAGCCGATAACACCTGGAATAGGGAAATTAATGATGATTAGAAGATATTTTGAAAACTAAAAGGTCTTTATTGGATCTCCAACTAAAGATATTCACAATACAATCAATCTGCCTAACCTTTTCTCAACTATATAGGGGTCGGCTTCCAGTCTAACCAGCTAGCTGAATACCAGTATTTTGCATGGGGCGACTGCTCTGACCTCTACAACCCAGTAACTGGGTAAAACTGGTTGTCAGACTTTCGGGCTTCTGACGACCCGTAACGACTGTCAATGATCCATGAATAACAGCCGGGACCAACGGCTTAACGTGGCACGAAGGAGTCTTGGTTTGTAAAGATGGTTACCCATCCACGGACCAAACCCCGGCAAGTGTAGCTTAACCTGATGGATCGACCCGCGCGGCTGTTATAACTTAGCAACGAGCTCCTCTACATATTCACAATAAGTGACACATAAAAATAATGCTAGAATATTCCCATAGTTGATCAAGAAACTATGTGAGCATTTTTTATCTGAGCATCAATACCTTTAATGTAAATAATCTTTATTTTAAATAAAATATCCAATCTAACACATTATATACAAAGAGAAAAAATGAAATATAAAGGTAGAAGTCATAGGGCATCAAAAAAATTCTTCTGAATCGCTGTCAGTGGGAAAAGTGCCCAAAAGGCTGGCAGCATTTCTTTGACCTAAAATTGGCCAGCCCTCTGGTCACGTGAAGAGTCGACCACCCGCTTGGCGATGTCCCGAAATACTCGATGACCACTTGGACCCGCATACAAGGCCTTAGTGTTTCAACCCCAAACGGCTCAAAAATAACCTTTCCATTTTACTACAGTTAGTATTACATAATTATGATACTACGTTCGATAAACATCCTAAGTGGAAACCGTAGTTGAAAATTTCGTGGCAGCAACTGATTCAAAATATATACAAATTGGTAAACTAAAACCGTGTATTCATTGGAAATTGTTTCCCGCAACGGCGCAAGATCTAAATATTCTTGGAAACAATGTTTTCAAGAATATGAATGAATGGCGTAAGTTTAGCTACATTGTGATGTAAAACATACCAGGAATGATAAGAGCCATGAATCCGAGGAACTTCTTGAAGCTGGCGAGGCCGAGGATGAGGGGCAGGAACAGAAGCAGCTTCAGCTTGAACAGCTTGAGGATCAACAGCATGGGGATGATCAGCTTCTTCAGCTTGTGTTGGCCTGTAAACAGAGATATACGGTCTTTAATAATCAGTATAATATTAATAATATTCCGTGTATATATAAAACATTGTTCAGGCTGGGGCCATCGTTCTTCCGTAGTTCCAGGTTAGCAGTCCACTTTAGCCACCCAAACCCATAGTTCAATATCATTGTTTTGTTTCCATATCCTGCAATAGTATTACACCAACCGGGGGTTGTCCTTGGGTGCTTAGTGCGAACAGAGATAATCGTCGGGTGGTGCCCCATTTCCTTAAGTTGAAAGACATTTAAAAAAAGTATAATACCTATTATTTAAGTTACCTACTGGATGAATCTATACAGTATGTTACAAAGGGCGTTCCCGATAACCCGCAATAGAATAGCATCCATAGACAAAAAAAATATTATTTTAAATATAGGTACGTAGTGAAATATTCTCAGTTTTGTTGAGACCAGCCGCAACTTCTAAATAGTTCCAGAAGTGCCGATAGATGGCGCTGTACGTTTTTAGCGAATTCCTGAATCGCGGTGTTAAGATTCTCCGTGAGTGAATGACCACCCCGAATTTTTAGTTTAATGGTATCGCTTCTCGGCCTTTTGGCTAAGATCAAAGTGTAGTATCTGTTCTTTTCAGCTTAATATCTGAAAGTTCCCTCACTGAGGGACCAGTATATTAAACTGATTTTTGTAAGCTGACGGGATGTTCGGGGCTCGCTCCACTCCCGTCGCGGGTCGGCCCGGCATTGCAGTGCCGCCGGGTTCGGCCCACAAAATACTCTGACACATCGAAGAAGGAACTTTAAACCTATGTTCAAATTCATCCTTCACTAAAGTACACTTTTTAACTACTTTTTATTTCTGCTTGAGTAGTTCTCGATTATTTTGGCTTATACTGAGCTGAAAAATCTATGGATTTGTTTTATTTTAATACTGAAAGGGTTTGAAGGGTATTGCGAAACACACTCTTAAATTCATCTGGCTTCTAAATTAGAGTCGAGGTTTATATACTAACTATAAATTCTACTTATTTACGAAAAGCTTTGTGTTTACTAGAATAAAACTTTCAACTTTTCGTTTACTTGGGCTTACTAGATGAAAGCCTCTTTAGAAGATATATGATTGAAGACTGTGATAAAGTGTATAATATCACAGATTGACAGAGTGCAATTCAGGTCGCACAGCGCTACCTACTCGTTAGTAGAATTCACCTAGTAGTTACCTCTCTTTCTATCGCGTAACACTTATATCTGACTACGTTACACGCACTGAATTGGCCCGACAAGACAGGTAATATCGGGTATTCATCTGTGGTAATAGGTATATCCATACTGTTAATCTCTGAAAAGCCTTTTAAACCTTGGCAGAGTTTTACCTGCTTTTTCTCACACGGCTGAGGTTCAAAACTTTGGACGTTACGTACGTTTTTGATCAGATGGTGATGGTGACGCTGACGGCGATGATGAATATTTTAACATATTATACCTCAGACAAGAAGTCAGTTGACACATCATAATAATATTTTTTTTAAACAAGTATTTTTTTTATATTTTTAATAGTTTTTTTAATTTTTTTATTCTAATATTTAAAAATATAATTTATACGTATGTAAAAGAAAATAAAATTATGCAACTACTATAAGGCTCGCTCGTTTTTTTTTCACTGTTGAGAAGATTATGTTCTGTGATGATCTGATTATCTGACGTACACAGTATTTTACAGGGCTGATATCACTTTAAATCTAATAATAAAAAGTGATCTTAAAAAGGTTCCTTCTATTTTTTCCTTTTGAGGTACAGAACCCTATAAAAAAATGTTGTACTCACGGAAAGGTGCCTTCTTATCCTCGATGATGTCCACTTCATCAGCAATCTGTTCAATGAAGCGAGGAGCAATAACACCACGGGACGTCACCTCTTCGTCCAATTGCATCTCCAGTGCTGTAGACCTCAAAAACCTGGAGACAAAGTTGGTGGATTAAAGTTGGGAAGAGATTTGTCAAAGTCGAATTAAAATCAATTATTTCAAGTACTCTGATTTTTAACCAAAGTGACAGCTGCGACCAACCGTTTTTTTTTAAAATAACATATTAAGTAATTTCTATTTCAGAGAAAACACAAAAACAGTAAAGGTCCTCCTGCAGAGAATGATTCAGTGGTCCTTGGTGAGAGTCACTCGGTAACTAGATTATTTACTTATTTTTATGTCGACACCAAAATGTCATTTTAGTCTAGCTAATTAAAAATTAGAGTAGGTATTGGTTATTACTAATGCAACTAAAATCAATTCTATTTTCTTGTAATTGTTGACGTTTAAACATGCCTTTTAAGATAGTTAATTGATTCAGGCGTGACTTTGCGGAAATCCATTATAAAATACAATAGACGTAGATATATTTAGTAACCTATTCCGCTTGACTATTCTTCAAGAGTCCTAAAAAACCCTCGGCGCTCGGTGCGGTAACACGTCGCGTTCTGGTTTGCAATTGGTCAATCGGATGCCTCGTTGAGAGGTGAAACACGTGTCAATTTCTTACAGGGTTTTTTAGGACTCTTGAAGAATAGTCAAGCGGAATAGGTTAATAAATATATCTACGTCTATTGTATTTTATGCCTTTTAATGTCCAAATCCAGCAACTACATAGAGCTGTAATAATAATAGAAAACTTTTTTTTTAAAGAGTACCGACTTCCAAAAAAAACACTACAAACTTTAATTTCGGAAGACAGTGTCTTTGGCTCTGTATTTTATTTTTGCCCCCGACTTCCGAACCTTTTTTTTTTTTTTTTTTGTAAAAACATTTTTTATTTTCTACTTTTTTGTTTTTCCCTTTTAGTATGATACTTATCCACATCACTTCGTATAGGTACCACTATTTGCTATGTAAACAACAATGATCGGAAGTATTATAACATCACCAAGATATACAAAGTGGATTCAATACGTCCTATCGATGCTAACTCAAAAACTATCAAAGAAAAGTTAATAAAATTTATAATATGGGACTACCGCGCAATCATCCTCATCCCAAATGAAAAAATAATTTTCAAAATCAGTCCACAATTGACGAAAATATCGATAAAGATAAATATATTGAAAACGCAAAAAAAAAATCAGCTTTTCCATACATTTTGTCGATTTAAGTGAACACAAATGTATGGAACAGCAGATTTTTTTTGTCGCGATTTCAAGTTGGTCCCATAGAAAAAGTATATTATAGATGACACCAAACCACTAGTTTCAAGGATAACGGTGTCCACACTAACACCCTGTATATTATAACCTCCTCTTTTTTTGAAGTCGGCAAAAAATAAAATATGCGCATTTTAAATGTAAGTTAGTAAATAATTGTAGCATTATAATTTAGTTATTTTGATGAAACTAACTACGAATCACAATAAAGAAAAACAAATTTTGAAATTTTGAAATTCAAATTGAATATTTTGCTGTTGTTCAGTCAAATTACTCAAACAAAAAATATGCAGCAAATAAAAAACCTAAAGCCTTTTAGTTTTAAAAACATGGCTAGAATTTATTTTCAGAACCTATAATTTTATAAAGCGTACCTATTTTATTTTTATTATTTAATTCACATTTGGAGCTTGTAACATGCTTAAATGGACTTATAGTTTGTTATACAATTGTATTTTGGCAATGAGACCAACTGTGTTTGCTACGGGCTTATTCGGAATAGTAGGTACCTAATTCTGGATTACATACGGTATTTCTGGATAAAGGCAATAAGAATCTTAATACTATTCGGTTCGTTAGTGGTTATTGGTGTACTTCCTAACTATAATAATCCACACTAATATTATACATTCCAAAGTCTGTTTGTCTCTCTGTTTATCTGTCTGTTACCTTTTCACGCCTAAACCACTGAACGGATTTCGAAAAAATTTGGCAAGGATATAGATGGCATCCTGGGGAAGGACATAGGCTACTTTTTATCGACATACTGCGGGCGAAGCCATGGGCGGAAGCTAGTAATTATTATAAATGCGAAAGAGGGTTTTTGGTGGTTTGTTACACTTTCACGTTAAAACGGCTGAACGGATTTAGATGAAATTTGGTACATGGGTAGACCATGACCTGGAATAGAACATAGGCTACTGCGCCGACGAAATCGCGGGCGAACAGCTAGTTTGTTTTAATCCTAAATAAATATTTCCTTTTTAACCGACTTCTTCAAAAAAGAGAAGGCTCTCAATTCGTCAGTTTTTTTTTTTTTTTTTCTTTTTTGTTACTCGATTTCTCCGCTAATTATGAATCGATTTTGATGATTCTTTTTTGTATGGTAGGGCATGCTTCTGAGGTGGTCCCATATAAATTTTATTAACTTTGCTTGTGTAGTTTTTGAGTTAGCTTCAATATTACGTATTTTTCCCACTAAGTTTATCTAGACGATGTTTTCATTTACTCCTTTACTGTTATTTACATTAGCTAGTGGTATTAGAATTTGTGTGGAGTAGGTACCACAACTACAAAGTGAAAAATAAAAACATTTTACAAAAAAAAAACCGACTTCCAAAAAAAAACACTCAAAACTGAAAATTTACTTTAATTAACGGAAGTCGGTGGCAAAAAACGAAAATTGAAAAGGAAAGACACCGACTTCCGAAATTAAAGTTATTTTTCAGTTATGAGTGTTTTTTTTTGGATGTCGGTTTTTTTTTTTGTAAAAAGTTTTTCGGTGTAGCTATTGGGAATTCTATTTCAAGAATTTAATTACAAAATCCTTTCTGTCCGTTTAGACAAACCATTATAGATAATTACCTTTCAATCTTCCTCATTCCGTATTTGACGAGGGCTTCCCAGTCCGAGTCCTCGCTACGTGGTTGTGATTCAAGCTGTGGTGCCTCTCGAGACAGCGCACGTGCTTGGGAGTCCACTTTCACTAGCACTGCATTTTCGGATAGCCTGGAAATTATAATATACGATAAGTTTTTTATTATTTTTGTTAGAAATCAGAATCTAACGAAACAAAAGGTAGGAGGTGGCGTTCTGAAGGCAAATCGATTTCTGGAGAGGGCGATTCGCCCTTAAAAAAAATCCAATCCAATCCAAAAAGATCCAAGAAGAAATTCTATTATTTAAAAGTATCGAGGAGCTCGTGGCTAAGTAGTAAGAGCCGCACGGGTCGATCCATGAGGTTAAGCTACGCTTGCCGGGGTTGGTCTGAGGATGGGTGACCATCTTTAAATATCTAGACTCCTCCGTGCCTCGGAAAGCACGTTAAGCCGTTGGTCCCAGCTATCATTCGTGGATCTTTGACAGTCGTTACGGGTCGTCAGAAGCTCGAAAGTCTGACAACCAGTTTTACCAAACGTATTATCGTACTGGGTTGTGGAGGTCAGATAGGCAGTCACTCCATGTAAAGTACTGGTATTCAGCTGCATCTGGTTAGACTGGAAGCCGAACCCATCATAGTTGGGAAAAGGCTAGGCAGATGTTGAAAGAGGGGAATCGACACTTTCATCATCTGCCTAGCCGTTACGTTAGTTACGGGCGAGTAATTCGTGCGAATCACCAATATTCCGAAGGAACGCATTTTCTGGGCGGCTGGCCGCATATGAGAAGGAAGGGAGAAGAGGATCGTATGGAGAAGAACTGGCATAAAACTAGAGAATGAAACAAGAATGTACTTACTGGTAAGCCTGTTTATCAAAGAAGTCATCAAAGGACCGTAGAGCCTGGGCCTTGAAGCAGTCTGCCAGGTCTCCGTTGAGGCACTGCTGGGTAGACTGCTGGATGTAAGGGTCCTGGTCCTCTCCGAAACCAAGCCAGTCCAGGAGACCACGACCTTGGGCTTGAGGCTGGAAGATTAGGATAGGATGAAACGATTAGAGATATATGTTAAAATTAAAGATGAGATTATGTCGTGTACCCGGATACATGTTTTACTTAGATGAAGATACTTTATTTAGATGAAGACCTTTTTTAACCGACTTCTTCAAAAAGGAGGAGGTTATGCTATGTTCGTTAGTATGTATAATTTTTTTTTTTTGAGAGTGGGTTTTTTTCACTTATTGTATAAACAAAAAACAATAGCTTACCGATCGCCCATGATCTCCTCCCCCTCCGAAGTTCAAATTCCTTCCTTCGCCTTCCTGCTGCGGTGGCTGGTCAGGTAGTCTGATGCCACCCTCGCCTCTCGACTGCAGCGTCAGCACCGCTGCTATCACCAGCATCAGCCATCGAGCCTGACCCAGCATCTTGAACTATGATCTGAAAGAGTTATAATTTAATTATAGGTATGTATTTGCAAGTAACAGATATTGTATGCAGAGTGTAAATGCAATAATCTAACTAATATTATAAACGCGTATGGTTGGATGGATGGATGGATGGATGTTTGATACTTTTTCACGTAAAAACGGCTGAATGGATTTAGATAAAATTTGGCAAACAGATAGTTTATAACCTGGATTAACACATAAGCTACTTTTTATCCCGATGTTACCACGGGATCGAGACTTACGCGGGTGAAACTGCGGGGCGTAGCTAGTAAGGCATAAAGTTAGTCATCAGAAAGTATAATTTTGTTGGAATGTTGTATATATGCCGCGGTAAACCCTGCTTGCGCAATGCAGGATTTTGCATGACGACAGTGTAATGCGTAGTTCGCATTTGGCGATGTAGATACAGCCACAAAGTTAATATTGGGAACTGACTGTAAGAAAGTTAATATTGGGAACTGACTGTAAGAATGCTGCAGTTTTCTGCATTTTAGTGCGCGTTGGTCACTATTTTGTTTCCCCGAAAATTGTTTGCCAGATTTTCACTTGGCAACTAACGTTTCGCAGAATTTTATTTCGCCGAATAATCATTTGCCAACTTATCATATAATTTTGTTTTATTTCCCAACCTCACAGTCACCAACTGTACGTTTGGTCTGTTTTCCATAATGACACTTTTTATAATGCCAACTTTCAAGTAGAGTTCAATTAAAATGAGTGAGTGTATTGAAGAGTGCTCAGTGAGTGAGTGTTTTTTAATTTATCTTTAATGTGATGTAACCTAACTTAACTGTTTCCTTTTACAAAAGCGATTCGCTTCTGGTACATCGCCGGCCGCTGCCGCGGCACGCTCGCTTCTCTCACTCGGCTCGTGCGTTGTTTGTCATACTCTAACCTAACCTTACCTATCGTAACCTAAGATTGAAACGTTTGACAAATGATAAATGTCCCAAACGTTTTGTGTCATTACAATAATCAGCTTAACAATAATTCTACCAAATGAAACGTTGTCATATAAAAATTTGCTAATCGTTAGTTGTCAAAGTGAAACATCGGCGAAACATTGGTTGGCATGTGATAATCTGCCAAACAATTTTCGGCGAAACGGCAGGATACCATTTTGTTAATATAGCATAGGAGATTCTTGAACCTTCTTTCCATACATTTAATAATTATTATGAAACCATAGGCCAATTTTACTTGGCCTTTAACCTTTTTGGATCTGTTGATGAATTTCGGGTTAAAAATCTGGGTACCTGAAGCAAGATCCAAGGTATAAATCTAGGTCTCAAGAGAGGTTCAAAAAAAGGTACTTGCGACAAAGGTAGGTTTTTTTGTTTCTGATTTCGTAGGACTCTCAGGAATAAACTCGTGTTTTTTAGGGTTCCGTACCCAAAGGGTAAAACGTGACCCTATTACTAAGGCTCCTTTGTCTGTCCGTCTGTCACCAGGCTGTATCTCATGAACCGTAATAGTTACACAGTTGAAATTTAATAATTTGTAAATGTATTTCTGTTGCCGCTATAACAGCAAATACTAAAAAACAGAATAAAATAAATATTTAAGGGGGTCCCATACAACAAACGTGATTTTTTTGCCGTTTTTAAAGATAATGGTACGGAACACTTCGTGCGCGAGTCCGAATCGTACTTGTTTAAATTGTATTGGGCTCTATTGAGGAGTCCTCCAATCAACTGAAGTTTGAATTAGGCTAGTGTTTTTCCACTTATTTCATAGGGGGTTCAGTGGGTTCGCTTGTTCTGTTTGATCTCAAGAGGCGTACATTTCTACATGAAACGTAGGCTAATGAAAATGTTCAAATCCATTAGTATCGTACAAGTTGGTTTTATGTTGGCAGCTATTCACGAGTTAGAATTAAGATGATATTCTTAGTACTAAATGGAAAATCCAATAACACTTTGTCTGACCCGGGAATCGAACCGAAGACTTCATGCTCAACAGTAGCGCATGCGACCACTAGATCAAAAGGCAGGTTTTTATTTAAAAAAAACTAGTACCCGCATAAATATCGATCCCGTGGGAGTATAGGGAAAAAAAGTATCCTATGTCCCAATCCAAATCATGGTCTATCCATGTGCCAAATTGCATCCAAATCCGTTCTGCCGTTTTAGCGTGAAAGCGTAACAAACAAACAGTTTGTCAGTTTGTTTGTTTGTTACGTTTAGTTAGGATATTGTGTCTGTTATTTTAATATATTGTGGTTTATTACGACTTCTACGCGAACGAAGCCGCGGGCAAACTATAGTTTTGAATCTGGATGACAACCAACTGTAAGTAAGTAATATTAGATAGTAATCAGAATAGTATCATATTTTTACAGATATTACATCATCCTCACTAAATAGGTATGTTTTTCTTCTATCCCTGAATATTCATTGAACATCAAATATTTCGTCAATTAGTTCTACAAACAAGATGTCTTCATTGCTCATAACATTATGTCCTTTCATGTTCAAATAAGTATTTATGAGAACGAATAAAATCAAAAGACGGGGACATGTATTTAGACGAAGGAGAAAAGTCCAATTAACCAGATGGGTTGTTGCCTATCTTTCTATCGCGTAACTGTCATAAGATATGAGAGTTACGCGATAGACGGACTACGTTACCAGAACTGGCAACAGGCAACTGAAGGAACACGGGTGGGTTTTAGTCAGTAAGAGTCTGACACGCCCTTCCGCTTCCGCCCAGAGCGGAAGACGTCCATTTGATGATTTCCCAACCAAAAAAAAAAAAAAGCTCAGCGACAATCAATGTCAAAATTTTTTCAAAAATGTAGAGAAATAACAGTTGTGCTATTCTGTAACCATCTCACCGTGAAAACTTACGTGAAGTGAGCGTGGAGTCAACTGTCACTGCCTTATCGATGACAATGACAGGTCATTCCACGTTCACTTCACGTAAGTTTTCACGGTGAGATGGTTGCAGAATTGCAATGCTGTTTTTTTTACAGATTGAGACTGAGCTTAGAATGTGAACGTTCTTAAAATTACGGGAATCAACCCTCTGATGGGTGGTTATAAGATAATTTTCCCAACCATGAATCAGCAATATAATATTTTTTCAAATTATACCTACACAGGTGCTATATTAATGGAATATAATAAAATAAACTTCCAGTACTTTTCCAAAATTTTATGAAGGTATACTCTTGGCAAAAATTTCTAGGAAAAATGTATGAATTTGTTTTGCAAAACACGGGTGTGGTAATTAGGAAAATAATGTATAACGTAAAAAACATCTATACATACAACATGCACATACAAATGAATAAAAGTGAAGTGTCTGTTTGTAATGTCAAAATAACAGGTTTTTACTAAATGCATATTATGAAAGTAGATACATACGATAGGTACTTATTACAAAAAAAAAAAAAGTATTTCTGTCTCTTCAGGCTAATCTCCGAAACGGCTGGACCGATTTCGACGATTTTCATTGGCAGATAGTTTTATTTTAGAAAAAGAATTAGGGTCCACGCGGGTGAAGCTGCTTGGCAGCTAGTTTTAGATAGAAATCTAGATTTTCTATTTTGTTTGGACTTATTAATTATTTGTTTTTTTTACTTTTCACAGAGAGTAGGCCTGTGTCCCAGCAGTTCTAGAACATTCCGGTTTTCTTACGATGTTTTCCTTCACCGTTTTGACAGCAGTGGTGATGAATTAAATGGACAAGGTAAAGTGCCTGACTGGGTTCGAACTCATAACCTACAACTCGGAAGTCGGGGCCGATACCACTGGGCAATCACTGCTATAGTATGATGAAATAGTCAAATACTAGTTAATGGTGCTGATTCTGTTGTTCACAAACTAAACTAAATATAAGTTCAGTGCATCTTTTTCCTTCTATTTCATTAAGAAAAGGATAGAAGATAAATTTTAGTTTAGTCCTGTCAAACTGTCACTCCTCCCTATAAGTTTAGACGCGATTTAAAAACTTGCCTACTAAAATTACGTCAATTTACGTCAGGCGCTGATTAATTTGACAGGACGAAACTAAAATTTATTTTCTGTCCTTTTCATAATGAAATAGAAAGAAAAAGATGCACTGAATTTAAATTTAGTTTAGTTTGTGAACAACAGAATCGGCACCAATATCGAAAACGTAGAACGGAATATAGTTTATATCGGTTTTCTACTTTTACGAGTCGTCGTACTTCGCACTACTTTCTACTTTATATTAGTTAAGTATAGCACGACAGTGCACTTACTAGTTTAGAACTTGTTTTACTCGTGTTCATGGTTGAACTAGTGTGAACTTCATCTGGAGTTATTAGTTGGATGAAGGGATGATACTTTTATTGAAGAAATAAGTGGGATGATATTTTGTTCGGGCTGGACGGCGAAGAAAACATCGATGTGATTTGTTTTGGAGACATTTTTATTAAATATTTTGTTAGGGGTTCCTGCACGTGTAAAATAAGCGGGGTTTGTCAACATTTCAGATTGTCATTGTTTATCTGTCATTTTGTCTATTCTTCCGTCACACAAAAACCATTTCTACCGTGGTCATGCTACGCGTATTGGTATATCATGCGCTGATGAATTGGAAATGTATCGTCTACCATACCATCAAAAGTTCAAAAGCAAAACTATTACTTCATTTTGTTCTTTCTTCGTCAATGATTATTGCCTGAGGGCATAGACAAGTGACAATCGCTTCCAAAGCGTTTTGTATTTTTACAAAAACTTTTAACAGGATTGACATAAGCTTTTCGATAGCATAAGTCAGTCCCATACATTTTTGCCGTTTTCATCATCGTTATCGCTGATAGAATGTCACTTTGTCTAGGCCCTCTGGTTGGATGGAATATTAAATAGACAAACACATAAGATTAACACAACCTTGTATCATACAAAATTAAGATCGGTAAGTTAGCTGGATTTATTTCTAACTCTATCTATACTGAAGACAATATTTCAAAGCCTAAGATTGGCCGACTTGGAAAACCTTAAATAGACTTCGTACCCAAGTCGGCCGCAGGCCAAAGGCAATCTCCACAAGTGGACCCTAGAGGGCCTAGGACTAGTGACAATCGCTTCGAAAGCGTTTTGTTTATTCTACAACGACTTTCAACAGGATTGACGTAAGCTTTTCGATAGCTTATGTCAGTCCTATACATTTTTGCCTTTTCTATCATCGTTATCGCTGATAGAAAGTCACATTGTCTATACTCCATTTGAAATAAGATTAGACGTATAGATAAGACTTTTTTACATTCCGTTCAACCGATTTTGAATTCTATTGCGTTGGTGGCATGACAAATGGCAGCCGCAGTAGATAGTTGGTATTGTGTAACTTTTTTTGCTTTTAATGCTATCCTTATGCCTACGGTATAGAAGTCAAAAATCAGTTGAACGGACTGTAAAAGGGTTTGTTTTAATGTCTAATCTTATTTCAAATGGGGTATAGGGCCTCAGAAGGCCTAGACAGGTGACAATCGCTTCGAAAGCGTTTTGTATATTCTACAACGACTTTCAACAGGAGTGACATAAGCTTTTCGATTGCTTATGTCAGTCCTATACATTTTTGCCGTTTCCATCATCGTTATCGCTGATAGAATGTCACTTTGTCTAGGCCCTCCGGTGCGTGTGCGGCGTCTCTCCACAGACAATGGCCCACTTTCCATCTAGCACCGCATGCCCTGTCACCTGCACAAGTGAGGACCTAATGGCTGCGTCATCGCACGGTATTAGTGTTGCTTTTGTGCTGTTTTTTTTTAAATTTGTTTTTGTGCCATCGATATTCTAAGAAAAAGCAAGCCTAAGATCTGGTAGGCTGTCCATCCTAAGACTGCAATCCATTGCTGTACATCTAGAAGCAGGACGAAGTCATTGACCCAATGGAATCTACCTTATTATGTTAATTATATTTCTTTGGTCCAGATATGAGGACTCGAAGTCAATTGTAATGGCGTACGTGACATAGCGGCTGTACTGAATTTGAAGAAAGTGGCTTATTTTGATCAAGTCATGCGAGAAACTGTGCTCACATTTATCTTTTTGTATGTGATAGCAAACTATCTAAGATTCTTTTGTTTGGCCATTCAATTGAACTGGCAAGAAGTACATGGATGAAGAAGTACCTTTGTAGATAAAGGTACGTACTGAAAATAGGACGTATGATTTTTAACACTGATGCGAAAAGCGAAGATATGAAAGGAAAGAAACAAGGTTCTTATAATTAGGAAAATAGTTGATAATGATGTAGAAAAAACCGGCCAAGTGCGAGTCGGTACCATTATCTAATTATTTTATTCATTATCGTTCCCTTAAATATGTATTTTATTCTGATTTTTTGTATTTGTTGTTATAGCGGCAACAACAGCAACAACATCATCTGTGAAAATTTCAACTGTCTAGCTATCACGGTTTATGATATACAGCCTGGTGACAGACAGCGGAGCCTTAGTAATAGGGTCCCGTTTTACCCTTTGGGTACGGAACCCTAAAAAGTACAAGGTCAGAATGATAAGAAGTAAAAGTTATGGGGAAAGCAAAAATATCTAAGTAAGGAAGACTATATACTATACTCATCATCTGCCTAGCCTTTTCCCATTTATATTGGGGTCGGCTTCCAGTCTAACCGGATGCAGCTGAATACCAGTATTTTGACACGGAGCGCCTGCCTATCTGACCTCCACAACCCAATAACTGGGTAACACGATACCCCTTGGTAAGACTGGTTGTTGTTAAGGAAGACTTTTACTATTAGTAAATGATAGTAAGTAAATTGTTAAGCACGAGACAATGACCGATGCAGATTTTAAGAAAGTTGCTGATTTTGATCAAGTCATGCAAGAAATTAGTTTCGCATTACTTGCTATTGATGAATTGTAAGTGGAAATAGTGCTGGTGGTTTTTACTAGCATGAATGATGAATACTTATTAGAGTATGGAAATTCTGATAAACCGGAAGATAATTCTAGAATAGACAATTGCACGTTTTATTGAGCAAACTCAATACCTACTTAGAGTGTAAATACATGTTTTGTGAGTACAGCCGATGCACAGTAAGTGAGAAATGAACCTTATTGTAATCTAAAAATAGAAGCATCACCTACAAGAGAATTTATTTAGTTTTTTCACACTCTAATAACCAAAACTAACAAAAATACACAACACAAGAACACAGTGCTTACTTTTCAAAACACAAAACAATTTTCACATAGCGAAACTAACACGGAACAGACACAGTTTGTAAATGGAACACGTCAAGTTCAAAACACATGGTAAGAGCGAGCGAGATACACGAAGTGCGACGGTAGACTGCGCTCGCGCTGGCGGGAAATAACGGTCGCCACATTTAAGTTAAAAAAAAAGTTATGAAGTAATCATGGTTTATTTCTTTGGAAAATTAGGCTGTAATTTTATGGTCTTGGTGATTTTAAAGCACGTAATAATATAGTTACTGTCAAACAAGATGATATCAAAATGTCTACTGTTGACAGCTGTCTTGATGTATTCTTATCGCGTGCCTAATGACAATGTATGAGCATGTCAGGTGGATAAAATTTTGTAGGAGTTCTGTACAGTAGATGTAGAATACAGTAATGTATTAATTATGATGCCTTACGTTAAGTACAGAGGGTTTAGGCACTGAAGTAGACAATATATTCTCACTGAAGGAGAAATTACATAATTCGTAAGTGTTCCCGTTTCAGACCATGTAGTTTAAAATTTAAGACAGACGCTATAATCAAAAGGAACGCTAGATAAATAATTTAAGTGGTAAAAGTGGCTTACTTTATTAACTAACTGTTTTGTTCTACCTCGTTTATTTTGATTTAATGATTATAAATACAAAACTACCAAATATTATAATACAAAATATAAACAGCTACAAACCAAGGCTCAACTTGCATACTCAACCTGAATATAAAGGTGTTACATAACAAATTATATAAGAAAATGACCTAACAGTGTAAAAATATACCGGGAATAAGCGACTACCTAATGACTTTGAAAAAAAAAGCCTCGGAAAGCACGTTTAGCCGTGGGTCCCGGCGGTGACAGTCATTACGGATCGTCAGAAGACCGAAATTCTGTCAACCAGTCTTACCAAGGGGTATCGTATTAACCAGTTACTGAGTTGGGAAAAGGCTAGACAGATTAATTGAGATAACGTTAACAAATGATGTAAAAATAAGGCACAACAACTCATAATAAAAGTAGAACAATCGCACCATATAGAATTCGCCACCTTATGTTTTCTTTTACCATTTAGATACATCTCAATTCCGGCCACGTTGACCCTAATTCGGGTCTTAGTGTAGGTAAGTAAGGAACTTAATCATTTGGACTCGATGCGAAACAAAAACATATAGTGCGTAGGTACTCCACTATGTGACCCGCATGTTAAAGTTGCATGGTCAGAGATGTTGGTAGGTAACACTTGTGGAATAGATACGGTATAATTATTTTGAACTTTTGAAGAACCCACTTAAATTGCAACGCGTTTTTATTGCGTTTAAATGTTGATCTTTTGAGACTCCGAAAATAATCATCAAATGGGAATTCTGGAGTCTGAAGTTGAAAATTGCTTTATTAATAACAAAACATTGGAAGATGTTACTAGTAGACAAAACAAATCTAAAATACAATAAATTCGTGAAAAGGAAATTCCATAAACCGTTATTGGAGAAGCTAAAATTAAAATAACTTTAATTAAAGACATAAAAACAGAAGACGATACTATTGTAGACAAAACAAATCTTGAAGATAATAAAATTCGTGAAAAGGAAATTGTAGAAACAGTTACTGTTGTTCAGACCGAGACTAATCCACAAAAATCAAATAGAAAACATTTCGACAGTAGTACACGAGCTTCTAATAAAAATCGCAGAAAGTTTAATCACTTACAAATTACTATTGTCAGGTAATAATAACATCTGAAAGGTTAAAGGAAAAATCTTGGAATGTTTAGATAAGATGAGATTAACTTGAGATCTTTTTTATTTCTACAATGTTGATCTTTTATTTATGTGAACAATAAATATCGACATTAATGCTAATATATATATTAACACTGTCTGTATGTCTGTCTGTTTGTCTTTTAATGGGATTTGAACATAGGATACTTTTTATCCCAGGAGTACGTTCTCGTGGGATAATTTCCCACCTCCATGTGAGTGAAGCGACGGGAAATGCTAGTACCATAATAAAAAGAACAGTTGGGCGGGCTAAAAGCTGATAATGATACAAAAAACAGACGGTACAGTTATCTATTATTTACGATGACCAAAGAAACATCTATTTAGTTCCATTATCTATATGTAGATTTTTAACTATCGCCAAAACTGTTGTTTGGCCTATGCCCCAAGAACTAACTACCAAAGGCTATTGTTATATGTCATTGTATTTAAATGTATTCCAATTTCTAAATACAAATAGACTTATAACATTTTAAATTCAAGTAGCTTATAACACGGTTATGTCACACAAGCATGTTGCATTATACATCCATGTTCTTGACCCACAATACGAGTGACGCAGGATAACTTTCTACTGGTAATCAAGTGCGCCAGTGTCCTGTCATCATAGTGTGACTCATCTTTTGGGGTTAGCAGAAACCGAAGTAGGTTATTGAAATTACCTTTAAAAAAAATCTTTGTCTCATTTTAGCAATTTCACTTAGACCGTGCAGTCACACACAATCAATATCTGGGTCAATTATCAAAAGGGCTTGCACTATTATTAATTAGTCCCGTACGGGAATTGAATTTGTGACCCGTAGCGAAGAACATAATTTATATCTACTAAGCCATGTTAATTTTTCAGTAGCAAACATTTGGGTTTCAAACATGGACTGTCACCGTCAAGAGTGGCAGTCCTATTTGACAAAGATAAAATAAATCATGTTAACAATACATAAATATAAACTGCTAAACAAAACCTTTCCAATTAAGATGCTGATGAAGATCGAATCAAGCTTGAGTTGGTAATTAAGTTATACAAGACCTTTCAATTACTGCTCTAGAACAATAGATTCCTCTTAAAACTGTGAATACTGAGAGAGCAATCTCGTCTCCAATAACAATGGTTACATGAACTACTTTCACTATCCTTAAAGAGATAGTTCACTGACTTGCGCTGCTAAAACAAGGATTGTAATTGTTATGATAATATTCATGGGGGTAGGCAGAGACTACAGAACGCCACCTGCTACGATCCTTACATACTCTATCTATCTCTTACATATACATATATCTCTTACATATTCTATCAATAAATAAATAAATACTCCTTTTGCCTCGTTTACGTTCATACAACTGATAATCATTATAATGTATCTATGCAATGTATGTGTATTACAATATTTTTGAAGTGCCGTCTACTTATTCATTTAGAATTTTATTTGTACTATTTTTTTTTCCTCGATCTCACCGGGTCGAAAATGATGAATGATTTCTTATCACATTTATTATATCACAGACGACAAGCTTTTTAAAAAACTTTTTGCACACAGAAAACTGCTATACAATATGAATGAATTAAATTCCTGAATGAATAATGATAATAATTAATCACTAAAATTAGATAATAAAACTAAAAATCGAAGACTTACCTGAAAACTAATTAACACCGAACTTAGTGATCCAAATATCTAGATAGCGTTCAATGCACTGAGCGATGCAGACGAGAGTGGCTTGGTTAACGCCAAACAACCTTATATAATAACAAAACATAAGAATTGCATAAACTTCGGAGCGATTTTGTTCAGACTGAGCCACTTTTAGTTGCCTACGGCAATGTTGACGCATCTTTTGTTAAGAATCAACAGACAAATTGCAAAAATTCTGATCCTTCTGATTTGAGTCGTTTTCAATAATACCTAGGTATGTCATTTTTCGTTTTTAAGCGATTACTCCACCAATTATGAATTGATTTTGTTGATTCTTTTTGTTTGAAAAAAACCTTTATGGGACCACGCCTTTTTTTTTTTTTTTTTGAGGTTGGGAATTCCTCAATTGACTTCTCCCGCTCGGGTGGAGTGGGAGGGCGTGTCAGACTTTTACTGACTAAAACTCACCCGTGTTCCTTCAGTTGCCTATTGCTAAGGTCCCGGTATCCCTTTCGGACATTCCCGCAACCCTGGCAGGCATCGGTCCTAACGGACCCCGTCAGGTGTGCTGACATCTCTTTGAGGCGCGCGTGGAACACGACGTGCCATCGACCCGGGCCTGGTCCTTATCGGACGGCGAGTTACCCATTGCTCGCCGTCCGCAAGCCCGCGCCTATAGTGGCCGGGAATCCGCCTGGGATTCCCGACGCACAGGGTGTCTCCAGCGGCGGTGGTTAGGGGCGTGAGGGCGCAAACTTTGCCTCTCCCTCACGCGTTCCGCCTCCTCCTTCGCGAGCATTACTGCTTCGCAGAAGGAGGTGACGGCTTCCCATGCCCTCTCGCTCCGTAAGATGGCCTGGACCAGGGCCGGACGCGAGAGGTCATTGCCGCCAATCGCCTCCACGAGGACACGGCGGAGCTCCGCCCAAGCCGGGCTCCACCGTATGCTCCACCGCATAGTGGTGACACCCGGGCGTTTCCTCCCGCCTAATCCTACATAGGAACCTCCCGAAGCTGCCAGGTCCGGTGACGACCTGCGTCAGGCGGTCAGGACGCCGCGGCGCCTCTCTAGCCACTCCTCAAAGAGGGGACTTATCGCCGCAATTGTGGCGTGCCCAAGGGGGGGACACCACCCCTGAAGCATGACGTAGGTCATGAATAAAAATGTTGACGGATGGAGCGGGACAGGAAGGCCAAAGAAAAGATTGTGTGAGGAATGATATGAAAGAGAAAGGAGTAAAATGATAGCGTGACGGTTGACAAGGGAGAGTGGGAAAAGAAAACGTGATGCGCCGACGCCAAGGTACATGGCACAAGGCCAGGAAGATGATGATTTGAGTCGTTTTCTTCGTACGGCAACCCTCTTAGATACGTCAGGGGTGAAAGCTGCCTGCCAGGGTTGCGGAATAGTCCGAAAGGGATACCGGGACCCTGGCAACAGGCAACTGAAGGAACACGGGTGGGTTTTAGTCAGTAAGAGTCTGACACGCCCTTGCGCTCCGCCCAGAGCAGGAGAAGTCATTTGATGATTTCACACCAAAAAAAAAAAAAAAAGGGTTGAAAGCAGAGTAATGTATGGCAGACTCCTACCGATTAGAACACTACTGACTTTAGTTGAGGGACGAATTCTTTGTTTGGTGGATTAATATTTCTTTATGTCTATGTCCACCTGTGATTTATCATTCAGCCTTGATGATCCAAAAATTTACGAATGTTTTGTTTTCATGAGTATTTTAAGTGTTCACTTTTTCATTGTATACTTAATTTATATATGGATAGAAAAGGCGTATCCGTTTTCGAAGTATTGATAGAGTTCGGTTTGTTTATTTTTTTGCTTTTCTTACAGAATATTCTCCTGTAGAATTTTACTTGTCCATATTCCAAGAGAAAGATTTAGCATATTTACTAAAACGCGCACTCATGTAGTAATTTAGATGAAGTCAGCTGCTGCCAACAACTAAAACTTTCGCGTCTGAACACAACTTTATTTTTCGGTGGATTATACTCACTTACATAATACATTTTCAACCTTAACTCAATAGACATAAAGTGTATTTTGCAAAAACATTCGTAGGTTTTAGCAAACTTAAGTTGGGCACCGAACAAAATTTTAACGTCAAACGATGTTGAGCCATAAATTAGTGTGTTAAGGTTGATTTTTGGTAAGTTATGCTCGTAACGAACTTGCAAACCGGAGTTTGAATGAAGTTAGCGTAACTTGGGATATCCCAGCGAATATTGTCGTGAGTCGATAAGTATGGAGAGCGCTTTTGTTAAGACGTTTTTTTTTACATTCTATGGAATATTGCTAGAAAAACTGTCAATTTAATCAAAATCATTGGAATGGCTGACAAGAAAGTTTAGAGAAAATAGTGTTTTAGATTATTATTCGTCCGTTTTACTTTTATCTTTTATTATATATCTTTATTTCAGACATACGTCCATACATTTTTAAAACGTTAGTAGGGTTGTTAGTAGAACACTTACAAATAAACAGGGTGTTAGTAATTTGTTAGTACAAAATCAAAATCAGTAGGTATATTTCAGTCTATTTCCTATTACTGAGTAAGTGAACACTCGCCCAGTAAACAGTAAACGGACCGTTTATTTTGCACGCTAACATTCTCAGGACAGTGTTGGTGCTACCACGGACCCTGCTCATCATCGATGCGGTTCTTTTCCTAATGATAGAGAAGAAATCGTCGATGGAAGCTCCCGCGAACATTTCGGAAGCACTGCTATCTGGGTTTCCTCAACACTGCCCCGCTTTTAGAGCAATAAATTACGAAATTAAACTTCGCATAGTTAACTGCAAGGCTCAAAAATGACCCAGTAATAATTTAAATAAATGTGAGTATTGCTATATTTGGGCACTCGAACTGTTAAAGACCATAAACAATTAACCACAATAACATTGTTCATTCCAATATCAGATGAGGATACTTTTATAAAACTCTAGCACCTCTAATTTAACTTTTGTTACCATGAAATCATGAAGAATATCTACACATAATATTATAAATTAATATTACTTTTTGTCTCTGCCTGTGTAATCGCATTGTTCTTCTACACTAGGCTAACTAAGATTTTTTTCCGGAAGTTTTTTGTGTATATTATATTAGTATAAAACTTACATGTAATAAAGAAATCTCGATATTTTATCATGTCATAAAAACGTGCAAATTAGGGGTGGCTTGCTAGTTCTAGATGAATTAAGGCGTGGAATTTACAAATGGGCTAGGTGCCAAAACATTTTTGTAGGCACTTTGCACCTTTATATTGAAATGGCTGCCCAACATAGCACTTTTGAAAGACAAAATTTTGGTTTTGCTTTTTTGGCACTGAGCCCATTTGTAAATACCATGCCTCAATTAATCCGAGTATTGTTTTCTTAACAAGCCGTCTCCACACAATCTTGACCGCACACTCCAGTTATTGTATCCTGGTGCGCTTTCAACATTCAGTTCATGGATAGCATCAGGAATTCCCTTCAGTATTGCCTGATCGTTTTGTAATGAACATTTGCCAGTCTCGACCTTGGTACTCAAATAGTATTATGCCTATGTGCCAATTTATGTTGATATGGGTTTTCCTTCCGAGATTTTGTTAAATCTAGCTTATGCAACTTAGTCAGCCTATAATGTTCACGCTGCTAGGAAGCAGGCCTTCTCTCTGTGAGAGGGAGGGGGCTGTACCGCTGTTCCATTTACCGGTCACAGTACGGGTTGGTGGATGTCACGTGTCTTCGAATTTTCTAAGGCATGACGGTTTTTTCATTAGGACTGAGGAAAACTTTATTTGAATAGCATTTTCTACGCGTGGAGAAAGGAGTCTGAAGGTATCAATCTGCTTAGCCTTTTTCCAAATATGTTGTGGTCGGCTTCCAGTCTAACCGGATGCAGCTGAATACCAGTATTTCACATGGAGCGATTGCCTATCTGACCTCTACAACCCAGTTACTGGGTATCACGATACCCCTTGGTAAGACTGGTTTGATTGGAGGGACAATTGAAGGGAAGTAAGAGGAAGAAAGAAAGAAAGAAAGAAAGAAAAATATTTTATTTGGGACACGCAAAGGAAAAACAATCAGTAATAATTAAAAAGTAGTACTACATAGTTAAAACAAAAAAAAACTATTTAAAACTAACAAAATACTTAACTAACGACCTGTGCGAGGCCAAAAAGGCTCCTATCTTAGCATAATGCTACGATATTTTAAAAATAAGCACCGCAGCGCTGGTATTCTGATAGGGCCCGAAGGAAGGAAGGAAGTAAAACCTGTATACCAAGTTTCATCCAGATCGGTTGCAAAATACGACCTGTAGTACCAACAAACTGACACACGAAAACAAATTTTGCCATAGTCGCTTCGCTCACTCAGTCAATTAAATGCCATGTTTTAGGCTCACAACCAGATGCTTAGAAGCATCAACCCGAACCTCCAGCATCAGGCAGTAGCTCCTCATATCCCTTTGCCATATTTGCAAAGTGAATTTTCCCCGAAGAATGAATAATTTCTCCTTTCGCAGGTCTGCTGGAAGAAATTTCGCAGTGCCTTTGTACTCACGTTATAATTATGTCGTATCTCTATGTATTTTATTGTGTGTACATAAATAATAAAATAAATAAATAATCTTGAACATCCGTAAAATTGGACGTAGCGTTCCACTTACAGTTATGTAATGAAACTTTTAGGAAGCAGAGTACATTTACTGAGACCTCGTTTGATGCAGTTTAATGCTGCGTACTTTCCGTTTCCAATGGTACCGGCATCCTAATTGCATAACACAACTTCAATCACAGTAACTTCATTTACTGTAACGGGAAACCTATAAAATATTTAAAATTATATCATCATGGTTAACCCGGTCGAACTTCAACCACTTACATAACTATCATTAGTACTAGGTACTAGGAATAAATTAGATATTATACAAATAAATATAATTGAAGTGTCTGTTTGTAATTTCAAAATTACAACATTTTCCAAAATCATAATTATGAAAGTACTAGCTTCGCCCCGCGGTTTCACCCGCGTTAGTCTCGATCCCGTGGGAATATTGTGATAAAAGTTATCCTATGTTCTATTCCAGATCATGCTCTACCCATGTGCCTTTCATTTAAATTCGTTCAGCCGTTTTAGCGTGAAAGCGTAACAAACAAACTCACTTTCACACAATTTTGTAATATTGGTTAGGATTAGGATATACGAAAGTTGTAACAAAAAAACAATTTTTTAAATTGTCGTCTGACTGTCTGTTTGATCCGGGCTAATCTACGAAACGGCTGGACCGATTTTGACGGGACTTTCTTTGGCGACTTATTTTAGAAAAAGACTTAGGGTTCACGCGGGCGAAGCCGTGGGCAATATATCAAACTTGAGGTTTACAAGCGTCCGGGTGAATGTCTTGCCAACGACGTAACTTCGTCTATGGCTTATTCCGTTCGGATTGGGGAATAAGGAAACGTATAAACAAATGCTAATGCTAAATACTTCCTCTCTTCCTCGAGTATTTATAACTTCCAATTCTATATGTAGTCAAATCATTTCCTATCTTACTTTGTTTATTACCGACCACTTTCAATCCGATGTTTCCCAAACTTTAACAGAGGTTAAAGGTATAAGGTATATCCTTTTCGAGCCGTGTGATCCGATGGGATTTGCGATCAGCAAAAGTAACGAAATTGCATACAACCTTTCAACCCCTATATTATACTTAACCCTTTCAAGGACTAAACTTTAAAAAAATATTTCTTTTAGTGCTCACCTTCGTTATACGGAGTGTACAAATAGTGACGTCATAAAAAAAATTAGATTCCATATGCCCAGGGTTATCCGAAAATACCCCATGTGTGTTTCGCGATTCTTGATAGTTTTCGAGTTTGCCACCGACTTCGTAAATTCAAATTATTTTTGTTTTTTTTTTCCCTTTTTAATTGTGGTAATAAGTATAAGGAAAAAGTGTTTATGGAATTCTTGTGCTTTCATACTTCTGGACCCAGCGGTTAAGGGTATTTATTGTCTATGATATGATAATCTCAGACCAAATAAAAAACCAATACAGAGCGCTGCGAACAATACAGTGAAGCATGCCTAAACTATACCTCCACTATGTGCATACACGCTCAATCGCACACATTTACAATCAAACTACACCTCACTAAGTGCACACAATCATGTATACGAAACCGGCCTCATGTAACTGTTGACAGCACTCCGTTTTATTTTTTTTATTTGGTCTGAGATGATTAATGGACAAAATTTGTCAAACTTTTATTATTTTTAACCGACTTCTTCAAAAAGGAGGAGGTTCTCAATACGTCTGTGTTTTTTTTTTTTTTGTATGTTTGTTACGCGATTACTCCGCCAATTATGAATCTATTTTGATGATTCTTTTTTTGTTTGGTAGGTCATGCGTCCGAGGTGGTGCCATATAAATTTTATTAACTTTGCTTGCGTAATTTTTGAGTTAGCTTCAATATTACGTATTTTTCCCACTTAGTTTATCTAGACGATATCCTGTTTCACTCCTTCACTGTTATTTACAAAGCAGGTAGTGTAGTATTCGGATTTGTGTGGGGTAGGTACCACAACTAAAAAGTGAAAAATAAAAACTTTTTACAAAAAAAAAAAAACAACCAACTTACAAAAAAAAAACACAAAAAAAGTGAAAAATTACTTTTATTTCGGAAGTCGGTGGCAAAAAACGGAAAAATTAAAAGCTAAGACACCGACTTCCGAAATTAAAGTTATTTTTCACTTTTTTGGTGTTTTTTTGGAAGTCGGTTTTTTTTTTGTAAAAAGTTTTTATTGAATAATGAATACGACGCTTTTGGCTAATGTGTAACTGAGTGATTTATGTATTTTTTTTGTAATGTGTGTTTAGTTTGTGCAGAATAAACCATATTTCTTTCTTTCCTTCCGTTTTTTTCTATCAGTGAATTTAAGGTTTTTATTAAGTACAATATAGTACCCATGCTTGTCTGTTTTCTACAAAATTCAAAGCATTAATCCTCGGTTTTTTATAGTTATAATTAGCTTTGCAAATCTACTAAACTATAACATCGATGTCAACAACCTTTATCGAACCTACTGCCCGGAGCAATCACATTAATCCGGCACTACTAACCGAAAAACATACATTCGTATTACAAAATATTACACACTGATGATTAATACTGATCCTTGTCAACACCAAGGAAATTCCAACTTTATTTCTTTCAATACAAAGTCCGGAATCACTTGGTAAAGATTAATACATCACTTTTCTTTTCGTGTCAAAATAATTTCGACTTTGTTGTACAAAAAACAGAGTTAAAAGTTGATTGGCAAAGGTAGTAACGAGACAGGTCAACTTTCTAACAAGAAAGTAGTAGGGATAGTCTTAAACCGGATCCGTCTGTGTAGCGTGACTCATTAAACTTGATATTTGTCAACAATTGTTTTTTGCGAAAAATGTTCAGAGTGAGTCATTGCCAGTTTTGTTGCTTTGATGCGGATAGAATGAGGTTACGGAAGACGTAGTTTTTAAGAAGTTATAAGTATGTAACCGACATAGCCCGAAGTATTGCCAAACTTAAGAGGAAATAGGGTCGGTCTTTTTCTCCATACAAAAAGTCATAATTTGAGGTTCGGCTCTCGTCTATTTTCTCCTCCAATATTGCACCAATTTGAAAGATATTTTATAATTTGAATAAGAAGGATATTTACTGTGCCTCTGTTTTTCTGTTTTCATTTATAGTTGTCAAATTTGTACAATAGGCCTCTGATGACAGCGGTCTAAACAGGCAATATTGAGCATTTTCTAAGGGTTTTGCTTCTACAGATAATGTATCATCAAAACGGAAAACATAGGGGCACAGTAAAAATCCTTCTTATTCAATTGATCAAATACCTATCTTTCAAATTGGTCCAATATTGGAGGAAGAAATAGACGAGAGCCGAACCTCGAATTATGACTTTTTGAGAAAAAGACCGACCCTATTTCCTCTTAAGTGACAGTGGGGACTATGGGCAGGGCACATAAGTAAACAAAACAAATGACAGTGGGGCGGGTTATAGCTGCAGAATGTATCAGAAAAGGTGGACACCGGGCCTTTACTTGTACGTGGAAGGATTGGGGATATTGTCGAAGTAGGACACGCGTTGGCGTGGCGGTTTAAATCTGTTCAAAGGGTTGTTAAGATTAAAATACGGAGGGGTGAATTTGCCTTGTGTGGAAAAATATAGGAAAATATCTTAAACCTGTGAACGATCGCTGATAAATAGTTTTAATGAGTTTAAGAAAATAAATAATTGTGTTGTTTTTTTAATGAAACAGGTTCTTAGTTAGTTTAAGTGGAAAAAGACACCGATCTTTTTTGCTAAAATAAAATACCTGTTTACCATACCTTGTCTTCTATACTTAAACAGGGCGATATTCCCGCTGTAAGGGAAAATACCTTCAATTTTGCACACATTTACTTTGCCCAAATAGTGCAAAGTAAAGTAAGCAATTTAATTTCAGATTATTTTTAAGTCAAACCATAAACTATTTAGAATGCGCAACATACTTATTTCCACATATAAATTATTATAAATGAGAAAGAGAGAGTGTTGCAAAAAACGTAAGAAAATTTGAATTTCGCGGGCCACCTCGACGCATCCCCCTTAAAAAGAAATACTCAAATAGTTATACAAAAAAATACCTCCGTTTCTCTTTGTGACTAAATACTCATTTCATTACTTAGTTCTTTGTTATTTTTGTTCTTTTTTGGTACGTAAAGAACAACAAAGATGGTAATGCTATTGTTCTTAAAAAAGGAAAATATACTTAAAGGTATTTCTATGTTAAGAAAGACGTAATACGACGAAGTAAAAGATGAAAATAGCTTCTGAAATAACTTGGCTACTTTAAAGAAGTTAGTCGTAAATTAAAATATTAAGTATAAAAATAATTTAAAATACTAGCTGTTGAATGAAAGAAAAAGAAAGAAATATTGTTTATTGTTGCTAGCACCCGCCCTTGGCAACAGGCAACTGAAGGAACACAGGGTTTTAGTCAGTGAAAGTCTGACCGCTCCGCCCAGAGCGGGAGAAGTCACTTGATGATTTCCCACCCAAAAAAAAAGTGTCAAACAAACAAACTCATCTTCGCATTTATAATATTAGTTAGGGTAAATTCGATATTTATATCATAAAATACGCCTGTCTCAATATCTGTACCTATGTGATTGCCCTGTATTATTTGTTGTAATTCATTATAAAAATAATGTCATAATTAACATCAGTATAATTTTTATGTCCACTATGTCCATCATTGGGCAACCAGGTCATCAGTCCATCTTAGATGGACTGATGACCTGGTAGATGTGATAGATGGGAGGTGATCGATGGGGGGGCCTTCCGGTACGCGGTCCCTCCAGAACCTTTCGCCCCCATCGGCCATCGGCGGATGAAAACCAGTATTTTACATGGAGCGACTGCCTATCTGACCTCCACGTTTCCACAACCCAGTTACTGGGCCAACACGGTACCCCTTCGCAAGACTGGTTGTCTGACTTTCGGGGCTTCTGACTACCCGTAATGACTGTCAAAGATCTGCAAATGACAGCCGGGACCTACGGCTTAACATGCTTTCCGAGGCACGGAGGGGTCTCGGGTCTTTCCCGTTCAAGGACCGAGTTTTTCAAACGTTGGTAGCCACGAGCCCCCGTGGAAACTTTGACGTCGTGCAAATTACCCCAAAGAAAATGTCAAAATTATGTTTGGCGGATATTAAAATATCCGCCGTCTAATATTTCATTATGCGTTGCGTTGCTTTTCATTAGCGAGTATGTAAAGGCTTTGAAAACTGAAACACACAAGGAAGATACGAGATAAACCTTTCTAAACCTTGATTAAGATTCTGCTCATGAACCAAATTAATTAATTGGGATTAAAATTCTAACCTTTCTGGGAAATGGATTATCGTAGATTTTAGGTTTATGTAATATCTGAAATAGCGTGGGAGGGGCTCGTGGCTAAGTAATAACAGCCGTACGGGTCGATCGATCAGGTTAAGCTATGCTTGCCGCAGTTGGTCTGTGGAAGGGTGACCATCCTTAAATACCAAGACCCTCCGTCCCTCGGTAAGCACGTTAAGCCGTTGGTCCTGGCTGTCATTTGTAGATCCTTGACAGTCGTTAGGGGTTGTCAGAAGTCCGAAAGACTGACAACCAGTCATACCAAGGGTTATCGTATTACCCAGTAACTGGGTTGTGGAGGTCAGATAGGCAGTCGCTTCATGTAAAACACTGGTATTCAGCTGCATCCGGTTAGACTGGAAGCCGACCCCAACATAGTTGGGAAAAGGCTAGGCAGATGATGTATCTGAAATAAATCATTGTTAAGCAAGGAACGAATAACAAAATGACTATCAACATTATTGTCCGTTAATTCCAATTACAACTGATAAGAATAGTACGGCAAAGTTGCCGCAGTTTGTATATCTGCAAAATTATTAAAGAACTCTTGACACTGAACTCTTAAGCAAGGAAAATGTTTCTTTCAGGTTCAAGATTATCGTTAGTACTGAATTATAAATTAAAACTAACTAAAAAACCAAAAACTAACTAAAAAAGAAAACTTATTTGGGGGAGGTCTTTGTTCAGCACAGTAGGACAGTGTAGGAAAAAAACAAAACAAATCAGGTACATACCTACGCAGAAGCCAGGTAGCAAACAAAAAAAAAACATCAATGGAGGAATCTACTGAATAGTGTTTTGTGAAAAATACCGCAAATAAACACGATAGTAACAACAATAATATCAAGCATTTTCCTTACAAATTATACATATAAATCGTTTTCCTGTTTGGCAGGCAGCAAATGCCTCCTGTCTAGCGGAAAAGCCCTAATTGAATGGTTGTCAATCCGTGAACTGACAGCCAGCTATAGTTAAGACGCCAGCGCCGTAGTACATATTATTGCTATAATTTTGGGTGCGGAATGAGCAGGTAATTTTAGTGGAATAATGCCACAAAAACAACGAAATTAAATGAAATCGTTTATTCTGTAAATAGGATGTCGGAATCATTTTTACACGTATTAAAAAAGTCACGTCTTGAAAAAAAAATTAAAAATAAGTTGGATGAGGTCGGCGTTTCCTATCTGACTACTCTGAGAATAAAGGCCGAAACGAACTCAGAGGTCACAGTCTCTGTTAAAGTCCAGACATAATCTTGGTCAGGCCATATGAGGACCAGGTAGATTAGTGTCAGAAATGGTCTTTTGAAGAAAGAACCACACAGATTTGAGTGGACCTGTCCAGTCAGTGCAATCATTTGTCAGTAATCGTGAAGCTCAACTCTGAGCTTAAGGAGCTCAACGACACTACAAACAACGGATTTACACGTTCGACAAATCTTTCGTGCAAATATTAAAATGTGAAAACTTAGACTTACACGGTTTGTGGAACGGAAATTCTCGAGGCGTCAAAATATAATAAAGTCAAGTGATGTGATTAACTGTTGATAATTTGTTCATTCGGGGCCAGTTTCACCAACGAAAATTATCGCAAAATTAATGTGACAAATTGTCAAGCGCGTGTAAAAAGCGGCGATTGGCTGGATAAATCATTCAACCAATCACAGCCTTTTACGCGCGCTTGACAATTGGTAAGATTTTTTTTTTCTTTTCAGGACCGGCCCGTGCTTTAGGTCGCCTCTCCTCTCGCGGCGACAAATGCGAGAATCGTGAGGCAAGTGACGAGGCAAATTGAGAGCGTGCCTATCTCACATTCACCTTGTCATTCGCACAGTTATGTAAATAAATCGGGTAGGTACTTTCAAAGCACTGAAGTTCATGGAATCGATGTTACATTTCGCACAGGAGTAGACATGGAGAAGGACGTAGGACCTTTTATCATGGATCACAGACAAAGTTCGCGAATAGCTAGTAATAAAATAATTCCCAAACCCAACTAAACAATTCCAATATTTTTAATAACAGAACATGATAATCTGTTTAATTCTGATCCCTCGACGGATCGGTTCGACCATTTAATCTTATTAGGTTAATTCCATTGTGATCCCTCCATATTGAATTATAGCAAGCGAGTGTAAACCCGGTCTATTTATTAAGAGGTGTGTTTGATATTTTATGGAGATAGTGTTTGATAAAGATATTAATTTTAGCAATGTTTGTTTTGATAAAATGTGGTTTCCCGAAGGGACGCGTTTATTTTGTACACCACTAGATGGTGGGGTCGAAATTAGAGATAACCTTTTGAATTTTGAATAGGTCATAATATGACGCTACTAATGCGAGGAGTACGTCGTATTCACGCCGACATCGTCTGATGACGTCTGATAACTGGTGTTTGCCACGCCATTGATATAATATTATCTCCCATATACGCACTCACTTTCGTGTACATAATGTTTGGTTCGATCGGCCGAGTTCGGCCGACAACGTACGAGTAGTTCAGCCGATGACGGATTAGATGTATGAGAGCCGTAATACCTAGGTACTGGTAAGTAAATACAACAAAGATTTGTGTACTTGCAGACCAATACAAAAAAATCTTTGCTATATTTATTAAAATTACAAGACTTGCTCAGACGACCGATGTCAAAGGCTGATTGACCACGCAGCAGTCACAAAATTCTCTGCCTGCCTCTGCATCTAAAAGTCTGCAATTGTGGCGGCATCTACGTCGCCACATGCGAACTACGCAGCAAAGACCTGACGTCACATAACATCCTGCATCGCGCAATTAGAGTTTACCGACCGATATACACAAGATTCCAACTTCAATCGTTGATAGTTTACCCGCCAGATACAACTCCCGTCTGGTCAGAAGATCGTCCCTTTTCTACAGAGGATGAGTGAACTTTACACCCTGTTTATCATACCTCTAAATTGGATCAGGTTTGGGTCACCCCAAGTTGGAAAGGGAGGATCCTCTATAATGCCCATCGCGTGGTAAACTCTAATTACGCGATGCAGGATTTTATGTGACGTCAGGATTTTTTTGTGACGTCAGGTCTTTGCTGCGTAGTTCACATGAGGCGGTGTAGATACACACAATCATAAAAAGGTAGCAGGTATCTGATAAAATACCGCGTTTAATAACGTTGTATTAAAATACATAATTATTTTGGTTATGAGTAATTTTAATATCACGAAGTTATTATATCAAAGGGTTCATAATTAAAAAGCCTTTTATCCTAAAGAGAGAAAATATAATCCGGAACATATATTACCTTTATGACCTTCATAAATGAAACGTGTGAAATATTCAAATAATTATTATTTTTACTACTGGTAAAAAGTTTTAATTACTCTGTAAAGGTTTTATATCCTCATTTTGGCTGGCGGATGTGATCTATAAGCCCTATAATCTTTACCCTTGGGTATCGTAAAAAGCTGGGGATGGTATTGGTCAAACTGAGTACTCAGACCAAATAAAAAACCAAGGCAGGGCGCTGTGAACAGTGACGTGGGGTCAGTTTAAACATGTGTACACTTAGTGAGGTATAGTTTGATTGTAAATGGTTTTAAATGTGTGCGCAAGCGTAACTTAACCTGATCAATTGTCCCGTGCGGCTGTTATTAATTCCCCCCTCGCTCCTCTCAGTAAAAAAAATCAAGCACTTTGGATTATATTTGAGAAACACTATCGCAAATTAGTTCATGATAACTGTAAAAGAAAAACATATCCTGTTAAAGCTTGCGGACAAATGAAAGTTGGGTATAATATTTTGATCAACAATTTTTATTTCAATCTACATTTTAATTGATTATGACTACAACAATAAATTATAAACACAACACCATGGTTATAGTCCCTCTTATTGACTTCATTAATAAAAATACACGAACATCTGAACTACAAATATAATTTTCAAAGAACCAACTTTTCAATATGCAAGAAGCTTGCACATAGCCATGGCTATGTGCAAGCTTCTTGCATATTGAAAAGTTTCAAAAACTTTCGGAACATTCGGGTAAGTGTTACGTCATGACGTAACACTTACCCGAATGTACAGTCTGTTGTACATTTGGCTACACATCAAGCTATACATTTCCAGTTTATGCTGATCGCATTGTATAGGATTTCCGTACAATGCGAGGTCAGTTTATACTGGCAATATATAGCTTGATGTGTAGCCGTGTGTATAAGGATCTTTTGGGGCGTGGCCAAAATCAGAACTAACGTCGCCATCTTGTTCTTTCAATACGTTGCACAAATGTTAACCAATAGAGTCGTCTGTAAACGTCATTCGAGCGCAAAAAGATATCCTTGAAGCACTAGAACTTACGTAGAACCGTGAATCGTCATGTTTTCATAACTCAAGTAGGTGACTCCTTCCAAGGTTGCCTGGAAGAGATTGCAGAAAGCGAAAACGCCACCCAGTGTTTGATTTTTTTAATAATCTATTTTAGTGATGTATAATATAGTATTAAATAGCTAAGTAACAGCTTGAGTTCAACATTCTTGCATTTTGAAACAGTGGCTTTAATTATTATGCAAGCAATTTCCAATTATTATTTTTATTAATAAAGTCAGTCGCCATAATTTATACATCAATCACACAGTGATAGGCTACATATTTAAATCATTCTGTAATATGTGCATCATCGCTTGCCGAGTGGCCATTTTAGAAAATCTAGCGTCGTTATTGGCTAGATTTGAAATGTTCGATGTGTATGCGCATATTAGAGTACCTAGATTTTTGTTAGTAAAAATTAATATTCCAAGCAATAAAATTAGAAATAGTTTAAATAAAACTTAATTTAGAAAATAGATTTCGGTTTATACAAAGCTATTAAATAAAAAATTAGAGATTACAATTTTTTTTTTTTTGCCTCAAAATAGTAATGTGAAAATTAAATGTTGTACAATTAAGTTTAATTCAAATTGGGATTAATTTACTTGGCATAAATTATTTTCCCCATCTCTTTCTCACTAAACTAAAATGTTTTCCAGACTACGGTGGTATAACAGCTCAACTATGTATTAAAACATTTATTCCAAAATTCAATAAATAAAAATAAAAATAACTTTTGGGGTAATAAGTTATTAGATTTGGATTACAAATAAATAAATACCTAATTAAACTCACATTAAACAATCATGCAATAAATTACATTCACACTTCAAGTAAATAAATAGGTAATAATTACTTATTAAGAGTAATAGAAGTCGTATTTCTTCATCAACCATTGGTAACGGCCCCGACTTACGAATTTACATTGTACTCGTGCGCTCGAACTTGGGTTCTCAGGCATTTTACTTTGTCACAATGGCTAAGCATGTTTGGTTCTAGGACATGCCGGGTCCGTCGTAATGTTTTCCTTCACCGTTTTTAGGAGCAGTGGTGATGAAATAATTTATAAGTACTACAAAGTCAAACGCCTGTCTAAGTTCGACGTACTTACTCGTAAGTTGCGGACGTTACATCTTCTACATGACAGTGAGATAATTCAATCTCAGTGTAGTTTCAATTTACTGGGAATTGTTGTCAAAAATGGTGTCGTAATTATCGTTAGTCGATACAGGACGAAAAAAAATACATTTTTCACACGTCATATTCCAAGATTTTTAACTATTCTAGCTCAGAAGAGGTCGTTTGAATTCTGGCATTGACAAATAAAAAAGAGACTCAAATTAAAGGAGTTCTCAAAAGCCACCTGTATAGGAGCTACTACAGTTAATTAAAGTTATTCATCGTCGAGAATACACATTTGTTCACAGTTATAGACTCAAAGTTTCGAAGTTACATTCAGAATCTTAATAGCAAGAATATGTCAGACGCTTTCGCGTAGATTTGCAAAAATACGCTCCAAAAATTCACTTCATTAAAACAAGTCTTAATAATACAATAACAATACATGGTATTTCTGGAATTCCAAGAGGGTAGACGGACACGCACAAAAAATAATCCTTTGATAATACACATTATAGTTCAGTATTATGGACCTAATAGGCCTGCAGATGACACTTCTGGTACCATTAATAGACCAGCTGTCACTGTAATCTGGAAGCAGTAACTATCTCGATTTTTTCTTTCTATAGACACACACTGTCAGTCAGAAGATGTCACTAACGCTTTATTGTAGTCCAAGTATGTTGAAGGATGGAAAAACATTATGAGGTGCACCAGTCCACCGATGCCATCGACTTTTCAAATCGAACTAGTGTGATTGCAGCTGGATAACGTTCAGCCATCGACCATCGGTTTTAGAAGCGATAAATATGAACTGGGCGACATCGATCCAATGAAGTTGCAGTTTAAGACATTTGTTTTCGAAATTGGTCACCCTGTGCCTGCATCTACCTAGTGCAGTTTCCTAGCAGTAACCAGTTTATTGATGTCATGATATGCTGCTACCATGGTGTGGGTTTTAGACGCGTTGGCAGTACAAGTTGGGTAGGAGTACATGCAGTCAGAGGCTTCTTGCCCTCGTCTTGCTGCTTTCATGTATCTGAAGAACCTCAGGATTTCGGGGTTGTCGGAAACGGGCCGTCGGAGCTCGTTCAGTTCTCTGTAGAGGAGGCAAAATTAGATGTTAGAATGGATTGTTAAAATTATTGGTATATTCAGATTTCTTATAAAAGGTTAGAAAGTGTAAAAAACGTCTGAAACAGTAGGACCTTCAATATCTCCGAAACCACAAGGTTTCCAGGTATGGTCGAGACGAAAAAAAGTATCACGATGATGGGAATAACAAGTAACTTTCGGTTCCGTTAAGGCGAAAGAAAGCTTCAGGGTAGCCCGCGGAGCTCGCCGTCCAATAAGGACCAGGCCCGGGTCGATGGCGCGTCGTGTTCTACGCGCGCCTTAAAGAGATGTCAGCACACCTGACGGGGTCGATCGTCGACGTTAGGACCGATGCCTGCCAGGGTTGCGGGAATGTCCGAAAGGTATACCGGGACCCTGGCAACAGGCAACTGAAGGAACACGGGTGGGTTTTAGTCAGTAAAAGTCTAACACGCCCTTCCGCTCCGCCCAGAGCGGGAGAAGTCAATTGATGATTTCCACACTCAAAAAAAAAAAAAAAGGGTAGCCCGCGAAATTAAAATTTTCTTAAATACAATTTTATGTTGATCTAAATATGATTCGCGGCCGTAACAAATAAAGGTACATGTAGATTTACAGAATAATAAACATTAGAATCAGCAATACAACTCTCTAAGTTCATATAAGTGTATTGAATGACTATTTCATGAAACCATGACATTTGGCACTTATATGAACTTAAGGAGTTGTATTGCTGATTCTAATGATTATAATTCTGTAAATCCATATTTGTTACAACCGTGAATTATATTTAGATCAACATACAACCTGATACTGACCTGCAAATTGCAAAAAAACGATAGAAAATTTGAATTTCGCGGGCCACCTTAGCGCATCCGCCTTAAGCGTCTTTTTACACCCATTATAATGCAAAACTATCTATTACATGCAAAACTTGGTCTGCATGATCACTTAATTGGATTTCATAGTGGTAAGAGCAAGTTAGCTTAGGTTAGTTAAGTTTAGTTCCTAACTTTGTTCAGCTCTAACAATTTCCAAGAAGCAAGTTCCCTTACAAAATCAGTGTGCATTCAGAAGTAGATGCACTTGCGATTAAAATTATGAGCCGTCCAAGACCGCGTTGGGGTGAGAACGTTGCCGGCCTATGTAGATTTGTTGACCGTTTTCGACTTTGTTAAATACCTAGTACTTGTTGAGCCTACTGTTCTCCCATTATAACATTGTTATTTGAAAATATATTTTAAAAGAGTTATCGTGGAGTTTCTTGCCGGCTATGTAACATTATGCCATTGGGGAATCGGCGCAAGGAGGAAGAGGATTTAAACTTCAATCAAAGACATACCTGCTTAACTGAGCTGACACCAGGTTACTGTAGGGTGCGAACTTGGCAGGGCTGGCGTACATGAGGCAGATCAGCTGTTCCCTGCACGACTCGATGTTCTCGTCCACTGAGTTCTCCGCAGGAGCTAGACCTGGAACCAGGTGCAGTAAACATTTAGCACAAATTAATCTTACCAGATGCACACTTCATGCACTACCAGATAGTTATTAAAGTAATCAAACATCGCGTTATTCATAATGTGTGCATTTTTTTGTCTGACTGTACCTTTTTTGGTTAAACAAAGGAAATGCCGCAAGGGGCGAATGGATACATCCAAATAATTATTTAAATGACAATTTTCCTCGCCCCTTCGTAAGGGGCGAAAGAGTACACCAAAATAATAAAAAACGGGGCGAGTGCAATATTTTAATCGAAAGGGGCAAAATCCAAGGGGCGAGCAGAGCCCACACCAACATGGCAATGCTGCCAACATTTTGGATACTTTTCCTGTTGACAGCGATGTGGACGAATTTTTCCCCACGGCCCTAGTGTTTCAACCCCAAACTTGGATCACAGAAAAGAATCGAGAACATTCGTTTTAACCAGCAACAGTCCACATTGAAAATAAAGCTCTTAAAATATTATATTAAATCAGCACTAAAAGTATTTAAGAACTTATACCATTAGTGAATCAATTATTCTTGAACAATTTTCATTCGAGCGTTATCACACTGACGATGTGCCAGTGTGGTTCAAGCGAGGCGATTTGTTAACATGCTCTCCGCGGGTGTGAAGCGAGCTAACCGCGATTACGCGACGTATACGCCGCGTTTTCACGATATTGTACACTCGCTTGTCTCGCTCTCTCTTGCAAACTTACATCAATCGCTCTTCGCAAACGTGGCGAACACGTTACGCGGCTCGCTAATAACTCCCTCTCAAATTGCCACTGTGATAACGCCCTTAGTAAAACAATCGATCTTCAACAATTTACTAGGGAAGCTGTAATTTATTTTATTTTATTTTTTTATTAACAGTTCAACGTACCAAGCCGTGCGAATATACCATCCAGTCGAGATAACAACGGAGAGTAGAACGGATCGTAGTTACTCAGGATCATTGACGAGGCTGGTATCTTTTGGAACACCTGTAAAAAAGATGAGAGTATTGTCAGTTTGCGTTTTTGAATGCCTCTTGGCTTTATCATCATCTGGCTTAAATAGTCCACTGCTGGACATCATTATAAGTAAGTAGCCAGTGCTAAGTGAAGTGTTACTAACATAGTCTAAGCCTTATTTGTTAACAAATGTTATTGTTTATAGAATATGTATATTTAGGTTAAGGTATTTTTTTATGGGCCTGTATCGCCTGCAATAAATGGTTTTATTTAGGTATTTATTATCCTCATCATCATCATTGGGAGCCACCCATTGCTGAATATACGCCTCCTGCCGTTGGCGTTGCTTGACATAGGCCTTTCCAATTAAGTTTTAGTCGATCCTACCTAGGCTACTTTTATCCAGCAAAAAGCCAACCTGAAGATCGTTGCCTAGCCTGAGGGCGTCCTACTCTACTTTTGGCACTTGGTTTCTTATTTTTTTTAGTTTCGAGGGATTTAATTTAACTCCAAATGTAAGGAATTAAATTAACCTAACCCATTTCGACGGAATACTCTAGTGTCTAGAGTAATAATAGTAAAAAAGTTTATTGCTCAAAGAGTAATTTAGTCAAATTCAGTGAGCCAGTGAGCAATTCATTCAACCTAAGCGTCGCGTCGTTAGTATCTTCTAGAGGTACTGCTACCAAGTTTGAGAAAAGTTCAGAAAGTTATAAAGATGTAATTTTATTTAAAAAAGGGTACATCATTAGAAGACCAGAAAGTTTTAAAAGGCTTGTTTATTTAAAAAAAAGTGTAGGTACATCATTAGAAGCTCAACAAGTTTTTAGACGATCATTTTAATATTTCCTAAAAATATTTGCCAGTCTTCAAGGGCTACCCAGGGTTTGCGAAATCCATCAGAATATTGATACCTATCTAATAGTTCTAATCTATGTCATCTATCTAGAATCCGTCGGCACACTAATCGCCCTAAATAATTGCCGTAACGCATGTCACATATAAATCAGTAATGTGTCATGAACGCAGGAATTTACGAGACCTAGTTATTACTGCGTAAACATTATTGATCCAATCAATCAGCCTAGCCTTTTCTCCAAATGTGTTGGGGTCGGCTTCCAGTCTAACCGGATGCAGCTGAATACCAATATTTTAAATGGAGCGACTGCCTATCTGACCTCCACAACCCAGCAACTGGGTTATACGATACCCGTTGATAAGACTGGTTGTCAGACTTTCGGGCTTCTGACGACCGTAACGACTGTCAAAGATCCACGAATGACAGCCGGGACCCAACGGCTTAACGTGCTTTCCGAGGCACGGAGGAGTCTCGGTATGTAAATATGGTCATTCATCTACGGCAACCAACCCCGGCAAGCGTAGCTTAACCTAATGAATCGACCCGTGCGGCTGTTATTACTTAGCCACGAGCTCCTCTCATTTAAAACATTATTGATACGTTAGTGATAAATTTTTAAATTATAAGTATGGATGTTTGCTTATTAAATACTGAAGAGCAATCAAGAAATATGTATAGATTGTGTGAGGTACGATATGAAAGAGAAGGGAGCAAATGATAGCGTGACGGTTGACAGGGGAGAGTGGAAAAAGAAAACGTGTTGCGCCGACCACAAGTAACATGGGATAAGGGCAGGAAGATGATGGAATACTGAACAGCATTCGTACTTTTGAAAGGCGGTATGTTAAAAGGAATCAGTGATTATCAGTGTCCTGCAAAATGTTTGGGAAAAGAACAATGTTTTTGTAGAGAAGTGTATCAAGCGGAAATAGGGTCGGTCCCCTCTCCATACAAACTGTTTTCTCTCTGGTTTATAACCTTAGAGCGATGATTTTTTACAGTAAAATAAATATCAACTAATTCTATGCCCCTATGTTTTCCGTTTTGATGATACATTATCTGCAAAAACACTAGAACCCTCTGAAAATTCTCAAAATTGCCTGTTTAGACCGCTATCATCAAAGGCCTATTGTACAAATTTGACAACCATTAATAAAAAAAGAAAAACATAGGGGCACAGTAAATATCCTTCTTATTCAATTTATAAAATATCTTTTAAATTGGTCCAATATTGGAGGAGGAAATAGACGAAAGCCGAACCCCGAATTATGACTTTTTGTATGGAGAATAGACCTATTTCCTCTAAATCTCTATGTTAACGGTAATAAAATGCTTACCTTATAGTTATTGGCTGTTGTCATCTGATTCTTGTAATAGCTATTCTTTGAAGGCATAAAACCTGTTTTCTGACCATCGCCAAACCTGAAAAACATGAAAAGAACACCATAGTTACTGAATAATCAAGCGATATTTTTTTAGACCATTTTACTAAACAATAATAAATTGGAATTAAATATTGTATAAATATTTTAAACTAGCGACACGTGCGTCACACATGGTCTTTACGACTTGTCAAAAAGCGAGATTTCTTATTATTATATTACCATAAGTAAGTATTACAATAAGTATTAAAATATACACATAAACCTTCCGAAATGTTCTAAATAATAGCGAAAACCGCATTAGAATCCATTGCGCAGTTTAGAAGAACAACGCGATCTCACTCCGTCCTCAGACAGACACGAAGAGCGACTTTATTATACATTTTAAATAGATATATTATGGACCAAGTAATAAATAGGGGCATTTTTCATAATGCCCGCGCATTTTGAATAATGACGCACTTTTTAAATTTTTCGCTCAAAAAGAAATATTATTCAAAAATATTTATGGAGGTATAATTCTGAAGTAATATAGTTTATACAAAAAAATACTTGACCCATAGTTTAATCATATTCCGTATTGTGTTGCCCCATAGGTGACTAGCATTATAAAAATGCCCGGTGAATTTGATTATTTCAATAGTTGTTATCACACTGCCCTCTCTTATTGGGCATATTTTAAACTGCCCGGGCATTTTTTATAATGCCATGGCACACTTTCTGCCATCCACCCCTAAACAAATTCAATTTTAACGACGAGATTTTATATTTATCTACCACATCGCTATGACAAAAATATACTAAATTGGCTCGGAATTTCAAAAAACAGTTTCTGACAAAATTTCTCCAATATTGGCGGTATGCAAATTGGGGAGTGGGATTGAATTACGCTCAATGAAGTTACTTGATGAACGGTAAACCAATAATTTAATATTGAGAACAATATTTTTGTGGAAATGGTGTCTAAATTCAATGGTACAGACTTTTCTACAGGATTTCTTTTGTCAAAATAATGGTGTCGTAATTTCCGATGTGAACAAATTGCGTTATTGTGTCTGTTCCAAGTGTTGAATTTCATTATTAGGTACTACACGATAATAGATTTATTAAACGACGAAAGTACAAGAGTATAATAGAGAATTTTGGCCATGGTAAAACAGTAACATTTAAAGTTTTATACGTGCAAAAATTCCTTGAGAGGCGTCGATATTAAATCTATTATTATCTAAGTATATTGATTATTTATCTATTATAAGGCGTTATGTTTAAATCTTTGTATCTGCTTTATTATATCTTTTGTTTATAGGTATTTTCCACATGACAATCCCGACCCGACAACAAGGAATTAAGCCGGGTTTACATTTGTCTGACGTGTTGTGTCGTGCGTGACGGGCTCTGTCGTGATGGCTAGTGTTCAGATCAATTATGTTGTGTGCTGACGCCAACGATAAAAAAAACCGGCCAAGTGCATGTCGAACCATGCACAATGACGGGTTCCGTAGTTGGGATTAATTTATAAAACAAATTTAACATTGTAGTTGAAAAACTTGTTCTGCCATACAGAATGTATGGGAGAACATGTTTTAAGTTGGTCGATTATTACTCGGTAACTTGTGGAGCTTACGTAGCGGCGATAGTTTTCCTTTTAATTTCGTTATATATACTACTGCCGTAAATTTTTTCACATATCCAAACCCAACCATTTAGTTGGCAGGGGGGGGGGGGCACTTGGCTCTAACAAAAATTAGCACTTGATTCCGCAAACGGATCCCTGAATCCAAAAATAGTTTTCACAAACTCACATTATTGTTAAACGACCTTTACAACGATACCCCACACCATGGGATTGACGAGAAAAAAGAAACCATCCCCAATTTACGTGTAGGGGAGGTACCGTAAAAAAAACAAATTTTTACGATTTTTTTTTACTACTTTGTCGGCCTTGTTTATATGTATATCAATAACAAATTACAGCTTTCTAGTACCAACGGTCTCTGAGCTAAGCCGCGGACAGACGGACAGACGGACATGGCGAAACTATAAGGGTTCCTTGTTGACTACGGAACCCTAAAAAACGTAAGTAGCAACGGCTCTGCCGCTTCGCAACGCGACACTGGCGACCTCCACCGCTCTGATGCGATCGGTCTCTTCTGATGCCTCGAATCAGAAGCCATCACAACACATCGCGACACACAAATATAAATCCCACCATACTAAATATATGAAACCGATAACGTTAGCCACGAACGAAGGTTCTTAGCCACGTAACCCCAGTTATATCCATTAATTAAATCGAATTAAGGATCTCTGACAATATTAAAAGACCAATTAGCGAAGAGTAGAGTAAAAATCGCCGTCCTTACCGTGACATATCGACATTCCCCAGCTCATTGACATCATTAGCATCAGCTCCATACGACATTCCATCTTGAGGGTAGGCAAAGGTTCCAGTTTGACTTGTCTCGTATCCCATAAAGTCTTTATTGTCAGAGTTGTATCCCACCTGGTCATCCGCGTTCACAGGGGGATAGCTGGCTTGGGAGGATGACGCGGATATGGTGGATAGACCTGGAACATTTAAAAACAGCATGAGAAATTATATCAAAGTATTTTTTTATTTTATTATAGACTAAGTACTGTAGCCCTCCATCATTATTGGATTCTGTTCGTCCTAAGGTTGCCTGTAAAAGATTTCGCAAAGCGCCAATAAAGTCGGTTTTACGATACATGTAATATTATTCAGGAGAAATACAGTTAAAGTATACAAATAGCTTTAAGTCTGAAGATAAATAATGGCATGTTTAGTTTTCCTATTAATTTTATTTATTATTTATTTCATTTCATTTATTTGTTTTTTCTTTATTATTTCATACAATTTAAAAACAAAAAATAAAATGGGTTTTTTACGATAGACATAAAAAATATGATAAAATATTTTTACGATAGTCATTTTGTATATCATATTTTTTACAATTTATTTTTTGTTCGGATTTTGATTTTGCAATTCTGTTTTTTTTTTGCGAAATCTTCCAAACAACGCAAATTGAAATTTACAGGTGTGAATTATGCACCTTCATTAACTTATACAAAAATAAACAAGACATTTACTACGTGTTTTTAAATGCCTGTTAAACTGAGTTTATAACTTCCAGAGCTTAACAGCCTGTTCAAAGTTAACGGGCACTCATGCTTCATTGTCGACTAGCGATGGGCGTTGAATAAACGAACTAGTTGAATCAACCGTTGATCTCCTGTCAACGCATTAACGTTAACTGTATATGAATCAACTAGTTGAATTCGTCAACGACGTTGACTCGGTTAATTCAACTGAATTCGAGAACGCAAACAACGCCGTTCCTTGTGAACGGATGTTCTCAAAAACTGGTCTTATAATCAACCAAGGACGTACAAGGCTGACAAGCAAAGTTGAGCAAATCATGTTTCAGTTCAGATACTAGTTCAACTCGTTGAACGTCGCGGCGTTGAATAAAACCGTTGAATGAATTAACTTTGTAAGTTGACATTAACGATTAACTTTGTAAGTTGACATTAACGATTAACTTTGTATGTTGACATTAACGATTAACTTTGTAAGTTGACATTAACGATTAACTTTGTAAGTTGACATTAACGATTAACTTTGTAAGTTGACATTAACGATTAACTTTGTATGTTGATATTAACGATTAACTTTGTAAGTTGACATTAACGATTAACTTTGTAAGTTGACATTAACGATTAACTTTGTAAGTTGAAATTACTGCACGTTAACTCGTTGACGAAATTAACTTGTTGATCAAATAATTGACGAACGTAAATCAACGTTGACGTTTCGTCGACCCATTGCTATTGTCTATAGTGAAAAGCGAATGCAGTAACGTTTTCAAGCGACAATGAACGATAAACCTTGAATCTTAGATTTATGTAGCTACATTAAAAGCAAGATATATGGATGACATCCATTTAAAGAAATGCCTATAGCCCAGTTGTATAAGTCCTCGTACACACGAGCGATTTCTTATCGCACCTTGGACGCACTACTCTACTAAACCCCAAGACTTGAAAATAATAAAAAAATACAAATCTTTTCTTTTTATAATATTACTAGCTGTTTCACCCGCGTACGTCTCGATCCCGTGGGAATATCGGGATAAAAGTATCCTATGTCCTATTCCTGATCATGGTCTACCTATATGTCAAATTTCATATAAATCCGTTCAGCCGTTTAAGCGTGAAAGTGTAACAAACACACAAATAAACACACTTTCGCATTATAATATTACTAGCTTCTGCCCGCAGCTTCGCTCGCGCAGTATGTCGATAAAAAGTAGCCTATGTCCTTCCCCAGGGTGTCATCTATGTCCTTGCCAAATTTTGTCGAAATCCGTTCAGTGGTTTAGGTGTGAAAAGGTAACATACACACAGCCAGACAGAGTTACTTTCGAATTTATTATATTACTAGCTGCGCCCCGCGGTTTCACCCGCGTAAGTTCCGATCCCGTGAGAGTATCGGTATAAAAAGTATCCTATGTCCTATTCCAGGTCATAGTCTACCCCTGTACCAAATTTCATCCAAATCCGTACAGCCGTTTTAGCGTGAAAGCGTAACAAACAAACAAACTCACTTTCGCATTTATAATATTAAGATAGGATATTATAAATTATAATTATAGTATGGATAATTAGCATTAAGTGTAGATAAATCCAGATAAATAAATCATTTTGAGTGATTGATACCAGCCGAAAGTCTCTAGAAAAGCAAAGTTTAATTAAAAACATGAATTATCAATGTAGACAAAGTAAACCAAACTGCGGGGACACAGGTGTTTGATGAAGATTATGAAGGTTATAATTATCTTTACTAAACTTCCTTTCTGTGCTGATGACAGCATTGTTCGCAACAATATTGTATTCTATTTAGACTGGGAAAATTCAGCAGACAATAAAATCCCAGTTGATTTCGCACAGGTGTGGAACAATTTTGCCTACGAAAATCCGGGTCGCATTATTATTACGTTCCTAAAACATACGGTTTATAAGGTATTTAGATTACAATGGACGGTACTACAGAAATGGGTCGTTTTAACAAGATTGTTTTTCATTAACCCCCGACGGAAAAAGAGGGGTGTTTAAAGTTTAACGTGTGTACCAGTGTGTCTGTCTGCGCCATCGTAGCTGCCAAACGGCGGAACCGATTTTGATTTTTTTGGTTTTGTTGGAAAGGTGAATTGATCGTGAGTGTTTTTAGTAATAAAAAATAAAAAAAATAGTTTTTAGATGCTTTGTTTTTGTCGGGGGTTTTTGACATTTTTTATTTAATTTAACTTGTTTGGCAGGTATTTTTCAGTCCTACAATAGCAAGACCTAGTTACATTTTGTATTTCTTGACTTTTCAATTTTTGTCTGTCTTTATGACTTTCCAGAAAAAGTTATTTTTCTATTGAATTGCGACTCATTTACAGACATGTATACCCCATTTGAAATAAGATTAGACATTAAAACAAACCCTTTTACAGTCCGTTCAACCGATTTTGACTTCTATACCGTAGGCTGAGGATAGCATTAAAAGCAAAAGAAGTTACACAATACCAACTATCTACTGCGGCTGCCATTTGTCATGCCACCAACGCAATAGAATTCAAAATCGGTTGAACGGAATGTAAAAAAGGCTTATCTATACGTCTAATCTTATTTCAAATGGAGTATAGATAAATTGATTTTCTTTGACCCTAGACGACTTAATAACTTTAATTTTCGGAAGTCGGTGGCTAAAACCGAAAACCGTTTTTTTTGGAAGTCAGTTGTTTTTTTTTTCTAAAAAGTTTATCGTCATATTTTTGGAAGTCGGTTGTTACAACAAGTTTTTATTTTCCACTTTTTAGTATTACAAGTTCGAATAAGTACCACTACCTGCTATGTAAATAACAGTGACACATACAGACGAATTGAGAACCTCCTCCCTTTTGAAGTCGGTTAAAAATAACAAAACAAAACGCTCTGACTTACTAATTATTTTACTTCAACAAACTTGAAAATTTTGCTACAAAACTTGGAAAGTACGAATAATTTTACGCATTACTTAACTCTGATGTTCTCCGTCCTTCGTATAACACGTTCTCACTTAAGCTGGATAGCTTAATGTTATCTTAAGTTATATCCTTAGAAGTTTGTTACCAGCTTACCTTTGCTGAGTATCTTCCCGAAACTTCCCAGTATGCTTGGCAGGAACATCGCGAATAGTATCGTTTTTATTAATACTTGTCCTCCTATCAGTATTGGTATGAAGAATTTATTGAGGCCAAACGCTGTAAAAGAAAGATTTGGATTACATATTTTTAAGGTAAGTTAGCAATCATTAGAAAATAAATGATTCTCGATAAACATTAAGTAGGTACTGATTTTCAAGAAATAAATATTTTAGGAGATTTCACCCGACTACGGCAAAGCCAAAGAAGGATTATGATTTTAACAGGCTATTTATGTAGGTATGTATGTATATTCGTCTGTTCTGTTTCCTCAACTCCTAAACTACTCGTCGTATTTTGACAAACGAGGTATTGCTGGAAGCGCCATATTAAAATCATAATGGCGTAAATCACCATAAAATCCGATATGGGGGCTTATACCGGATGACCGGATTATATCCAACATAATTGAAATTAAAATAAAAGTAAAAACACCGACTAAAAATGTATAAAGCTTTTGTGTAACCGGAGTCGCACGTCATGTAATTAAGGCATAAATCGAGCACATTACTTGTAATTCTGGATTTTTAATTTTAGTTGGCATTTTTGTCGTAGTTGGGTTTTACCAGGTTTTACCTACACATTTTTTTCTAGACACATTTCACACATTTTTGTATTGTAATTTGAACAGATAAACGGGACAAGCACGGATGAAGCTATCATTTACTTTTTTTCTTTTAAATGTGCAATCTTTCGCTAACCATTTTGAAACTCGCCAACCAGCGATCTACTTACAATAAATTAATAGGCGTATAGTGGATTTCAATCACTTAAAACGTAACATGGGGCAATATATTAAATTAGCTATATCTTCAATGTGGTTACTGGTTACCGAAAGGTGACAGGGTAGAAATGGGTCATCAGGTGTCACCCTCACGTGTGACCGCACAGTACCCAACGGGAGATGTGGTATCTTAGAGCAATTAAGTAGTGAAGTGAAGTTCTACTAACATAATGTTATGATTATTAATACAAATTTTGTTTTATACTTTTTAAATGTTAGTTTGTAAGGTATGTCTATGAGCCATTGTAGCCTAAAATAAATGTTTTATTATTTATTAATATTTGTTGGTATATTTTTTTTTAACTCACAGATTTAGTTACGTATTATGCAGTCGCTCCAAATTAAAATTGCAAAACTGGTATTCAACTGCATCCGGTTTGATTGGAAGCCGACCCCAACATAGTTGGCAGATTGATTTTTGATTTTTGTATCTCGGCACTGATGTGACGGTTTTATAGGATAACATGGGCCGAAGTCAAGTGCTAACCAAAATAGTACTAACATAAGTCATAAATGATAACATAATTATGATATTGTGATGATATGTTTAGACTTTGTGTTCTTGGTGGTGTTTGTAGGAGTGACATTTGTGCATCAATGTCGTTCTGAAAAAAATTACAGACAAATCTGTACCTAAGTGTTTTCAAGATAGCAGCTTTCTGAAGTAAATAACTATTTTTTATTTTTGTAGTTTGTAATACCTAAACTGTGAAGAATCAGATATTTTAATGGAAATATCAAAAATGTTTACGCTATTATATGCGAATCTATAGAATGAAATAAAATTAAAAATCATACTCACATTTTGCGGCCATCGGCAAATTGATTGATAGTATATGGGTGTTGACGAACTCCTTAATTTTCTGATACATTCTGTATTCATACGTATATTTACTAAATAGTGCTCTTCCTTCTTCATCTCTCCTCTTTTCAATCTTTGTATCATTCTCAGCCCCCGCTGGTTCAACGTCAACTCCCTCAAAAATCTTAAATCTATCTTTATTCAGGGCTTTATCTAGCATATCTTCGACAGCTTTTTCTAAGTAAACAACTGTTTTATTTAAATTCAAGTGTTGAGTAGTAAAAGTGTTTAGTTGTCCAACAATATCATCTACGACATCTACATATTTGTCTATATTATAAGATTCTCTGTTACTACTACTATAACAGTTATGGCAGTGAATAGAATCTAGTTTATTATCTAATGTTACATCTGTTTTGGTTATATCCTTATGACTGGTATGTCCTTGGCAGGGCGCAGCAAGAAGAATTATGTACAGAATCAGGAGGTTGGTACACCTCCATTTTGTTATGCTATTTCTTAAGCCATGTATAGTATCCATGTTTGTGGGTTCTCTCAAACTTCATCACTTACGTTCACGTTTTTGTTTTTCTTGCGTTCATTTATCGGGATATCTGAAACAAAAGACGTTCGTTAATATCTATAATTTCATCAAATAGTTGATCATCGGTCATTTGCCATCCTAACTAATTATTATAAATACGATTGTGAGTTTGCTTGTTACGCTTTCAAGCTAAAACCACTCTATAACGACTGACCATGACCTGGAATAGGACATAAGATATTCTTACGGGATCGAGACTTACGCGGGTGAAACCGCGCACAGCTAGTCCCAAATAAATCGAAGCGCTTTAGTATCATCTGAGTGAAACCACTTACTAATAATGTATTATTTCTTTGGTCAGTATGCAAGGTAAAGAAAATATTGTCACGCCATACAGGGTGTATGTTGTGACAGTATTTTTTTTTAAACCGGCGCCCTGAAGTTTAACATATTATGTAACAGGGAGCGTAAGTGGGTTGCCGCTGACACCTTTCACCTCATCTAAATACTCCGGGTGGCGGTCAACTGAGCCGTGACCATCGGCGCTTCCCCAAAAAACTCAGCTGTTCCCAACATTTTGACGAGCATAAATGTAGGGAACAGGTGATTTTTTTTTCGCGATATTCCGCGTTGGTCCCGTAGTGAAAGTTGTTCATAATGATGAGTACAATGACCCCTTAAGAGGATGAAAACGAATAAAATTTCATCCTGTATAAGATCTAAGATCCCTTCCCAGTAATTGTTTCTCACGTATTGATGAGGATGGAAAGTAGTGAATGTTTTTATTATTTCAAGATCTGTATGGTAGACAATATTGAGAGAAAATCTCATAAATGGTTATGTTATTATATCAGCAGATATATTCACACGATTGGCACATCGTGAGGTATTTTAATAAAGTCTGAGTCATATTATGAAAGTTTGTTATGTTGCGTGTTGGAGAATATTATTGTATTGTTAAATTAAATTTTGGCAGTGTAATGTATTTGTAATTCTAATTCCACACCATGAAGCCCATTTTCATTCAAACTTCATTTAAGAAACAAATTTGCAGAATTTGGGGTACTCAAAAATATCTCCATGAGTTTAATTTTATTATCTAATAAAAATTAAAATTAGTAACCAAAAATAAACAAAGTTATAGGAAGTTGTGACCCCTTCGTGACTTATGCGCCACCCTGTACAACTTCGATATAGTTTAGAAATTATAGGTAGGTACTTGAGTTAAAATTGACTTCAATTAATAACAGAACCTACAAGTTTTGAATTTAGTGTTGGAGTCTCCAAATTCACGTACTTATTTCGAGATAAATCTATTAGTTTTGCTGAAACAGATGCAGAATAATTTGTAAATCATGCCCCAACGCGCGATGAGCCGGCTGAATACGAAATAAGTAATTTGTCAAAATGCCAGCCGTTGCAAGTGAATACTAAGGTTGAAGGCACACAGGCTTTGCTTGGACTGTAGCGTAGCTTGAACCGCTCGAACCGTGCAGTGTGGCTTGCTAGGTGCTCTGCTTATGTATGTCTTCTCCAACTTGTTGGTATGTCGATGCCCGATCTGCCTGATCGCTTCACCAGGTACAATTAATGAAGAATTAAGTGAAGTTATAAAAATGCAGCTTTATCGATTCGATAAATTATAGCTCCAGCGGTACAACTTTGTTGCGGGAAAGTCCGAAAGGGATACCTTAGCAACAGGGAACTGAAGGAACACGGGTGGGTTATAGTCAGTAAAAGTCTGACACACCCTTCCGCTCCGCCCAGAGCGGGAGCAGTCATTTGAGCGGTACATCTTTATTGCGGCCCGTACAACACCATAGTAGGGCGTCTGTATCAGTTTTTTCTCACATATAGCAATAAATAAATGTATTTTATATATTTTTTATTTTTATAAAGGGAACTTCATAAAAACATGCAAACATCAGACAGTGCCACCATTTTATGTGACTCTTTATTAGTCATGCAGTGTGGCACCGCATCAGAGTGGGTTCATTCGCTGGAGCATGCCACATATCACACGGCGTAGTTCTAAGCACTAAGCGAAACTCCTAGCCGTGTGTCTTCGGCCTAAGTCTAACCAATATATCTTCACGCTTGCTCCCAGAGGGATGGATGCAGAGTTCAGAGAAGAAACTTTTGTATTCAACTTTGAATAATGTGTGAGCTGTATCACTGGCCTTGCTTTGGATTGCTTTTTTGATCATTGTATTTGTATATTCTTCCTCACTCTGTATTTCGTACAAGCTTTAAGATGGTTATATTTTTTGTGTTTTCTTTCAATGGTCACCAAGAGCAGTGGTTGCTCAGTGGTAACGCTCGCGACTGACGTGATGTAGGTCGTAGGTTCGAACGGATTAGTCCACATTCAACCCCTAGAATCTCAACCCCTGTCCACGTTCAACCCCTAAATGTTGTCCACGTTCAACCCCTTGGGGGTTGAATGTGGACTTTTAATTTTGAATATTTTTAATCCACGTTCAACCCTTAATGGACTAGAAAACACAAAAGTTTTTCTCATCTATACATAACTAGCTGCCCGACCCGGCTTCGCTTGGGTAGCAGTATGTACTTATCTACTGCGCTGCGATAAGGTAGATACCTACATACCTACTTACACCTACCTACCTACACGAAGCCAAAACTACACATACAAACATAATATTTATGAAAAAGTAATTTTTGCGAGGTCAGGGAACGATCCTAATTAGTGATGTGCCGTTACCAGTAATTTACTCCAGTCGAATATTTTCCCAGTAGCGTTACCAGTAATATTCTACAAAAATAGTAATTTAGTGTAACAGGGAAAAATATTTTATTTCTTAAATTTAATTTGTGATTATGAGTGGTCCGATAAGACTTTTACCACTTCTAGTTTAAATGCAACCAAAATTTGAATTTTTAATACTATTTTCTCATTATTCCTAGTAACTTACCGAGTAAGTTTCGAGAAACTTACTGAGTAACTTCCCATACAGTAACTTTCTGGGTATTTTCTCATCGTTCCTGTCGAGTCTGCAAGGCTGGAACTGGTAATGTCCTTTACTAAATAAGTAAAGGACATTACTAGTTCCAGCCTTCGAATTCGGGAACATGTACAGGATTACAGTTTGTACAAGATTTAAAAATAAAGATCTAATTTATCATGGATATATTTTTTCGAATAAAGCCCTGGTTAAAATATCTGAAAAAACAGTATGTTAATTGCTTCCGCTTTTATTTTTTATTTTTTTCTGTAAGCTCTTCCAAATTTTGACGTTCCATTGTATCCATAATCATCCGGTAACCATAATAAGCTACACATAATAAGGGAAAAATAAACTAAGAACGAGTTATTTTCGATCAAGTGAATAAATGACATGGAATATATTATAATGCATGTTTTGTATACAATTAATTTGATTTATTTACCCACCTACAGGTTAGGTTTTTATTGTCATTTGTGACGATCGAGCACCATAATAATCACTGTGTATAAAGAAGTGTTATTTCTTTGACAATGCATGAGTGGTGGGACCAAAGGCACAATTTAATATGGTAGCAATCTTATTCATAAAGTACCTAATTAATCGATTCGAGTCAAAGCATGAAAAATCGTAAAAAAAAAAAAAAAAATTGAATTGCTATTTTATTATACCCTTTTTAACTGTGTTTGATTAATAATAACATAACATAACATCACGCCTGTAATCCCTGAAAGGTTAGGTAGAGGTGTACCTTTACACCCTCATTTTGCTATAGTTATGTTTAAGTTCCGTGCGGGCGTGAGCCTATTGCGCACACGCCGCACGGGCACATCCGGACTCCGGGCTGCTACTGAGATATTCCAGATGAACAAATCCAATAACACTTTGCCTGACCCAGGAATCGCACCCAAGACCTCATGCTCCGCTGTAGCGCTTGCGACCAAATTATTAAATAGCAAATCGGTACCTACATATTTATCTTCTTCATTTTAATGTTCGTTGCCTGGTTACGTAGTAGCAACATTCAGAAAGTGCAATGACAGTGACATAAGCGGAAAATACGTATCACAAAAGTAAAAAAATACTTTTATTTTTGGTGTCCAAAAGCCGGGAATCGTTTTCATAACAAAAACGTAAATCTAATTAAAAAATACGAGTATTTTATGAACTACATTTGGTTGTGACACTCTCGCTCCCATGTTGGTACGAACCCGTGGCATTCTCCTTTAAGTAAAAACCTTTTTATTATTATTATTATCAATTTATTTCGGACAGAATCCATAAAAGAGTTAGTCACAATGTTCTTAAGATCTATGTTAGTAGGTACATAATATAATAACGTATTTATAAACTTACGATCTTCCCGTAACTATTCCCACCCAGTGTGCCTGTATGGGACAGTCATAGCGGGATGCAATCATTTGCAAAATGCTGTTGGTGCTACCGCGCAGTCTTTGAAATAATGACGACACCTTCTTACGCATTATTGCGTGAAACCCGTCAACGCGAGCATTTGCGAACATTTGTGACGCACTACAATGGCGCGGCAACCCCAACAGCATTCTGAAAGCATTATTATACTGGACTCGCAGGACGTTGTAGGCTCGTTGCGTATACCGAACCCACAGGCCGCTCGAGTAAAAAGATTGGCAATATGCCCGAAAAAGTGTAACCTTAACTTCCTTAGTGCATCGAGCGAACCTACGGGCCAGCATATTGCTCCTTACTGCCAACGCCCTGCGTTCTCTTTCTATATCTGGGTCATCTTTTAAGTCCTCCGTGACCAGATGACCCAGATACTTACAGTTCTTTACAATTTTCAAGGCCGTTCCATCGACCATGATCGGAGGCACTGTAGTAGGACTCTGATTTCCTGCTTTAAAAATCAGTACCTCACTTTTCTGTGTGTTGTACCTGAGACCATGCTCAGATGCGTAGCGTTCACAAATGTTAACCAACGTCCTCAGCGCGTTGACCGAGGGGGCCAGCAGCACCATATCGTCAGCATAGCTTATGTTGTTGACACATGTTCCGTCAATGTAGCATCCGACATGTGTGCTGCTGAGCTCCTCGATCAACTGGTTCACATATAGGCTGAAGAGGCCGGTAGATGTGAGGCCGCCCTGCCTTACACCGCATTCCAACTTATATTCGTCAGATAGTGTATCCACCCATCTCACCTGGTTAGTCTGGTTTTTATACCAGAATTTAAGAATACTGTTATATTCCGTTGGCATACCTGTTTCCTCTAGCTTTCGCCACAGTATATCATAGGCCACTGTGTCAAAAGCTTTTGACAAATCGAGGAAACAGGCATATATCGGTGTCTTTCTCTCCGTGTAATACCCGACAGTATGCTTAAGGCATAAAATAGCACTCTCAGTAGATAGTCCCGCCCTGAAACCGAATTGTGCGTCATGTAAATGTAAATACCCACTGAGACTCTGCTTAAGCAAACTGTCTAGTATCTTAGCTGTTGTTGTAGCAAGTGAGATGGGTCGATAATTTGTCCTATCTGACACATCCCCTGTCCTGTTCTTAAGAATGGGTACAACCAAGGTTTTCATCAGCGATCGCGGTAAGTATGAGTGACCGATACACAGCGTAAAAAACATAGCCAGTACACGCGGCAGATGTACACCTGCATGCCTGAAGTGCTCGATGCTGAGACCGTCATACCCTGGAGACTTACCCCTTTTCATTCTTTGAATTGCCGCGACAACTTCTTTTGCGGAAAAGCGTGTCTTTCTCCCGGGCACGCCGGCCCCAGCACCGCCCGCCTCGGCCGTCGCTGGCCCTAGGGGAGATCCTACCATAAAGTGATCTCTAAAATTATTGGCAATACTTTTAGGATCACTGATGCCACCGACGCTCACAGGTATACTTGGCTTAGGGTTCATCTTGTTGAATACCTAGCCTCTCCATATCAACGCAGCACCAGTCTTGTTCTACACAGAAACTCAACAGCTCATCACAAAATAGTTCATTTGGATGAGCATTAAAATCCCCTAAAATATAAACCGCTTCACTATCAGTGTTAACTTCTATCACAGACTTTATTACACTGAGGCAGTCCGTAAACATAGGTAAATTTTCAATACCGTTAACCGGCATGTACACACTAAAAATTATAACTGACTCATTTCGTGTCATCACTTTTATCGCACATATACGCGCACTATTACAGTCTATTACTGAGACTGACTCAAACGCACTTTTCCGCCACAGAATCGCCACCCCACCATACGGCCTGCCACTCAGGAGACCTAACGACGTATCCACCGCAGACGTGCCAGTGCACCCGAATTCTTCGTCTATTGTGCTAAGTAATGGCAGATCATGCGGCAGCAACCACGTTTCCTGTAGCGCTACTACATCAGCATCCTTACATAGTGTTCGTATCCCCTCCATTGATCTCTTCATCGCTTTGCAATTGAAACTGACTAATGTGCTACGCATTCGTGTATTCTCCATTTAGTCGTTATAATATACCCGTTGATTTTACTCGCCAATTACATTAGTATTCTCCCTAATATTGACAAAGCGCCTAAACGTAATGCCAGAAGGCCACAGATTGTTGTCTAGAAAAATGTCAATACTATTCTTCGTTACATAAATCTTGTATGAATTATAATCTCTAGGTTTCTTGATTTTAATTTTCACTAACGATACCTTCTCCTTTGTCTTATCATAAATATAATTCACGATGTCGGACTCAATCACATCTTTGTGCACATTTGATACAAATAGTGGTATTTTAGTATCAGCCGCCTTAAATTTACTGCCGCTTTTTACCTAAATTTTATTTTTACCCAACCGCTACTAATACCTGTAAAAGTGTGTAAAAGATTAATTGTAAAGAAAATAAATACACTTCTGCACTCAGTATTACTTTAATGCCATTATTAGCTACCTAGCAACAAGGGGTTGAATATGGACAAAGAAAAGATGACCAATGTATTGAAATCCACGTTCAACCCCTAGGGGTCGAACGTGGACAACATTTAGGGGTTGAACGTGGACAGGGGTTGAGATTGTAGGGGTTGAATGTGGACTAAACCGTTCGAACCTTGACAGGCGTTTTACTTTATGTCAATTATTTCATCACCACTGCGCTCTAAATGGTGAAGGAAAACATCGTGAGGAAACTGGCATGTTCTAGAACCAAAAATTCGAAGACATGTGACATCTCCCACCCGAACTGCGCGCGGGTAGTGGATTAAGGCTCACTGCCTCTCACAAAGAGGAGACCTATGACACTGGTTTTTATGTATTTCTATGAAATACCTTCCGTAGCTAGCGATACGTCGATTTCATAGAAATACATAGAAAGCAGTCGTGTCGCGGCGACATGTCGCCTGCAGCTGTTGCCTGCAGTCCAGTTACGGAATTGTACCTTAAGTGTAATATTTCGATTGAACGAATTCTAAACTTAGTTCTATTTATGGCTACCGCAAATCAATCTCGTTCATGGGTCAATGTATACGCTTTTATAACAAACTTCCCATTGACATTTGAAACTTACCCATTAAACGATTTAAAAGTTCTATTAAAACCAAACTTTGTAGAAAAGGGTACTATAAAATTTCTGATTATTTAGAAGACAAAAAAGCATGGGATTGAGCTGCTCGCTCTGCTAAGCATTGTGAAATTTTGAATATTGTGGTAAATCATCAAAATATACCTACCAATTTTATATACAAATTGACATTATTGAATATTATATACAAAATGACATGATTACTTTGTAAAGTATTGTATTATTTTTATTACTGTGAATGTGAGGACATTGTGGATTTTTATTTTGTTTTTATTTTTTTTCGTCCTCAGTTAGTTTTATCGATGGTCTGGCAATTTGAGAACTTTATGCGGCCTAACCAAATGTCCTTTCTTTGGTATTGTTCGTCGAGTCGTTGAGCTCCTTAAGCTCTGAGTTGAGCTCCTCGGTTACTGACAAATGCTTGCACTGACTGGACAGGTCCACTCAAATTTGTGTGGTTTTTTCCTCAAAAGACCATTTCAGACTCTAACCTACATGGTCCTCATATGGCCTGACCAAGATTATGTCTGGACTTTAAAAGAGACTGTGACCTCTGAGTTTGTTTCGGCCTTTCTTCTCAGAGTAGTCAGATAGAAAACGCCGACCTCATCTAGCTTATTTTTAATATTTTTTTTAATATGACGTGTAAAAATGATTCCAATATCCTATTTACAAAATAAACAATTTCATTTCATTTAATTTCAAAAATCATTTAATGTTTTTTTAAATTTCTTTTCTTCATCATCTACCTAGCCTTTTCCCAACTATGTTGGGGTCGGCTTCCAGTTTAACCGGAACCAGCTGAATACCAGTATTTTACATGGAGCGACTGCATCTGACCTCCACAACCCAGTAACTGGGTAATACCCCTAGGCAAGACTGGTTGTCAGACTTTCGGGCTTCTGACGACCCGTAAAGTTCAGTAAAAAAGTTGAATATCGTTTGTTAGACTAAGTTACTTTCACAGCCATTGAACTCAACTATAATGTTGTTATCTTAAAAACTTGTCCAACAAATTCTTACAAATTCATTGAAGTAGAAAATAAATAAGAAGGGCAAAACATTCTGAGTTAAAAGCGCAAAAAGATTTATCTATTATTTAGAAGTCAATATACCTAGTTTATTATGGAAAAAACAGTGAAAATAAGTTTATATTCTATTGGCTTTGGGTTCAATATTGAATGACGTCAATGTAAAAAGTGTTTCGATATATTTTATACATTGAAAAAAAAGTTGGGCTGACAACGATCTATTATTTTTATTTTACTAGAGAGCAACGTAGAAAATAAAATAAAAATACAAGCAAGTGCCTTCTAATTCAATAAACTAAAACATGTATGTTTTTATTTTTGAAGTAATGGAATAAATACCTAACCAGATAAAATTGTTGGAGTGAACAATTTCTTCGATGAAGATGCGAGACACCTTTACAATTCAATACCAAAAAAACGACTCTTTTTTACCAAAACTCGAATTTATCAAATCTCTGAATATCATATTCGGAATTCTCTCGGCATTCCGATATTTACCGAATATGTCACATTCAAGTGAGCGTATTCAAAACAAAGAGGATAAATCGTTAAATATAACTAAAGAAAGGAAATCCTTGGTTGTACTGTGGGGATTCATGGGCGCAAATTGTGTTTAGGACGCGACGTTTACGGTTAGAAATGGTTCAAATTAAAACAAATATTTGTTCATTTCTGCACACGTTGTAGGGACAGGGGAGGAGGGGAGGGGGGAGGTGTTATTTATTTATTTATTTGCTCTCATGCACATCACACATTTTACAATAGATTACTGTCGGTTTTTGTACATGAACCCAGTCAGGCCACTGCAAAGCACAATGTTGGTTTGCTGTTCAGTATGATCAGAAATATTAACATAAATTGAGTCAAACTTATCGAAACACATTACAATAGAATAAGAATAATTATGTTAGTAGCCGATATGATGTCCAATTAACAGTAATATACAATAACACACTTATACTTGTATATTTAAGTCAGATTATATAATAATAAGAAGGTAGTAAAAAGCATAATAGAATAATAATAGGGAATAGGTAATAATTACAATCATGTCATGTCAAGTTATCGTTATCTAATAATTAAATTGGAATAAGGTATGTCATGTACAATACAGATAAAATAAATGCAATGTCAATGGAATAAAAAGTAGTTATTTATGTCTTTGATCAGACCGGATCTTACAAAAAAAGTTATGAATTAAGTAGGTACCTACATCTATAAAGTTTTATCCGTCATGAATTGGTCTACTGTGTCATAACATTTTTCTATTAAAAGTAATCTAAGTTTGCTATGGAATGAATTTTTATTTTTATCATCTTTTATGTGATTTGGTAATTTATTATAAATTGTTGCGATTCTATAGTTTTATTTTTATTTTTCATAATTTTTAGATAGATAGATAGATAGATAAAACGTTTATTTGGTGCATACAAAAGACAACACAACATACAAAAGCACGGTTAAATAATAATAGCTAGAAAGTGCCAAAATACAAAAAAATACAAAAAAATTAAAAACAATAAAAGAAAACTAGACACAGCGAGACAATATTGTCTATGACATACTTTAAAAAATAACTTTTAATTTTGGTGCCGATGTTATCAACTTGTTTTTGTTTCTTCGTTTATAATTTTCGTTTGCTTCTATGTTTGATCGAAAATAATTCCTGTGTTTTTGCACGAACGTAGCTATTTGTAATATGTAAAGGGAGGGTAACGTTATTATTTTATTTTTTATGAAATGTGGTTTACAACTTTCCCATGGCTTAATATTCATAAGGATGCGTATATATTTCTTTTGCATGATGAAGATGTCATAAAAGTTAGTACTTTCACCCCACAATATTATGCCATAGTTAAAGCATGCATAAGCATAGGCATAGTATGTTGAGAGCGCGGTCTCGTAGTTTGTGTTGCATTTTATTTTGCCTAACGCATAGATAAATTTTGATAATTTATCTATGCGTTAGTCTTCAGTTTTTCTATATGTTTTTTCCATGTTACAATATTATAAAGTATGTAGGTATCATTGTACAGTAAATGGCATACAAGTATTATAAAAAAAAAAAAAAAAAACGTAGTTAGCTAGTAGTTTTTCTTTTAGGGCTAAATTTTTTAGTCTTGTATTTTAAGCTAACCTTTAAAACACATGAAACATAAAACATGCTTTACACGAAATTTAAAAAGCCTAGTATCAGATATTTAGATATTGCATTTTGTACTTTGTATTTTAGTGTTTGTACTTATATAATATAATAAAAACTAAAACCCAACTACGACTAAAAAGGTATAAACAAGACACCACAGACAGACAAATTAAAAATCCGGTGTCACACGTGTTAGGGCATAAATCGAACAGATTATATACACCTTTTTTATATACCTTTTTAGTCGTAGTTGGGTTTTAGTTTTTACTACTTTATTTTTTTTTTAATTCTTTTGGGGTTATATTATATATTTGAAATGTGCTCATTAGGCCCTTTCATTTGATACCCAACATGGTACGATTAAACAAAAAAATTGTTTCGTTCCTGACTTTATGTCCTCTAGAGGGCGCCATTTTTAATTTAATGTGACGTCACATAGCCTATAACCAGCGGACAATCAAGACGCTTCCAACGATACCTCATTTGCCATCAATGCAAATTGTGATGAGTGGTTTGGAAGATATGAGGGAACAGATGAACATACATACATACATACATACCGGTCAAAATCATAACCCTCCTTTTTTCTTCGCCGTAGTCGGGTAAAAATAAATAAATAAATATTTATTTAGATTAACCAACGTTTGTTTATACTACAGAAATTAAAGGAAGCAACAGAAAATAATATTAGAAGACCCATAAAATTAATTGGTTATGTCAATTTTGATGTACCACCTCATGGTGGTAGAGGGACGCCAACGGCCCCAAACGAATCGCTTTGATACAGAAATGGCCCATTAACAAACCCGCATACCAAATAATGATCCCCATAAAAAGACTTCATTTCCGCGATTCTTGTTACTTTTTAACCGACTTCTTCAAAAAGGAGGAGGTTCTCAATTCGTCTGTATGTTTTTTTTTTTTTTTGTATTCGATTTCGATTATTTATTCGATTACTCCGCCAATTATGAATCGATTTTGATGATTCTTTTTTTGTATGGTAGGTCATGCTTCCGAGGTGGTCCCATATTAATTTGATTAACTTTGCTTGCGTAATTTTTGAGTTAGCTTCAATATTACGTATTTTACCCACTTAGTTTATCTAGACGATGTATTCATTAACTCCTTCACTGTTATTTATATCAGCTAGTGGTATTCGAATTTGTGTGGGGTAGGTACCACAGCTAAAAAGTGAAAAATAAAAACTTTTTACAAAAAAATAAAACCGACTTCCAAACTGAAAAATAGCTTTAGTTTCGGAAGTCGGTGGCAAAAACGAAAATTGAAAAGCAAAGACACCGACTTCCGAAATTAAAGTTATTTTTCAGTTTTGAGTGTTTTTTTTTAAGTCGTTTTTTTTTTTTAATTTAAAATAAAACGGCGAGGCAAAAGTTGGCAACGACGTATACAATAGCTTTCAAATATTTAGCTGTTTTTTTGTAATCCTTACTAGTCCTTACTAATATTATAAATGTATGTGTATTACTAGTCCTTACTAATATTATAAATGTATGTGTATTACTAGTCCTTACTAATATTATAAATGCGAAAGTAACTCTGTCTGTCTGTCGCGCATTCACGCCAAAACTACTAAACCGATTTAAATGAAATTTGGTACACAGATAGTCTAGAGCCTGAGAAAGGACATGCGGTAGGTCGCTCATGAGATGGACCGACCAGATTTAATCCTCAGTAGGCGGCCCACTACACGAATGCACACATGTAACAGCCGACAGAGAAAGATGGCGTCGCATCGTCAGGCAAATAACGACTGTCCGAAATCTCACTGCAACTTGATGACCACGACCGCTCTGTCAAGAGCACCGACAAAGAAGATTCGACCGTATATGTTTTCCAAATTTTTCTTTTCTTTCTATAACTCCTATCTTTATTGCTAGGAAATTTCCAGGAATATCATGTCATATAACACGACTCAACAGAATATGTGTAATGTGTTCTGATATGAATTGAATAATAAAAGCCTTAGAGACATTTCACGAATAGTTTGAGAAATAGTTGGCTTACATTGATTTGGGAGTTGCTCGTGTGAATAAAGGAATATATTTCGTATTTTCTTGTGAGAATTCCGAAAGGGAATTGATTTTAGCAAGAAAATGGCAAAATACATCCGTAAACTCACGACTTCTTCCACTAGGGCTAGGCAGAAACAACAGAACGCCACCTGCTACGATCTCCTTTTGCTTAATTTACTTTCATACATCTGTGTGCCTAAAACGGCCACATCAGCAATTCCTCTAAAAGCATTTCATTTCCTGAATTTCCAGCTGTCATTAGCAATTCCTATAATTTGACACAAAAGCAATTCATATTTATGTGGACCATTTTATGAATCTCCATAGAAAACTGTCTAACAGATGAATTATTTCGAAATATGAATCGCACGCAGATCATGTTATGAATTTTCAGTTTGTGACATTTTACGATGATTCATAATATTTTCCTATTATGATTCTGCCAAAATGACTGTTTTAAGCTCCCTGCACTCCGGTTACGAGAAAAAAACTGATAAAAGTAAAATTTTAACTTCAGTAAAATAAAATATAACGAAATAAAAATTAATGAAAGGCAGGAACATACATAATTCTACTATAACATGAATTATGAGACTAAAATTATGATAATTGGCAAGTATTTAGACATAAATCCTAAGAATAAAAATCCATTATCACCAATATTTAAGCAAAGCAAAGCATTTTGCATATTAATTCAGCTTCAGACACGGTCGACTATTGGTAGTTAGGCACGTAACAGCAAAAAGCAAGTCTAGTATCTGATACAGCATTTTCCAGGCCATAAATTTTCATTTACACCTTTGCTAATGGGTCGCGTACCTTGTAGGTTAATTATTAGAGCAGTGATAGCCTAGTGGCGTGAGCGTCGGCCTGCAAAGTCATAGGTCTCGAGTTCGAACCCAAGCCACGCATCTCTGACTTTTCGGATTTATCAGCGTATTGTATATGTCGTAGACAATCTATGGTCGTAGATTACAAAAGTTGAGCGATAATATTCTCTCAATTGATTATTGTAGTACTAAGGTGAAGGTAAAAGCCCTGATGCGCTCGCTAGAGTGGGGCGGCGCGTGTTAAGGGAAGCGACGAGTCAGTCTTGCGAGGGCAACGAACAGATGCAGACCTCCGCTTCTCCTACGCAAAATTGTTGGTTTGCCCGAACCTAGAAAGTAGTGCATGTACAATATTAGTATTGTACCTTCTGTCATATATTTATCACTTGCTTCAAAAACGGTAAAGGAGAACATCGTGAGGAAACCGGCATGACTGAGAGATATTTCCCGATGGCATGTGACGCTAATTCAGAGGTCCATGGGTGACATAAAATCTAACTAACACGTAAAAGAAAGATTATCATTCAAAGTACTCTGAAAAGGAGAAGAGAGATCAGAGTTCATCTCATTTTTTTTTCTACTCATTTTTGTTTGTTTTATTAGGATCAAAGACTGTTTCACGATTCCAACGAATAAATTAACTATATGCAACTAAAAATAGTACCCATTTATGGGGACTTAATGATACCTTAGATGTGGCAGATGCATTAACCGTGAAGCTTATTGATTCATATTTCTTTTTTTATCACTTCTTCCGCATCACAAGCCTATTTCAACACAACTTTTTAGTCACGTAAACAAAAATTAAGAAATCGTATATCAATTGGTGCCACATAACTGACAATAAAAATATCAATTTATTAATTGAACGTGGAAACATCGCGTGGCAATTTGTTACGACTGTTAAAATTCCTACCATGAAAGGCATGGTTCAC